>JASPKZ010004928.1:0-492500 GCA_030220185.1 Diploptera punctata
AACTTCAAGATGTAAAACTTACCCCTTAAACGAAGAAGATTTCAAACATGAGAAAAAAACACATAATCAAAGTAGCAAGAGAAAATGGGTTTGATGAAAAAATGGTACATAAAAGGATAGAAAAGTATAAAAAACAAAAAATGATAAACAGAAGTAATCTTGAAAAAGAAGAACCACCTATGAAAAAATATAGGAAATTCACATATCACCCCTGGGTACATAATAAATTTCAAAATATATTTGAGAAGTTTAATATTAAATTAGCACCAAAAAATAAACTACAGTTTAAATAAACTAAGAAAAAACCAACAAAAATGAAAAAAATGATAAAAATAAAAAGTCAGGAATATATCAATTGAATGCATGGGTTGTGAAAAGATATATATAGGGAAAACAAAAAGAAACCTAAAAATTAGAACCAAAGAACACATAAGAAATATTAAAAATGGAGAAATTGAAAAATCTGCAGTTGCTGCTCATGTTTGGTCTGAAAAACATAATATTAATTCAGACACTAAATTATTAAAAACAGTTAGAAAATACAAACGAGCTGACTATTTGGGAAAAAATTTATATTCAGAAGAACAGAAACAGAGTTATGAATTTTGATATTCCGATGGAGGGTGACCTTGTTTGGAGGTTCTTTGGCCAACCACAGGATGGAGCTGACATCGACATCCAGGTGGTGCAACATAATGCAACATAAATAAAACCAGTCTGGGAAAGCTGAAGATAAAACAGAGAATTGTTTTGAAACATGTCCAAGAACAAATCAACATTAATATTGAGGTAAGATGTCCAGACCAAAAATAATATAATTAAAATAACCTCAAAATATAACTTCCTAAAATTAAATATTAATTACAACTTCTTAAGTTACAAGGAAGAAACAAAACCAGAAATTGTGTTTGTGTTATAAATTACGAAAAACAAGATGGCGTCCTCCATACTCAACTTCAATAACAATTTTTTCGAAACAAAATATGAAGTCAAAAAGTTTATAAAATTAAGAGAGAAGAAATTTAAAAGATTAGCAGACATTAAATTCATCAACCAATGTCTAAAATTAGAATTGGTTCCCATGTTCATTAGAAAAACCGTTAAGCATAACAATAACAGCAAACAACAAAAAATTTTGGAGAACAAATTACTAAAACTAGAAAAGAATAAACACTTTGAAATGATCAGTAATCTGGATATTGAAATTTATTTGTTACATATCAAATTGTCTAAAATATTAGGAAACATCATGTGGGAAAACCTAGAAAATAAATTTTTCACTTTTTTGAACATAACCATGAAAAAGAAAATTGAGAAACAAAAGACAAAGATAAATAATTTGTTAACTAAATCAAAGGGAAAGAAGAATACATCAAATAAAATCAAACATCAGAATAAAACCAGAAATGAAGAAAAATCAGAATCCACCAGAAATTATGTTAAAAATTTTTCAAAGGCAACCTTTAACCTAAAAGAGACAAAATTGTTAGAAAACGGTCTAAAAACAGCAATAGATTATTCCAATAGAATAGAAGAATACATAGTGGACATTGAAAATTCAATAGAAGGGTTAGTTACAGAAGAAAAAATAATCATCAGAAAAAAAAGTGTGAAGAAATTTTGAATAAAATAAAGAATACAAATAAAAACCCAGTTTGTAAGGAGAATTTAAAAACACTCAAAGAAATAAATAACAAAAATGTTGTATATACAAAATCAGATAAGGGTAACCAAATTATAATTCTGGACAAAGAAGATTATCAAAATAGAATGGAAGAACTTTTGAAAGAAAAAGAGTATGAAAAAATTAAGAATGACCCCCTACCAAAAACCATAAAAAAAGTGGAAAACTGTTTTAAAAATGTTAAAATTCTATCCAAGAAAGAAAAATTTCAATTAAAAGTAAGCAACCCAAGAAACCCTAATATACATGGACTTCCAAAAATTCACAAACCGGGAAACAAAATGAGGCCAATAATTAACAATATTGGATCACCAACCTACAAAATTTCGAAATGGCTGAATAATCAATTTAAAAGAATTAATAATTTTGAAAGTCTGCAGATTGAAAATTCATTGGAATTAGTTAACAAATTAGAAAAAGTGGAAATTGAACCCACAGATAGGTTGGTTTCGTTTGATGTAGTTTCACTATTCACAAATGTACCGAAACAAAAAACTTTGGAGATATTGAACAATTGGTTAAGAAAAAACAACATAGACAGAGAGATCAAAGAAGATTATTTGAAATTAACTGCGTTTATGCATTGATCAAATGTTTTTTACATTCAATGGGAAGTTTCTATAGACAAAAATCAGGGCTCTCAATGGGAAACCCATTATCACCCTTTCCTGGCAAATTTATTTATGAGCGATTTTGAATGTAAAATCACCAAAGCACATCCCACAATGTTTAAATTTTGGAGTAGATATGTTGATGATATAATTTGTATTGTTAAAGAAAAAACATGTAGAAAGATTCCCTAAAACTATTAAATTTACAGAGTACAAACATTAAATTCACCAAAGAAATAGAAGACAATAAACAAATACCTTTTTTGGATCTTAAATTGGTCAGAAACGAAGAAAAAAGAAAAATTGAATTCAGGATTCATAGAAAAGAAACTCATACGGAAAATTTTATAAAATCAACAGGGTTCAATCCAATTGGACATAAATTAGCAGCATTTAATAGTTTAACTCATAGATTGGTAAACTTACCCTTAAACGAAGAAGATTTCAAACATGAGAAAAAACACATAATCAAAGTAGCAAGAGAAAATGGGTTTGATGAAAAAATGGTACATAAAAGGATAGAAAAGTATAAAAAACAAAAAATGATAAACAGAAGTAATCTTGAAAAAGAAGAACCACCTATGAAAAAATATAGGAAATTCACATATCACCCCTGGGTACATAATAAATTTCAAAATATATTTGAGAAGTTTAATATTAAATTAGCACCAAAAAATAACTACAGTTTAAATAAACTAATAAAAACCAACAAAAATGAAAAAACTGATAAAAATAAAAAGTCAGGAATATATCAAATTGAATGCATGGGTTGTGAAAAGATATATATAGGGAAAACAAAAAGAAACCTAAAAATTAGAACCAAAGAACACATAAGAAATATTAAAAATGGAGAAATTGAAAAATCTGCAGTTGCTGCTCATGTTTGGTCTGAAAAACATAATATTAATTCAGACACTAAATTATTAAAACAGTTAGAAAATACAAACGAGCTGACTATTTGGGAAAAAATTTATATTCAGAAGAACAGAAACAGAGTTATGAATTTTGATATTCCGATGGAGGGTGACCTTGTTTGGAGGTTCTTTGGCCAACCACAGGATGGAGCTGACATCGACATCCAGGTGGTGCAACATAATGCAACATAAATAAAACCAGTCTGGGAAAGCTGAAGATAAAACAGAGAATTGTTTTGAAACATGTCCAAGAACAAATCAACATTAATATTGAGGTAAGATGTCCAGACCAAAAATAATATAATTAAAATAACCTCAAAATATAACTTCCTAAAATTAAATATTAATTACAACTTCTTAAGTTACAAGGAAGAAACAAAACCAGAAATTGTGTTTGTGTTATAAATTACGAAAAACAAGATGGCGTCCTCCATACTCAACTTCAATAACAATTTTTTCGAAACAAAATATGAAGTCAAAAAGTTTATAAAATTAAGAGAGAAGAAATTTAAAAGATTAGCAGACATTAAATTCATCAACCAATGTCTAAAATTAGAATTGGTTCCCATGTTCATTAGAAAAACCGTTAAGCATAACAATAACAGCAAACAACAAAAAATTTTGGAGAACAAATTACTAAAACTAGAAAAGAATAAACACTTTGAAATGATCAGTAATCTGGATATTGAAATTTATTTGTTACATATCAAATTGTCTAAAATATTAGGAAACATCATGTGGGAAAACCTAGAAAATAAATTTTTCACTTTTTTGAACATAACCATGAAAAAGAAAATTGAGAAACAAAAGACAAAGATAAATAATTTGTTAACTAAATCAAAGGGAAAGAAGAATACATCAAATAAAATCAAACATCAGAATAAAACCAGAAATGAAGAAAAATCAGAATCCACCAGAAATTATGTTAAAAATTTTTCAAAGGCAACCTTTAACCTAAAAGAGACAAAATTGTTAGAAAACGGTCTAAAAACAGCAATAGATTATTCCAATAGAATAGAAGAATACATAGTGGACATTGAAAATTCAATAGAAGGGTTAGTTACAGAAGAAAAAATAATCATCAGAAAAAAATGTGAAGAAATTTTGAATAAAATAAAGAATACAAATAAAAACCCAGTTTGTAAGGAGAATTTAAAAACACTCAAAGAAATAAATAACAAAAATGTTGTATATACAAAATCAGATAAGGGTAACCAAATTATAATTCTGGACAAAGAAGATTATCAAAATAGAATGGAAGAACTTTTGAAAGAAAAAGAGTATGAAAAAATTAAGAATGACCCCCTACCAAAAACCATAAAAAAAGTGGAAAACTGTTTTAAAAATGTTAAAATTCTATCCAAGAAAGAAAAATTTCAATTAAAAGTAAGCAACCCAAGAAACCCTAATATACATGGACTTCCAAAAATTCACAAACCGGGAAACAAAATGAGGCCAATAATTAACAATATTGGATCACCAACCTACAAAATTTCGAAATGGCTGAATAATCAATTTAAAAGAATTAATAATTTTGAAAGTCTGCAGATTGAAAATTCATTGGAATTAGTTAACAAATTAGAAAAAGTGGAAATTGAACCCACAGATAGGTTGGTTTCGTTTGATGTAGTTTCACTATTCACAAATGTACCGAAACAAAAAACTTTGGAGATATTGAACAATTGGTTAAGAAAAAACAACATAGACAGAGAGATCAAAGAAGATTATTTGAAATTAACTGCGTTATGCATTGATCAAATGTTTTTTACATTCAATGGGAGTTTCTATAGACAAAAATCAGGGCTCTCAATGGGAAACCCATTATCACCCTTCCTGGCAAATTTATTTATGAGCGATTTTGAATGTAAAATCACTAAAGCACATCCCACAATGTTTAAATTTTGGAGTAGATATGTTGATGATATAATTTGTATTGTTAAAGAAAAACATGTAGAAGATTCCCTAAAACTATTAAATTTACAGAGTACAAACATTAAATTCACCAAAGAAATAGAAGACAATAAACAAATACCTTTTTTGGATCTTAAATTGGTCAGAAACGAAGAAAAAAGAAAAATTGAATTCAGGATTCATAGAAAAGAAACTCATACGGAAAATTTTATAAAATCAACAGGGTTCAATCCAATTGGACATAAATTAGCAGCATTTAATAGTTTAACTCATAGATTGGTAAACTTACCCTTAAACGAAGAAGATTTCAAACATGAGAAAAAACACATAATCAAAGTAGCAAGAGAAAATGGGTTTGATGAAAAAATGGTACATAAAAGGATAGAAAAGTATAAAAAACAAAAAATGATAAACAGAAGTAATCTTGAAAAAGAAGAACCACCTATGAAAAAATATAGGAAATTCACATATCACCCCTGGGTACATAATAAATTTCAAAATATATTTGAGAAGTTTAATATTAAATTAGCACCAAAAAATAACTACAGTTTAAATAAACTAATAAAAACCAACAAAAATGAAAAAACTGATAAAAATAAAAAGTCAGGAATATATCAAATTGAATGCATGGGTTGTGAAAAGATATATATAGGGAAAACAAAAAGAAACCTAAAAATTAGAACCAAAGAACACATAAGAAATATTAAAAATGGAGAAATTGAAAAATCTGCAGTTGCTGCTCATGTTTGGTCTGAAAAACATAATATAAATTCAGACACTAAATTATTAAAACAGTTAGAAAATACAAACGAGCTGACTATTTGGGAAAAAATTTTATATTCAGAAGAACAGAAACAGAGTTATGAATTTTGATATTCCGATGGAGGGTGACCTTGTTTGGAGGTTCTTTGGCCAACCACAGGATGGAGCTGACATCGACATCCAGGTGGTGCAACATAATGCAACATAAATAAAACCAGTCTGGGAAAGCTGAAGATAAAACAGAGAATTGTTTTGAAACATGTCCAAGAACAAATCAACATTAATATTGAGGTAAGATGTCCAGACCAAAAATAATATAATTAAAATAACCTCAAAATATAACTTCCTAAAATTAAATATTAATTACAACTTCTTAAGTTACAAGGAAGAAAACAAAACCAGAAATTGTGTTTGTGTTATAAATTACGAAAAACAAGATGGCGTCCTCCATACTCAACTTCAATAACAATTTTTTCGAAACAAAATATGAAGTCAAAAAGTTTATAAAATTAAGAGAGAAGAAATTTAAAAGATTAGCAGACATTAAATTCATCAACCAATGTCTAAAATTAGAATTGGTTCCCATGTTCATTAGAAAAAACCGTTAAGCATAACAATAACAGCAAACAACAAAAAATTTTGGAGAACAAATTACTAAAACTAGAAAAGAATAAACACTTTGAAATGATCAGTAATCTGGATATTGAAATTTATTTGTTACATATCAAATTGTCTAAAATATTAGGAAACATCATGTGGGAAAACCTAGAAAATAAATTTTTCACTTTTTTGAACATAACCATGAAAAAGAAAATTGAGAAACAAAAGACAAAGATAAATAATTTGTTAACTAAATCAAAGGGAAAGAAGAATACATCAAATAAAATCAAACATCAGAATAAAACCAGAAATGAAGAAAAATCAGAATCCACCAGAAATTATGTTAAAAATTTTTCAAAGGCAACCTTTAACCTAAAAGAGACAAAATTGTTAGAAAACGGTCTAAAAACAGCAATAGATTATTCCAATAGAATAGAAGAATACATAGTGGACATTGAAAATTCAATAGAAGGTTAGTTACAGAAGAAAAAATAATCATCAGAAAAAAATGTGAAGAAATTTTGAATAAAATAAAGAATACAAATAAAAACCCAGTTTGTAAGGAGAATTTAAAAACACTCAAAGAAATAAATAACAAAAATGTTGTATATACAAAATCAGATAAGGGTAACCAAATTATAATTCTGGACAAAGAAGATTATCAAAATAGAATGGAAGAACTTTTGAAAGAAAAAGAGTATGAAAAAATTAAGAATGACCCCCTACCAAAAACCATAAAAAAAGTGGAAAACTGTTTTAAAAATGTTAAAATTCTATCCAAGAAAGAAAAATTTCAATTAAAAGTAAGCAACCCAAGAAACCCTAATATACATGGACTTCCAAAAATTCACAAACCGGGAAACAAAATGAGGCCAATAATTAACAATATTGGATCACCAACCTACAAAATTTCGAAATGGCTGAATAATCAATTTAAAAGAATTAATAATTTTGAAAGTCTGCAGATTGAAAATTCATTGGAATTAGTTAACAAATTAGAAAAAGTGGAAATTGAACCCACAGATAGGTTGGTTTCGTTTGATGTAGTTTCACTATTCACAAATGTACCGAAACAAAAAACTTTGGAGATATTGAACAATTGGTTAAGAAAAAACAACATAGACAGAGAGATCAAAGAAGATTATTTGAAATTAACTGCGTTATGCATTGATCAAATGTTTTTTACATTCAATGGGAGTTTCTATAGACAAAAATCAGGGCTCTCAATGGGAAACCCATTATCACCCTTCCTGGCAAATTTATTTATGAGCGATTTTGAATGTAAAATCACTAAAGCACATCCCACAATGTTTAAATTTTGGAGTAGATATGTTGATGATATAATTTGTATTGTTAAAGAAAAACATGTAGAAGATTCCCTAAAACTATTAAATTTACAGAGTACAAACATTAAATTCACCAAAGAAATAGAAGACAATAAACAAATACCTTTTTTGGATCTTAAATTGGTCAGAAACGAAGAAAAAAGAAAAATTGAATTCAGGATTCATAGAAAAGAAACTCATACGGAAAATTTTATAAAATCAACAGGGTTCAATCCAATTGGACATAAATTAGCAGCATTTAATAGTTTAACTCATAGATTGGTAAACTTACCCTTAAACGAAGAAGATTTCAAACATGAGAAAAAACACATAATCAAAGTAGCAAGAGAAAATGGGTTTGATGAAAAAATGGTACATAAAAGGATAGAAAAGTATAAAAAACAAAAAATGATAAACAGAAGTAATCTTGAAAAAGAAGAACCACCTATGAAAAAATATAGGAAATTCACATATCACCCCTGGGTACATAATAAATTTCAAAATATATTTGAGAAGTTTAATATTAAATTAGCACCAAAAAATAACTACAGTTTAAATAAACTAATAAAAACCAACAAAAATGAAAAAACTGATAAAAATAAAAAGTCAGGAATATATCAAATTGAATGCATGGGTTGTGAAAAGATATATATAGGGAAAACAAAAAGAAACCTAAAAATTAGAACCAAAGAACACATAAGAAATATTAAAAATGGAGAAATTGAAAAATCTGCAGTTGCTGCTCATGTTTGGTCTGAAAAACATAATATTAATTCAGACACTAAATTATTAAAACAGTTAGAAAATACAAACGAGCTGACTATTTGGGAAAAAATTTATATTCAGAAGAACAGAAACAGAGTTATGAATTTTGATATTCCGATGGAGGGTGACCTTGTTTGGAGGTTCTTTGGCCAACCACAGGATGGAGCTGACATCGACATCCAGGTGGTGCAACATAATGCAACATAAATAAAACCAGTCTGGGAAAGCTGAAGATAAAACAGAGAATTGTTTTGAAACATGTCCAAGAACAAATCAACATTAATATTGAGGTAAGATGTCCAGACCAAAAATAATATAATTAAAATAACCTCAAAATATAACTTCCTAAAATTAAATATTTATATAGATACAAACTTCTAGCCAGATGAGGTTAGAGGATCGGGATGGGTTGGGTATGGGAAAAGGGGAGCAAAAATCACAAGGATGTATGGAGAAAAATCAGGAGGTACTTGGATATAATTTAGATGATACATTTTTAATTTACATTTTCCAGAATTGGACGTAGTTTTAATTTAGAAAGAAAAATTAACGTTCGGACCGAGACCCAAAACCCTGGATCTCTGATTCTGCACATCAAGGCTAAGATTTTTATCATGTAGCATATATTTTTTGGTAAGACTGATTGGTCTCTTAAATTTTTGTAAATAATTGTTATAAAAAACTAATTAATCTTTGTCATATTTATACATATTTGGCTATTTCTGTATGATAGAGCTTATTTTAGTAAGTATCACACTGACACACAGAGTCAGATATCTGGGATTTGGGTCCCGATCCAAACGTTAATTTTTATCATATTTGAAGAGAAAAATTATACGTTCAGACTGGGGCTTGAACTCAGGATCTTTGGCTTTTCATGCTAATACTCTACTGACTGAACTACCTGAGCAAGTTCCAATCTAAATGTAAATTTTTCTCTTATATATGCTATTAATCCTGTACACCAAATGCTATGAAACCTTTCCTTCTATCTTGGAAATGGCGGCTTCTTTATTAAGAAGACATTTATTTGGGAATTTTACATTACATCATAAAGCCAGTACAGCTTCTTTCGTTGTTTTTATTATTCATTTCATACATCTCAATGATGGATAAATCATATTTGAAGAGAACAATTAAAAACATTGAAAGAAGCTGTATTGGTTTTATGATGTAATGTAAAATTCCCAAATAAATGTCTTCTTAATAAAGAAGCCGCCAGTTGCAAAGATTTCATAGCATTTGGTGCATGGGAATTTACAGCGTATGTAAGAGAAAAATTTGCATTTATATTGGAACGTTCTCAGGTAGCTCAGTTGGTAGAGTATTGGCCTGGAAAGCCAAAGGTCCTGAGTTCAAGTTCCAGTCTGAGCATATAATTTTTCTCTTCAAATATGATTTATCCATCATTGAGATGTATGAAATGAATATTAAAAGCATCATTAATTTTTATTTCTATATTGAAACTTGGTTATAAACCAGCAAGATATTTTCTCTGTGTTTTCAAAGTCCTACTAACACTGAAAGAATGCATGATGGCCGTAGGTTCTATTATTTGTAGAAATATATTAAGTTATGATATAGTTCCATGTTGTATAGATGTTATGTCTGTTGCACAGGTAAAGCTTGTAGGTGAAGGTGCAGATGATGCTGGAGGTGTTTTTGACGACACTATAACAGAAATGTGCCAGGAGTTGATTAGCGGTGTTGTACCACTGCTGGTACCTACTCCAAATGCTACTAATGATACTGGTTACAACCGTGATCGCTATTTGTTAAATCCTACACTCTGTTCATCTCAACACCTCATTTGGTTCAAGTTCCTAGGTATGTCCTCTATTAATTATGCAAGTTTTGTGTTTTATGTAAAGAATTTTTTCGGTAGAGATTTCATTAATATATTATCTTTTTTTATATATATAAATAAATGAAAAGCATAATTGAAAGAATTGAGGAGAAGGAATTAAAGTGGTTAGGACATGTTTTTAAGAATGGAAGATGAGTGATGGCCGAAGCAACTATATGAATGACATCCAAACAGGAAGAAGAAAAGAGGAAGACCAAGATTAACATAGAAGGAAAACATGAAGACAGTAATGCAAGCTAGAGGGCTAAGTATCGAAGATGCCCAAGACCGTAGGCTTTGGAGGTTTGGCACGGGAAGACGGCAGCAGCTGTAAAAACCCGAAGATAGATATATATATATAAATAATTCTTTTGTATGTGTGTTTGTCATTTTACTCCTCCTAAATGACTGGACCAATTTTGATGAAATTTTTTGTGTGTGTCTGATTGGGTTCCTTGATGGTTTAAATTCACAATTAGACCCTCTAAAACCATTTGGTGTAGGAGTTCACCTAAAGTGAAAATTGAAAAATCGCTCTAGCAGTCACATTATTCAATGTTTCATAACAAAGCTCAGTATATCCTATTAAAATAAACCGAGATAGGTATTGTCCAAAAATGAGCGAAATCCGACAATTAGATGTGGAGGTTTACCTGAAATCTGATATTAAAAACTGACTAGCAACCGCCATGTTTGGTTCATCTCAGTGAATACCATTCATTTTAATTAACCTTAATATTTAATTTATTTATGCATAGCAATGCACACCGGGTATTAGCTAGTATTACATAAAACCCATTTAACAAACATTAGATTTAAAAATGGTCAACACATTTCAACAGCAATGCTGTTATTCTCAAAATGATAATAAAAAAGAAGAAAATGCATCATCCAAATTTTACGTTACATCATGTAGTTGATAGGTTGCTGTTACTACTAACATCACATCTATAACCAAGCAAATAAAACTTGTTTTAATAAAAAATTATGATGGGAGGCAACACTCTTGAGGTAATTTACAATTTATAGCATCAATCAGTGAAATTTGTTTACATCTCACCTCATAAAACTCTGTGATTTTCACAGGATTGGTTTCAGGATCCATTGCTCTTATCGTCAGCCAAAATTCCGACTGTTTCACCAGTCCTGTGAAAATCACCGAGTTTTATGAGGTGAGATGTAAAAAGATTTCTCTGATTCATGCTATAAATTGTAAATTACCTCAAGAGTATTGACGTAGACTTTCACGGCCGGAGTTGCTATGATGATCTTGAAGAAGATTTTCGGGCTGTAGGCCGTGGTCGTGAGGCTTGTAGTTCCCCGACGTTTTGCCAGAGACTGCGTCTGGCATCCTCTTGAGACAACCCTTGAGGATGCCAGACGCAGTCTCTGGCGAAACGTCGGGGGAACTACAAGCCTCACAACCACGGCCTACAGCCCGAAAATCTTCTTCAAGATCATCATACCTCAAGAGTGTAAGCTCCCATCATAATTTTTATTAAAACAAGTTTCGTTGTTTACGGGAACTAGGGTTTATAGATTAGAATATCTATGCTTGCCTTGGGAGGGGCCTAAGAAACTCAAACGGTAGAATGCCTAAAGCTGAGATCTTGGGTTCAAATCCCAGCTCCAATTTATATTTTTCTCTCTATTTATGTTAACCATTCCCTACAGACGGCTTGCACATGTATGAACTCAATATAGACCAGCAAATGGAGAATAGTTGCCACTGCCATTCATCACGGGTTGCATGCAATTTTCTTCTCTTCTTATCATAACTCTGTTGTGTTTGTCATGTGTTTTGATTTAATTGTAATGTTATAATGAAATGGGTCCGGGTAAAAATATTTCAATCCAGCATTTGTCTTGGAGACTGAGGAAAAGCAGGAAGAAACCACAGGTTTGTCGCCACTAGGATTTTTGAATTTCCCAAATATGAAGGTCAAATGCTAATCTCTCATCCAACTTGTTTGTTACTTATATTTTTAATCAAATTCAAAGTAGGAGGTAACACTACGAGATGTTTACAATTTATAATTTTTATCTCTCACCTTATAAAGTTGCATGTTTTCACAATACCAGTTTCAAAAGTAAATTTTACTTTTATCTTCAATCAAACTCCAACTGTCAGAATCTTGCCGTTAACACCATCTTCTGAACTGCCATGTGGTGCAATTTTATGAAGTTGGAGATCAAATTATTTTCGTCAGGAATTTCAAAATTCATGGCTTTAAATTTATTCTTCTGAATGTATATCTTTTCCTGAACAGTTAATTCCAAAGGCTTCACTAAATGCTATAAAAGTTTAGTTTCTCTTCCAATTTTGTGATTCTCTAGCAAACTATGAGCCGCAATTACCAATTTTTCAATTTCACCATTTTTAATGTTTCTAAAGTGTTCTTTTGTACAAGTTTCTAAATTTATATATATGTATATACAAACTTTAGCTGATGATAAATTTCCACAACAATATATTACTAATATCTTCAACATCTATATAGATAATGAAATCTCTGTTAAACAAGATGGCAAATTATCTTCTTGGGAAAAGATCAACACTGGAGTAAGACAGGGATGTGGACTTTCACCGGTGCTTTTCATTATATATATGAATAAATTAATAAACGAATGGAGGAAAACATAACGAGGATATACACGGTGATTACAAATGATTGGAGCGATTTCATGATTTTATTGTAGCGATCTTATTTGACATATCTTCACAGAACTTTAAAGTTATGTATAAAAACTCATAAGGTTTTTTTTTGTTTTCTCTCGCAGCCGTGTTTCAGCTTTAAACCGAGAGAGCGCAGCAGTTATCAAAGATGGCGACAGGCGAGGAGAAAGCATATGCTGTGCTTGAATTTCATTCAACTCAATCTGTGATAACTGTGCAACGACACTTCAGAACGAAGTTCGAGAAAGATGCACCGAGTGCCAACTCCATTCGGCGATGGTATGCGCAATTTAAAGCTACAGGATGCCTCTGTAAAAGGAAATCAACGGGTCGTCCTTCAGTGAGTGAAGAAAAGGTTGAGAGTGTGCGGATGAGTTTCACACGTAGCCCACAGAAATCAACACGAAAAGCGAGCAGAGAGCTGAACATTCCACAACCGACCGTTTGGAAGATCTTGCGGAAAAGATTGAAGCATAAACCTTACCACTTGCAATTTCTACAAGCCCTTACGCCCATTGACAAAGTGAGTCGGTTTGAATTTTGTACACAAATGCAGCAGTTTATGGATGAGGATGGTTTTTGTGAGAAACTTGTCTTCAGTGACGAAGCAACATTCTTTGTGAATGGCAAAGTGAACAAACACAATGTGCGAATCTGGGGCACAGAAAATCCCCGCGTTATTGTGCAGCACATTCGCGACTCCCCAAAAGTTAGTGTGTTCTGTGCGGTTTCTCAGTTCAAAGTTTATGGCCCTTTTTTCTTCTGTGAGCAGAACGTTACAGGACACGTGTACCTGGACATGCTGGAAAATTGGCTCATGCCGCAGCTGACGACCGACAGTGAGACCTTCATCTACCAGCAGGATGGTGCTCCACCACACTTCCATCACGATGTTCGTGAATTTTTAAACATGAGATTGCCAAACCGATGGATCGGTCGCAGTGGAGAGAATGATCAGAAATTGTTGTCATGGCCTCCACGCCCCCCCGATTTGACGCCGTGCGATTTTTTTGTTTGGGGGTATGTGAAAGATTCAGTGTTTGTGCCTCCTTTACCAGTAGACTTACCAGAACTGCGAGCTCGCATAATCAATGCCTTTGAACAAATTAATAGGGACATGTTACGTCGAGTATGGGACGAACTTGATTACAGACTTGATATCTGCAGAATCACCAAGGGGGAGCATATGGAGCACCTGTAACATCTCAAAAAAAACCTGGGAAGTTGCTCTATGTATCTGTAAAAGTTCGTGAAAATATGTCGAATACTACAGCTACCATAAAATCATGAAATCGCTCCAATCATTTGTAATCACCCTGTATACCCATCAATAAGAACCTCAAACTCGATGCTATTCTTTTTGCAGACGATTTAGCTCTTCTGAAACTTTCCGAAAATGATTTGCAATGATCAATTTATAATTTACAAAAAATAGGTGCCAAATTTAATATGGAAATATCAATTAACAGAACTAAAATTATGGCATTTCATGGGAAGGACCCCATAAAAAGTAAAATCTGTCTCCAGAATAAAATTTTAGACAATTTAAATATCTTGGATATTATATCTCTATCTGGGATAAAAGGATATCCCTGAAAAAATTACTAGTTATAATAAAAGTTTGGGAATTATTAATCAAGTTATGAAACCATCCCTTGTACAAAAAACACCAGATTACATTTATATAACACTTTGGCTAGACCAGTGTTGACCTATGGTAGTGAAGCATGGACACTAAAAAGACAACATGAAAGCAGAATAACGACTTGTGAAATGAGATTCATGCGCAGAACAGCGGGTTACACCAGATGGGATCGGAAAAGGAACACCAATATCTTAAAAGAATTGAAGACTACGCCAATTTTGGAATATATTAAACAGTACCAACTAAATTGGAAACACCATCTAGAAAGAATGAGTTCAAATCGGATCCCCAAAGCTGTTTATAATTATGTACCTAGAGGACAAAGATCACTGGGCTGTCCTATGAAATGCTGGAGGGAAAATTTCTATAGGATTGTAACAGGCCTTGGCCTAATACTTGGAAGGAAGGAAGAAAAAGAAGAAGAAATATATATATACATACATTCTTGCAGCCATTGTAACTAATTTGATAAATTCCAGATTTTTTACTGGCTTGCCGGGCCAAATGCTCTACCAACAGAGCTACCGAGGCGAGTTGCAATCTAGACACTAAATTTTCTCTTATATACGTTGTAATTCCCTCGTGCCAAATGCTTTGAAACCTTTGCTTCTATCTTTGCAAATGGTGGCTTCTTAGTTAAGAAGACATTTATTGGGAATTTAACACTACTTTATAAAGACAGTAGGGCTTCTATTGATGTTTTTATTATTGATTTAACACTTCTCACTGAAGGATAAATTATATTTGAAGAGACAAATTTTTGCCTAGACCGAGACTCGAACCCGGGACCTTTGGCTTGCCGGGACAAATGCTCTACCAACTGAGCTACCAAGGCGAGTTGCAATCTAGACGCAAATTTTTCTCTTATATACATTGTAAAAATTTATACCTGAACCGGGATTTTCTCTTTACCGTTTGATTACAATAATTTATTTGTGTACTTTAATATACTTATTTCAATCATAGTAACAGATTTAGCTTCTTAATATTAATTTAATATCCAAACTAAATTTGTTAATCAGTGCCAATGTAATATTGAATTTGTTAAATATTATTTGAAATTTTCTGTGTTCCAGGATGGTGAATAATTTTCTTGAATTGTTTCCTTTCTTTTGAATCAGGTTATAGGGTGGTGTGTTCTTTAAGTCTTTTTTGTCGTTTGAACCTCTTTAACTTTATGAGATGAGATATAAAAAACATTTTCTCCAACCTATTCATACATTGTTTGTTACTGTAATTATAATAACTTGTGCTATAGGAATTCTGTTTGGCGTTGCTGTCCGCACCAAGAAACCATTAGCTGTACCACTTGCTCCGTTGGTTTGGAAGCTCTTAGTTGGTGAACCTGTCTCAATCGATGATCTGGAAGAAACAGACAGCCTCTATGCACAGAGTCTGCGAGGAATTCGTGACATCCATCTATCTGGAGTCACAGAAGCCAATTTCCATGAGGTAAACATTTTTTTGGAACTGATAGATTCAATCTCACATCCACTAAGATCTTCCATTGGTCCCTTTCCTCAACCAAATGAATTCAGTTCACAGTCCAATATCTGGATCCATATAAATATTATCCTCCCATATATGCCTAGGCCTTCCAGATTTCTTTTCTCCAAGGGTTTCATTTTGATAAGCATTTTAATATTTTAAGAGAATAATTTATGTCTAGACTTTTCTCTTCAAATATAATTTGTTATTCAGTGAGAAAGGTTAAATTTAAAATAAAAACATTGGAAGCATTTCATTGTCATCCATTCAAGCTGTGACCTGCCCATATTAATTTTCTAGACTTAATAAGTCTGACAATATTAGGACAATGTTGTAAAATATAAAAATTTCAAAATTGTTCCAAATTTTAGGACTAATAAATTCTATTTTTAAGCCTCAGTTAATCAAAAATATTCAATAATAAAAGTATATAAAAATTGGCTCTTCCAAACCTTTTATATGGCAGCAAAATATGGACATTGAAGCAAAAAGATATACAGAGAATTAAATATCTTGTGAAGATTGCTGGTACATATTGTTAGATCTTAAAAGAAATTAATACATTTTAGAACAACTTAACATGGAATCTCTAATAAAAACTAAAATTAGATTATAAAAACCATACTAAATTACTAAATTCATGATATGTTGGTAGCTTAAGTAAACAAACAAAACTACTTCATGAATGAATTAGTTATTTTTTATATCTTACCTCATAGTTTATGTTTTCTTAAACATGGGAACTGCAGTTTTCAAGAGAAAACATCCCTCCCATTTTCAACCAACTTTATGACAGTCATAATGTCGCTTGAAAATGGGAGGGATGTTTCCTCTTGAAAACTGCAGTTCTCGATGCAAGATATAAGAAATGACTCATTCATTCATGAATTAAGAACCTCATAATGTTATTTCCCATATTTAACTATAAACAAAACTACATTGAAATTAATGTCGGGAAGTGAACATAATGAGGTAATATTTTCATCATTTTGTTTATTTTAGGTTAAGAATTTTGACTTTAAAATCAAGTCTCTAGATATTGCTATAATCAACATAATGTTGTATGCAGGTGATACCATTGGAATGTTTTGAAGGGACCAGCTGTACAAGTCAATTGGTGCCGATAGTAGCAGGAGGGAGAAGCATTCCTCTCACGTTCCACAACCGCCTGCAGTACGTCGAACAAGCTGTTCACTTCCGCCTGCATGAGATGGATCTCCAGGTAACACTCTTATCTTAATTATATTATTTTTAGTCTGATCACCTTACCTCAATATTAAGATGTTCAGACTAAAAATAATATAATTAAAATAACCTCAAAATATCACTACCTAAAATTAAATATTAACACTCTTATCCCTCATTACAAGGCACATCCTTGGATGTTTCTTTAAAATACATACACAACTTTTATCGCATCATGTAGAATACATTTTGTTACAATAAGGGTGAAGTGATTCCACTACTGGCCTTAGGGGGCCCTTCAGGTAGTAATAGGTTAAGGCTCCTACTTTTCTAGACAATGTGCACTTGATGCCAGCTAGGTTGTCAGCCCTGCTTGATGGCCACCTGTACTCACAGAACAAGCACCTGGTACACATTTCTGTTAGAGGCAGAGTTGAATCCAGGGCCATGGTGCTACCAGAAGGTTTTGGTCAGTTTAAAAATTCTGACCCCACTGTCTTCTGGTACTCATTTCTGTTAGAGATTGAGTCAAACCCAGAGACTTGATGCTGCCAGAAGATTTGGGTCACGGAACTCGAATCCTCATCCTTCTGACTTGTAGCATATTGTCATAACAAACTATGCTACTCTTGTCAAAATACATTGTATCAAATCCAACACAGGGAACTTCCATATTTGACCTACATAAAGCACTGTAGTTTATCACTGTGTTTTTCCTGTATATGCTTTATTGCAGCTTTTGCAACTAATTTGATAAGATGTATGACTCATTTTAATTGTATTAACACTTTGAGTCCGATGGTGGTACTAGTACCACCGCAGGATCAATGTGTTAATACACTGTATAAATTTGAATTTGTGTTTGAACAGGTAGCTGCAGTGAGGGAAGGAATGGCGTGGATAATACCTGTACCGCTGTTGTCTCTAGTGACAGCTCAACATCTAGAACAACTAGTCTGTGGTCTGCCTCACATCTCAATACAACTTCTACGTAGAGTGGTCAGGTTTGTAACACTGCTTTATTCAGTTTATTAGTACTTGTAACAAAATTCACTGTCTCAATACCATGACAGATCTAGAAGGCTCTTGGTTTATCAGCCAGCTGTTGTCCTCACTTCAAAATGAGATGGATTATTTAGGAAAACTTTTATCACTCACCTCATATTCTTCTAGAAGAAAACGAGGTGAGTGATAAAATATTAAATATTAAATTAAAATGCTTCATACTTCCCTTCATATCCAGTCTTCTAAGTAGACTGTGGTTTCAAAGCCTTGGTGGCTTCATCTTCAGTACTTTCTCATTGACTGATGTTATGTCGATCAGAAGAACTACTTCTTCTTCCCTCTGTTGGTATGAAGCATTTTAATTTAATCTTATATAAAACCTCATAGTAATTTTTTCCTATAAAAGTTCAATATGAATGATAAAAGTTTACCTAAATAAATAATACCTCATAGTGTGAATTCCTAAAAAACGTAAAATAATAATATAGGTGGGTGATCATTCAGTGAGTATAGGGAGGACAAAATAATAGACAACACTGTGACTATGATTTCAGGAGTTCAGAACAGTTGGCCATGGTGGACTGGTAATTATGTTCCTTGCCTCTGATCCCGAAGATCGCAGGTTCAAACCCAGGTAGGGTCAATGGAATTTTTGGAATGGAAAAATCCAAGGAGCAATTCTTCCAGGAGGGACCTCAGCCATGGATCCTGAATCTGAAGATTTCAGGATCGTAAAAGAACCTTAAGGCTGAATAAAGAGGCCTCTAAGCAAAATTTACTGACCTTTATCATTTTCTTAATACCTTAAATGCTTACTAGATGTCTCATTGGGTCAGTATGTTGACTGCATTCCATTCATGACACCTATAGGGAAATAAGTGTAATTAAATTAACTTGGTCTAGTAACTCCTTACAAAGGAGAGGCTATGGCCCAACATTGGGCTGTTACACCATTGTAAATAGATAGATCAGAAGAGGAAGGACAAATGTTGTTGCTTTTGTAGTCCAAAGGCGATGAAACTTAATTTGTTTGTGCCATTTTCAGTGGATTCTCAAGTAATTTACCTACTGGGATTTTTTTTTTCCCCCTCGCCTTGTATATTGCACAAGGGGAAAGTGGGAAGAAATAATTCCATTTCTGTGCAAATGTTTTGACAGACTATCATGACCCATAGTCTATCTATAAGATACAACAGCAATTTTCCTTGAATACCCATGTATTTTAAATAATGTTATGTTAAGCCATCTCTTCTTTTATTTCTTCGAACTTCAAATTTCTTCAATTGGACAACATAGTTTTAAACACTGAAGTGTTAGAAATGGCAAATCAGATGAAGGTTTCTGCATAATACTACATCCTTTGTTAATAAAAAGTATTGTTTTTGTTTTGTATACTGATGTCAAGCACTTTGCAATGCAGCCATCATCTCTCCAATATTTTCTAGTTACTATGAAAATGGATGAAAGGGCTGGACATTGATGAAGGTGGTCCTAATCCATCTCTTCTTGTAGAATGCACAAGGGACAAATAGGGAACAGATAATTCTAAAGTATATTTGAAGAGAAAAATTATACGTTCAGACTAGGGCTCGAACTCTAGGCAAATGCTGTACCGAGTGAGCTACCAGGCGAGCTCCAATCTAAATGCAATTTTTTCTCTTATATATGCTGTTAATTCCATATATAAGAGAAACATTTGCATTTAGATTGGAGCTCACTCGGTAGAGCATTCGACTAGTGTTTGAAAGGTCCTGGGTTTGAGCTCCAGTCCTGAGTGTATAATTTTTCTCTTCAAATGTAATTTATCCATCATTGAGATGGATCGAGTAATAGGAATTTTTTTATGTCAAATGTGTAGTCATATGCATTACCAACATATTCCACGCAACTACAATGTGACGTCATAATGTACACTTCTTGAGCTATAACAGATGGCAGTGAGGAGTTTTCTTGTGAACTTATTATTTAGTGAATTTTATGGTAAAAAAGTAACTTATATTTTTATCATCCGGCCATGACACGAGAATTGAACATTTGGTAGGACAATGTCTGCTGGGTCCGTTAATTGCCTAATAAAATTAAAATAAGTCTTAAATCATCTCACCTCATACACTCCGTGTTTTTCTCAGCACAGGACTGTGGTTTCAGGAACAGTTATTCTTATCTTTAGCCATATTTATGTTTGTTGAATTTTTGCCATCACCACCTTCTAATCTGCCATCTAGTGTTGATTTGATGAACTTTGATATTAAATCTTGCTAGAACAAAAGAATGCTTTAGGAATATTAAAAATGGTGAAATTGAAAAATCAGAAATTGCAGCTCTTAGTTTGCCAGGGAAACATAAAATTGAAAAACAAACTAAACATTTGACGAAGCCCTGGAAATTAACTGTTTGGTAAAATATATACATTCAGAAGAACAAATTTAGATCCACGAATTTTGAAATTCATAGTGAGCAAGATTTATTCTTGAAGTTCATCAAATCAACAGTAGATGGCAGTTTAGAATACGAAGGCAAAAATTTGACAGTCATAAATATGGCTGAAGATATGAATGACTGTTCCTAAAACTGCAGTCCTGTGCCGTGAAAATATGGAGTGTCTGAGGCGAGATGATTTAAGACTAATTTAACTTTATTAATTTGAAAGCCTCATAATGTTAAATCCCATCAAAAGTTTTAGGAAATTTTATGTTTGTTCAAAATAAGAAATCCAATAAATTAGGTTTTGCAGTGTTAGATTGCTTCAACTTGTCATAAAAATTGATTATGCTAAAAATGCAGTCCCGATAATAACATGAAACCTGTGAAATAAAACTAGAGTCAAAGATAAATTGTTAAATTACTTATTACAGGTACCGTGAGTTGGATGAGAGCAGTTTACTGGTGCAGTGGCTCTGGGACATCCTCGAGAGTTTTACAAATGCAGAGAGAGTTCTGTTTATGAGATTTGTATCCGGAAGATCAAGACTTCCAGCGAACTTAGCTGATCTTTCTCAACGATTCCAGGTAACCAAATTAGAGTCATCTGGTGGTTGTAGTTAACATACTAGAGAGAGAAATTTGCAGCTGAGCTAGGATTTTAACTCAAGATCTCCAGCTTTATTCACAGGAAAGTGTTTATGCTGCAGGTCCAGAGTTTGAAGATTTCCATGCCTGTGAAAGAATCTCAAGCCTAAATTCAAACCTCTGAGCAAAATCTGATCGGCCTTCCCCATCCAGTTGTCATCCAGACATCTGAGGGGAAATAAGTGTAACTAATGATGTTTTTATTATTGATTTAACACTTCTCACTGAAGGGTAAATTATATTTGAAGAGAAAAATTTTTGCCTAGACCGAGACTCGAACCCAGGACCTTTGGTTTGCTGGGCCAAATGCTCTACCAACTGAGCTACCGAGGCGAGTTGCAATCTAGATGCAAATTTTTCTCTTATATATGTTGTAATTCCCTCGCGCCAAATGCTTTGAAACCTTTGCTTCTATCTTTGCAAACGGCGGCTTCTTAGTTAAGAAGACATTTATTGGGAATTTAACACTACTTTATAAAGCCAATAGGGCTTCTATTGATGTTTTTATTATTGATTTAACACTTCTCACTGAAGGGTAAATTATATTTGAAGAGACAAATTTTCGCCCAGACCGAGACACGAACCCGGGACCTTTGGCTTGCCGGGCAAAATGCTCTACCAACTGAGCTACCGGTCTAGGCGAAAATTTGTCTCTTCAAATATAATTTACCCTTCAGTGAGAAGTGTTAAATCATTAATAAAAACATCAATAGAAACCCTACTGGCTTTATAAAGTAGTATTAAATTCCCAATAAATGTCTTCTTAACTAAGAAGCCGCCATTTGCAAAGATAGAAGCAAAGGTTTCAAAGCATTTGGCACGAGGGAATTACAATGTATATAAGAGAAAAATTTGCATCTAGATCGCAACTCGCCTCGGTAGCTCAGTTGGTAGAGCATTTGGCCCGGCAAGCCAAAGGTTCCGGGTTCGAGTCTCGGTGTAGGCAAAAATTTTCTCTTCAAATATAAGTGTAACTAATGTTTAATACTAAATTTATCACTTCTCACCGAATGACAAATTAAATTTGAAGTGAAAAATATACACCTAAATCAGGATTTGAACCTGATATCTGGCGCACAGGATTCATATTAGTATAGAGAAAAATCTACAAGTAAATCAGAAGCGTAATACCTTAAATCTTTAAAGCACTGGTGTACAGAACCAGAAATATTGAGTTCAAATCCTGGTTTAGGCATATATTTTTCTTCTTCTTCTTCTTCTTCTTCTTCTTCTTCTTCTTCTTCCTTTCAAGTATTAGGCCAAGTCCTGTTACGATCCTATAGAAAATTTTCCCTTATGGGAAATTTTCTATGTTTTTATTATTCATTTCATACATCTCAATGATGGATAAATTATATTTGAAGAGAAAAATTATACACTCAGACTGGGGTTTGAAGAGTGCAAAAGATCTTGGGTTCAAACCCCAATCTGACCATATAATTTTTCTCTTCAAATATAATGTATCCATCATTGAGATGTATGAAATGAATAATAAAAACATTGAAAGAAGCCATACTGGCTTTATAATGTAATGTAAAATTCCCAATTGTCTTCTTAATAAAGAAACCACCATTGCAAGATAGAAGCAAGGCTTCATAGCATGTGGTGCACAGGAATTAACAGAATACATAAGAGAAGAATTTGTATTTAGATTGGAGTTTCTCAGATAGCTTACTTGGTAGAGCGTTAACCTAGAGTGCAAAAAATTCTGGGTTCAAACCCTAGTCTGAGTGTATAATTTTTCTCTTCAAATACAATTTATCCATCATTGATATGTATGAAATGAATAATACAAACATTGAAACAAGCCATACTGGCTTTATAATGTAATGTAAAATTCCCAATTAAATGTCTTCTTAATAAAGAAGCCACCATTTGCAAGATAGAAGTAAAGGCTTCATAGCTTTTGGTGACCGGAATTAACAGAGTATATAAGAGAATTTATGTTTAGATTGGAGTTTCTCAGATAGTTCACTTGATAGAGCATTCACCTAGAGTGCGAAAGGTCCTGGATTCAAACCCCAGTCTGAGCGTATAATTTTTCTCTTAAAATATAATGTAATCATCATTGAGATATATGAACTGAATAATAAAAACATTGAAAAAGGCCATACTGGCTTTATAATGTATTGTAAAATTCCCAAATATATCACCATCATCCATACAAGTATTAGACCTTGTGGCCTGTTAAGGTCTCAAAGAGGAATTTTCCATCCAGTGCTTTTTGGACGCCCCAATGATCTTTTGCCTTGGGGGCAGTAACGAAGCATGGCTTTTGGAATTTTATGAGACGGCAATCGTTGAAGATGGGCTTTTCAGTTGTTCTGGTAGTTTTGTATATGGTGAAGAATGGGTTCTATATCTAACTCTTCCATAATTTCCTCATTTCTTGTATAGCCTGCTGTATGTCGCATAAATTGCATCTCATTTGCTGTTATTTGGCTTTCATCTCTTATTCGTATTGTCCATGCTTCACTACCATATCTTAATACTGGTCTTGCGAGAACCTTATAAAGCTGTAATCTTGTGTTCTTCTGTACTAAAGATGGTTTCATTATACTGTTAATTATCCCTGTTGTTTTTGTGAAATTTTTTATTTTCTTTGATATGTCAGCTTCATCTTGAAATTTTTTTTATATATTAAATTTGGGAATTTTTAACATTATGAGGTTCAATTAATAATAATTAAATGAATCGTGATTCTTTCTTACCTCATACATCTATGTTTTTTTAAACACAGCACTGCAGTATCGGCGACACGTTGTCGTCATCGTCAGCTGTTTTCAGGTCATGAAAACAGCTGACGATGACGACAACGTGTCGCCGATACTGCAGTGCTGTGTTTAAAAAAACATAGATGTATGAGGTAAGAAAAATCACAGTTCATTTAATTATCATCATCTTGAAATGTTAATTATAACCCAAATAATTCAATTCATTTACTCGTTCCAAAATTTCATCATCCAAAACAATTTTGCTAGGTATAGGGTATTTTCCACAAAAGGCCATCACTTTAGTTTTTCTCTGTATGATTTTCATATTGTAAATTTTTGCAATTATATTAAAATTGTGTATAGAATACTGTAAATCTGTTTCTGTTGGAGCTATTAATACCAAATCATCTCCAAAAAAGCAGGGTGTCTATTTTTAGGTTTCTATTAATTTGGATAGAACCGTGTCTCATCTGTTGCCAGTCTTGAAGTATTCTATCCATGTATATGATAAAGAGCAAGGGCGAGAGGCCACATCCTTGTCTTATGCCCCTATTAATTTCGGTCCATTCTGTTTGTGCGTTATTGATTCGAACTGAAATCAAATTTGTTTTATATTTCTTCCACTTACTTGTGTTTTGCACTCTTTTAACTTTACTATCTAACCTCTCTTGGTTAACTCTTGTTTTTCGACCCCAACGCTATTAGGGCATCCGAGGGCTAGGGAGTCATTCCTTTCTTCCATTTCTTCTTTCCTCTTCCAGAGGCTATGAGATGGCAGCCCCATACTGGTCTTGCCTTCCTTTGGCCAGCAACCAATCAAAGGGACTATTATTATGCTTTCAAGTCTTATATGAGAATTTCCCAGAAATTTTCTATAGGATCGTAACAGGCCTTGGCCTAATACTTGGAAGGAAGAAGAAGAAGATATTGTATAAATTTAAAATATGCTGTTGTGGTAGATTATTGTCAGCTAAAATTTCCAACAGTTTATTCCTATTGATTTTGTCGAAGGCTCTTTTTGAAGTCCACAAAGCTAAATGTGTTTCTACATTGAACTCCCTGTGTTTTTCTATTAATAATTTCATGGAGAAATAAACATCACATCAGGATCGACCTTTACGAAAGCCATTGTGTTCTTCGCTGAGGAGGCTGTTAAGATGTTTGTATAATTTGTTCTTAATTATATTGGCGTAAATTTTGTATTCAGTATTTAGCAAGCTGATGCCTCTATAATTTTCACAGTTTTTCTTGTCTCCTTTTTTTAAATATTGGTATTACAATAGATTTTGTCCAACTTACAGGAATGTCTCTCCCTTCCCATAGTTTATTTAAGAATATTAGAAATCTGTCTAAAAACAGAGGATTTGCATTTTTAAATAGTTCAATACTGATTTTATCCTCTCCAGGAGATTTGTTGATTCTCATTTTCGTTAATATTTCTGATAGTTCATCCTCTGTAATCAAGTCTGTAGAGGTGTTATTGGATGATGGTAAAGTGAGAGTATTTGGAGTTTGGGTCCATAGATTTTGAAAATAATTTGACCATTGCTTGGCTGAGATGACATTAAGGTTAAAATTGTCTTTTGTTTGATGATTCAAATTTTTCAAGATTTTGTATGTTTGTGGTGCAGGTCTAGTAATATCATTCTTTAATTGTGACACAAATTCCTCCCAATTTTTTCTATGTCTCTTCCTGATTTCTCTTTTTGCTATTGCTCTTGTTTTGTGGTAATTGATTTTGTGTTCCTCTGATTTATTTGATAAGTACTTGTGCTATGCTTCTTTTTTGTCTTTGATAATTTGCGCTATTTCTTCATCCCAATGTCTTATGCCATTTTTTTAACCATCTCCTTTTTGTGCCTAGGCTTTCTTTTGCAGATTGTTTTAAGATGTTAGCAAGTTTACTCCATTCCTCTTCAATATTTTCGGAGGCAGGGTAATCCTTCATAATGTTTTGCATTCTTGTCTTATAAAGCAAGCTGTGCTGGGATCTGTGAGGGAGCTTACTTTGAACTTCAAATTCAATTTCTAAACTTTCTTTTTTTGTTTTAATCCATCTTCGTTTCATAAGTTTAGTACTGACAAGAAGATAGTGATCTGTCCCAAATATATGTCTTCTTAATAAAGAAGCCGCCATTTGCAAGATAGAAGCAAAGGCTTCATAACATTTGGTGCACGTGAATTAACAGAGTATATAAAAGAATTTCCGTTTAGATTGGAGTTACTCAGATAGCTTACTTGGTAGAGCATTCGCCTAGAGTGCAAAAGGTCCTGGATTCAAACCCCAATCTGAGCGTATAATTTTTCTCTTCAAATATCCATCATTGAGATGTATGAAATGAATAATAAAAGCATCGAAAATAAATGTCTTCTTAATAAAGAAGCCACCATTTGCAAGATGGACACAAAGGCTTCATAGCATTTGGTGTACAGGTATTAACAGCATATATAAGAGAAGAATTTGCATTTAGGTTGGAGTTTCTCAGATAGCTCACTTGGTAGAGCATTCACCAAGAGTGCAAAAGGTCCTGGGTTCAAACACCAGTCTGACCATATGATTTTTCTCTTCAAATTTGAGTATAACTAAATTAGGTTGGTTAAGGAACTCCTGCAAGGGAGCACCCTTTCCCTACTTGGAGATGTATGGATGCATACAGTCTATAGGGTTTATCACATCTAGAAAATTCTTATGGAGCAATTCTTGTTAGTAAACGTGTTGTTTTATTTATTGATTTGAAGATATTAATGACAAAATAAATAAATTGAATCTAATGTGTGGCACTATTAAAAGAACCCTTAAAAACACAAGGAAAGAAACAAAAATGAAATTTTATAAAGTAATGGCTGTTCCTGTATTGATGTAGGATTAGAATGTTGAATGATCACTAAAAGACAAGAACAAAGATTGGAAGCAGCTGAGATGAGAATTTTATGAAATATAGCAGGATATACTCTGCTGGATAAGAAAAGAAATGAAGATATAAAAAACGAACTAAATATTTTCAAACTTACAGACCGAATAATTAAATATAGGAATGCCTGGAAAGAACATATTGATAGAATGCCAGAAGGAAGATTTCCAAAATGATTGCTAAATTATAAACCGCACGGAAGGAGAAATGTTCGATGCCCACACAGAAGATGGTGTGAACAATTTTAACAATTCTAGCTTTCATGAAACCGGAACGAGCCAACAGGCTTAATCCCTGGATGACGATGATGATTAGTTAATTCATTTGAAATAAATAATGAATTTAATTAATTTCACATAATTTTGCTAAGAAAGTGGGTGTCTGATTTATGAAAAAATACCATTAAGGAACATATAATTATCACACAGTTATTTAATAAAGTTAGGGGTGTGAACCTAATTATCAGAACAGCAACTAGCAGAGAAGCCACTGAATCATTCACATCCAACAAAACTTGTTTTAAGGTTCAACCGTGGTCAAAAAAGAACATGTAATTAATATATCACGTATGGTTTACTCAGCGAGAATGTTCTGAAGCTACTGGTGTCTCTGGGGTAACAATCTATAAAATTTAAAACATTAATATTTTTCTCTTCAAATATAATTTATCCTTCAATGAGAAGTGTTAAATTAATAATAAATTTGTCAATAGAAGCCCTACTGGCTATAAAGTAGTGTTAAATTCCCAATAAATGTCTTCTTAACTAAGAAGCCGCCATTTGCTAAGATAGAAGCTATGGTTTCAAGCATTTTGACGCGAGGGAATTACAATGTACATAAGAGAAAAATTTGCGTCTAGATCGTAACTCGCCTCGGTAGCTCAGTTGGTAGAGCACTTGGCCCGGAAAGCCAAGGGTCCCGGGTTCGAGTCCCGGTCTAGGCAAAAATTTTTCTCTTCAAATATAATGTTATTATTGTTCTTTAGTAACCAAATTAGAATGATCACAAGATTTGGTAGCAGAAGTGAAGATAATTGTGCCATAAACTTATGTTGATGCTGTACTTATGCTGTCGCTCAGTCTATGGTGTCAAGTGGCAACATCATTCCCATAAGATCAGTACTATTTTCTTATTAATATTATTCATTTTTAAACATCTTAATGATGGACAAATTATATTTGAAAAGAAAAATATACGCCTAGACTGGTGTTTGCAAATCGTAGCAACGGCTCGCAGCATTTGGGGTTAGGGAATTAACTATGTATAAGAGAAAAATATACGTTTAGATTGGAGGCCTAGGTAGCTCAGATGGAAGAGCATTGACATAGAGAGTGAAAGGTCCTGGGTTCAAACCCCAGTCTAGGCGTTTTTTTTTTTTTTCAAATACTATTTTCTTATATACATTACTCCATGGCACAACAGGCCTAGAAGGCCCTTGGCCTCCTGCACTGTAGCCGAGTGGTTAAGGCAAGATGCCTTGGCACAAAGCTATGGGACTTGTATTGGTTTGGGTCTCCATGGGAGAAGAAATTTTCTCATGGAATTTTGAACAGTATGGGACCCAGCATCGTGAGGAATTTGGGTAGCTACAATAAGTAGTGGCTCCAGGTTGAGAAACCCAACTATAACAGCTGGGGGACTCGACATACTGACCACATGTCATTCCTACACTGTGATTAAAACTATTTTCTAGATATGAAAAACCCTATAGAAAGGTGGAGCCTTAACCTCCTACTACCCCAAGTGCCTTCTAAGGCTGTAATACATTGGCTTTATTTATTCATAGTTAAATATGGGAAATAACATTATGAGGTTCTTAATTCGTAAATTAATGAGTAATTTTTATACTTTATTGGAGAATCATAACATTGAAAAAGAAGCCCTACTTTTAAAACATTTGGAAAAACCTTTAGAATTGACAAGTTGGGAGAAGATATATATTCAGAAGAACAAATTTAGTTCTATGAATTTTGAGATTCCTGATGAACGTGACCTCATCTCAAAGTTCATCAAATCAACACCAGATGGCTATGTTATTGATGGAGATTCCAACGAAAATCCGGTAGTCATAATGTCGGTTGAAAAAGAGAGAGATCCTTCTCTCGAAAACTAATTCCCATGTTTGAAGAAACATAAAATATGAGGTAAGATGTTAAAAAATGACTAATTAATTTACAAATTGGCTTTATTTGTTTATTTTTTTTTATTAGGAATATTCCACAATACAGTGTTTCTCCTTCAACTCAAAGTGATTTGTTGCCAGAGGTTCCTGTCTAAAGCATCTTCTTCCCTCAAAATCTTAGCTTCCATACTTCTCCTCACTCCATTTATCCAACATTCTCTAGGTCTGCCTCTTCCACTTCTTCCATTAGCTTTCCAATTAAATATAAACAAAAAACTAACTCAGCTTTCTGTAGAATGTAACATAGACATTTATTTGCAGTTAATGTTCAAATTCTGGGTTAACTCTAATTGGATGATTGTTAATCCAGGTGATGAAAGTTGATCGAGCACCAGATGGTCTCCCTACGGCGCAGACATGCTTCTTCCAGCTGCGACTACCCCCATACAGCAGTCAAGAGATAATGGCAGAACGATTACGTTATGCTATCAATAATTGCCGCTCGATAGATATGGATAACTACATGCTAGCTCGCAACACCGATATGGGACAGATTTCAGACGATGAATATTAGCAATATCCTCGCTTTGTAATTACGTTATTTTAAATCAATAAATTTTCTAAGTGCCGATGCAATACACCACATATGTTTACTTTAATGGTTTATTTTAGGAAGTAACATTTTGAGGTTCTTTTAATCAAGTTTTTGTGAGAATGGGAACATCTTACCTCAAATTAATGTTGGTTCAATTTAAACATGTTTCAATATAATCTTCTATATCATCGTCAGCTTGTCCAGACTATTGAGTTTTATTTTATGTTGAGTTGTTTTTTGACTCACCTCATACTTTATATATTAAATTTGGGAATTTTTAACATTATGAGGTTCAATTAATAAGAATTAAATGAATCGTGATTTCTTCTTACCTCATACTTCTATGTTTTTTAAACACAGCACTGCAGTTCAGAAAATGATTCATTCAAAGAACACCAAATGGCAGCTTGGAGAGTAATTCCTTCAAAAGAACACCAGATGGCAGTTTGGATAATTACTGGCAAAAGAAAAGAATTGACAGTCATGAAAACAGCTGACGATGGTGACAATGGGTCGCCGATACTGCAGTGCTGTGTTTAAAAAAAACATAGAAGTATGAGGTAAGAAGAAATCATGATTCATTTAATTCTTATCAATATTTAATTTTAGGAAGTTATATTTTGAGGTTATTTTAATTATATTATTTTTGGTCTGGACATCTTACCTCAATATTAATGTTGATTTGTTCTTGAACATGTTTCAAAACAATTCTCTGTTTTATCTTCAGCTTTCCCAGACTGGTTTTATTTATGTTGCATTATGTTGCACCACCTGGATGTCGATGTCAGCTCCATCCTGTGGTTGGCCAAAGAACCTCCAAACAAGGTCACCCTCCATCGGAATATCAAAATTCATAACTCTGTTTCTGTTCTTCTGAATATAAATTTTTTCCCAAATAGTCAGCTCGTTTGTATTTTCTAACTGTTTTAATAATTTAGTGTCTGAATTTATATTATGTTTTTCAGACCAAACATGAGCAGCAACTGCAGATTTTTCAATTTCTCCATTTTTAATATTTCTTATGTGTTCTTTGGTTCTAATTTTTAGGTTTCTTTTTGTTTTCCCTATATATATCTTTTCACAACCCATGCATTCAATTTTATATATTCCTGACTTTTTATTTTTATCAGTTTTTTCATTTTTGTTGGTTTTTATTAGTTTATTTAAACTGTAGTTATTTTTTGGTGCTAATTTAATATTAAACTTCTCAAATATATTTTGAAATTTATTATGTACCCAGGGGTGATATGTGAATTTCCTATATTTTTTCATAGGTGGTTCTTCTTTTTCAAGATTACTTCTGTTTATCATTTTTTGTTTTTTATACTTTTCTATCCTTTTATGTACCATTTTTTCATCAAACCCATTTTCTCTTGCTACTTTGATTATGTGTTTTTTTCTCATGTTTGAAATCTTCTTCGTTTAAGGGTAAGTTTACCAATCTATGAGTTAAACTATTAAATGCTGCTAATTTATGTCCAATTGGATTGTACCCTGTTGATTTTATAAAATTTTCCGTATGAGTTTCTTTCCTATGAATCCTGAATTCAATTTTTCTTTTTTTTCTTCGTTTCTGACCAATTTAAGATCCAAAAAAGGTATTTGTTTATTGTCTTCTATTTCTTTGGTGAATTTAATGTTTGTACTCTGTAAATTTAATAGTTTTAGGGAATCTTCTACATTATATTTGAAGAGAAAAATTTTCGCCTAGACCGGGACTCGAACCCGGGACCCTTGGCTTTCCGGGCCAAGTGCTCTACCAACTGAGCTACCGAGGCGAGTTACGATCTAGACGCAAATTTTTCTCTTATGTACGTTGTAATTCCCTCGCGCCAAATGCTTGAAACCATAGCTTCTATCTTTGCAAATGGCGGCTTCTTAGTTAAGAAGACATTTATTGGGAATTTAACACTACTTTATAGCCAGTAGGGCTTCTATTGACGATTTTATTATTAATTTAACACTTCTCATTGAAGGATAAATTATATTTGAAGAGAAAAATTTTCGCCTAGACCGGGACTCGAACCCGGGACCCTTGGCTTTCCGGGCCAAGTGCTCTACCAACTGAGCTACCGAGGCGAGTTACGATCTAGACGCAAATTTTTCTCTTATGTACGTTGTAATTCCCTCGCGCCAAATGCTTGAAACCATAGCTTCTATCTTTGCAAATGGCGGCTTCTTAGTTAAGAAGACATTTATTGGGAATTTAACACTACTTTATAGCCAGTAGGGCTTCTATTGACGATTTTATTATTAATTTAACACTTCTCATTGAAGGATAAATTATATTTGAAGAGAAAAATTTTCGCCTAGACCGGGACTCGAACCCGGGACCCTTGGCTTTCCGGGCCAAGTGCTCTACCAACTGAGCTAACGAGGCGAGTTACGATCTAGACGCAAATTTTTCTCTTATGTACGTTGTAATTCCCTCGCGCCAAATGCTTGAAACCATAGCTTCTATCTTGCAAATGGCGGCTTCTTAGTTAAGAAGACATTTATTGGGAATTTAACACTACTTTATAGCCAGTAGGGCTTCTATTGACGATTTTATTATTAATTTAACACTTCTCATTGAAGGATAAATTATATTTGAAGAGAAAAATTGGCGCGAGGGAATTACAACGTACATAAGAGAAAAATTTGCGTCTAGATCGTAACTCGCCTCGGTAGCTCAGTTGGTAGAGCACTTGGCCCGGAAAGCCAAGGGTCCCGGGTTCGAGTCCCGGTCTAGGCGAAAATTTTTCTCTTCAAATATAATTTATCCTTCAATGAGAAGTGTTAAATTAATAATAAAATCGTCAATAGAAGCCCTACTGGCTATAAAGTAGTGTTAAATTCCCAATAAATGTCTTCTTAACTAAGAAGCCGCCATTTCCAAGATAGAAGCTATGGTTTCAAGCATTTGGCGCGAGGGAATTACAACGTACATAAGAGAAAAATTTGCGTCTAGATCGTAACTCGCCTCGGTAGCTCAGTTGGTAGAGCACTTGGCCCGGAAAGCCAAGGGTCCCGGGTTCGAGTCCCGGTCTAGGCGAAAATTTTTCTCTTCAAATATAATTTATCCTTCAATGAGAAGTGTTAAATTAATAATAAAATCGTCAATCTTCTACATGTTTTTCTTTAACAATACAAATTATATCATCTACATATCTGCTCAAAAATTTAAACATTGTGGGATGTGCTTTAGTGATTTTACATTCAAAATCGCTCATAAATAAATTTGCCAGGAAAGGTGATAATGGGTTTCCCATTGAGAGCCCTGATTTTTGTCTATAGAAACTCCCATTGAATGTAAAAAACATTTGATCAATGCATAACGCAGTTAATTTCAAATAATCTTCTTTGATCTCTCTATCTATGTTGTTTTTTCTTAACTAATTGTTCAATATCTCCAAAGTTTTTTGTTTCGGTACATTTGTGAATAGTGAAACTACATCAAACATAATGCAACATAAATAAAACCAGTCTGGGAAAGCTGAAGATAAAACAGAGAATTGTTTTGAAACATGTTCAAGAACAAATCAACATTAATATTGAGGTAAGATGTCCAGACCAAAAATAATATAATTAATTCTTATCACCTCATACTTCTTAACTCCCTTGCAGACCCGGGTATCTTCACTGCATTTGTGACATTCTCAATGCTGTATCACGTTCACTACTGACGTCCAACAGCCTCCTCTCCTGCAAATTGACCTCCGCGCCATCTGATGGCTGGCTGATAAACTTCCAAATCAATCCCCTCTTGTTTTCACCGGGTATTTCAAAGTTCACAGTTATGTTTTTAAGCTTGCATATGTAATTTTTTTCCCCAAATTGTGAGTTCCTTCAGTTTTTCCAATTGTTTAAGTAATTTTGTTTTGGTTCCTATTCTGTGTTTTTCTGACCAGGCATGTGCAGCTATTGCAGATTTTTCTGTTTCTCCATTTTTAACATATCTGAGATGTTCCTTTAATCTTGTATTTAAATTCCTTTTTATTTTTCCTACTTATATCCTTTCACAATCTTATACATACGAAAAACAAAAAGGAATTTAAATACAAGATTAAAGGAATACCTCAGAAATGTTAAAAATGAAGAAACAGAAAAATCTGCAATAGCTGCACATGCCTGGTCAGAGAAATACAGAATAGAAACCAAAACAAAATTACTTAAACAATTGGAAAAACCGAAGGAACTCACAATTTGGGAAAAAATTTACATATGCAAGAATAAAAACATATCTATGAATTTTGAAATACCCGGTGATAAGGAGAGGGGATTGATTTGGAAGTTCATCAGTCAGCCATCAGATGGCACGGAGGTCAGTTTGCAGGAGAGGAGGCCATTGGACGTCAGTTGTGAACGTGATACAGCATTGAGAATGTCACAAATGCAGTGAAGAAACCCGGGTCTGCAAGGGAGTTAAGAAGTATGAGGTGAGTCAAAAACAACTCAACATAAATTAAAGAAATCTCATAGGTTTTTTTATCATTGGGAAGTTACATTATGAGGTTTAATTTAATATTTAAGTTTGTATTTTTCAACATTCTTACCTCACATGTTTATTTTGTTGGACGATCATTTCAAAGCTATTGCTTCATCTTCAGCTTGCCACAAACTCATAGTGTTATTTCCTATCTACATAACTTAACAAATGTTGAGTTTTATGTTGTGGACCCTGGATATCAATATCAGCTCCCTCCTCCGGTTGGCCGAAGTACCTCCAAACTAGCAGGAATTTCAAAATTCACGACTATTTTTGTTCTCCTGAATGTAGATTTTTTTTTCTCAAATGGCCAGTTCTATTGTATTTTCTAATTGTTTTAATAATTTAATGTTTGAATTTATATTGTGTTTTTCAGACCAAACATGAGCAGCAACAGCAGATTTTTCTATTTCCCCATTTTTAATATTTCTATATATAACAGAAAATCTGCAGTTGCTGCTCATGTTTGGTTTAAAAAAACACAATATAAATTTGAATACTAAATTATTAAAACAATTATAAAATACAAAAGAACTCACCATTTGGGAAAAAAATCTACATTCAGAAGAACAAAAATAGAGTAATGAATTTTGATATTCCTGCTGAATGTGGCCTAGTTTGGAGGTTCTTCGGCCAGCCGCAGGAGGGAGCTGATGTCAACATCCAGGGTCCACAATATAAATCTCAACAGTCTGGGCAAACTGATGATGATATAGAGGATTATATCGAAATATGTTTAAACTGAACCAACATTAATTTGAGGTAAGATGTTTCCCATTCTCACAAAAACTTGATGTTCACTCTACCATACTACCCTGTAAATAAATACAGTAAACTCTGTATTTAATGAATTATCACAGACCAAGAGTGGTCCAAAATTCTATTAAACTGCAAAAATTAAAATATATATATATATATATATATATAAATGAATGGGAAGAGCACTGAGGTGAATTGAATGAGTAATTTGAAGAGAGATCATCTCCAATTTTTCTGAAATTGACTTTTTTCGTTATTCCATGTTTACATACCTACTTTCATTGTTTCCGCATGAGAATGGATCAACTACACTATTCCTGTACCGCTTTCTGACTTTATTCAGTAGCAATTTCAGATTCAATGCTTTATCCTGAACAAGTTAATTGTTTTTTTTTCCCCTCTCCTGTAAAATTTGATCAGCTGTAGATGATCCGTTTTCGAAATGACTCGTTAAATTATCGTCATCATCTATGTTACAACTAATTTGTGAGTGTAAGCTTCTCAAGAATAATCTTCAAGAATTCTTAGAATGATGATCACATTTCCAAGATAAAGTAGAAAAAACACAAATTACATTATAAGAATTAAATAATTACCTGAGCAATGTAAATATGTTTTTTTTTTCAAAGGGAATCCTGAAAATAGTCAAATTATCAATGGAACATGTCTATTATCATAAGTAATGTCACGAGTGATTTCCAAATCATTGATAAATTCACGACTCACGAAGTGACAAGTGAATTTATCTAAAGATTTGAAAATCAAGACTGACATTTGTTAGTACTGACCTACGAATAAAATTAAGCTGTTTACTTAAAAATAATTATTTAATTATATTATTTTTGGTCTGGACATCTTACCTCAATATTAATGTTGATTTGTTCTTGGACATGTTTCAAAACAATTCTGTTTTATCGTCAGCTTTCCCAGACTGGTTTTATTTATGTTGCACCACCTGGATGTCGATGTCAGCTCCATCCTGTGGTTGGCCAAAGAACCTCCAAACAAGGTCACCCTCCATCAGAATATCAAAATTCATAACTCTGTTTTTGTTCTTCTGAATATAAATTTTTTTCCCAAATAGTCAGCTCTTTTGTATTTTCTAACTGTTTTAATAATTTAGTGTCTGAATTTATATTATGTTTTTCAGACCAAACATGAGCAGCAACTGCAGATTTTTCTATTTCTCCATTTTTAATATTTCTTATGTGTTCTTTGGTTCTAATTTTTAGGTTTCTTTTTGTTTTCCCTATATATATCTTTTCACAACCCATGCATTCAATTTGATATATTCCTGACTTTTTATTTTTATCAGTTTTTTTCATTTTTGTTGGTTTTTATTAGTTTATTTAAACTGTAGTTATTTTTTGGTGCTAATTTAATATTAAACTTCTCAAATATATTTTGAAATTTATTATGTACCCAGGGGTGATATGTGAATTTCCTATATTTTTTCATAGGTGGTTCTTCTTTTTCAAGATTACTTCTGTTTATCATTCTTTGTTTTTTATACAAAGGATAGAAAAGTATAAAAAACAAAGAATGATAAACAGAAGTAATCTTGAAAAAGAAGAACCACCTATGAAAAAATATAGGAAATTCCCATATCACCCCTGGGTACATAATAAATTTCAAAATATATTTGAGAAGTTTAATATTAAATTAGCACCAAAAAATAACTACAGTTTAAATAAACTAATAAAAACCAACAAAAATGAAAAAACTGATAAAAATAAAAAGTCAGGAATATATCAAATTGAATGCATGGGTTGTGAAAAGATATATATAGGGAAAACAAAAAAGAAACCTAAAAATTAGAACCAAAGAACACATAAGAAATATTAAAAATGGAGAAATAGAAAAATCTGCAGTTGCTGCTCATGTTTGGTCTGAAAAACATAATATAAATTCAGACACTAAATTATTAAAACAGTTAGAAAATACAAAAGAGCTGACTATTTGGGAAAAAATTTATATTCAGAAGAACAGAAACAGAGTTATGAATTTTGATATTCCGATGGAGGGCGACCTTGTTTGGAGGTTCTTTGGCCAACCACAGGATGGAGCTGACATCGACATCCAGGTGGTGCAACATAATGCAACATAAATAAAACCAGTCTGGGAAAGCTGACGATAAAACAGAATTGTTTTGAATCATGTCCAAGAACAAATCAACATTAATATTGAGGTAAGATGTCCAGACCAAAAATAATATAATTAAAATAACCTCAAAATATAACTTCCTAAAATTAAATAATAATTATTTAAATATAGTTACTGGTATTTTTTATATTTGAAGAGAAAATTTTTTGCCTAGATCGAGACTCGAACCCGGGACCTTTGGCTTTCCAGGCCAAATGCTCTACCAACTGAGCTACTGAGGCGAGTTGCAATCTAGATGCAAATTTTTCTCTTTATACGTTGTAAATTTTTCTCTTGAAATATAATTTATCCTTCAGTGAGAAGTGTTAAATTAATAATAAAAATATCAATAGAAGCCCTACTGGCTGTATAAAGTAGTGTTAAATTCCCAGTTAATGTCTTCTTAACTAAGAGGCCGCCATATGCAAAGATAGAAACAACGGTTTCAAAGCATTTGGTGCGAGGGAATTACAACGTATAAAGAGAGAAATTTGCATCTAGATCGCAACTCGCCTCGGTAGCTCAGTTGGTAGAGCATTTGGCTGAGAAAGTCAAAGGTCCCGAGTTCGAGTCTCGGTCTAGACAAAAAATGTTCTCTTCAAATATAATTTATCCTTCAGTGAGAAGTGTTAAATTAATAATAAAAACATCAATATTTACTAGTATTTTAAATTATTTATATATTTCATGTAAACGGCGATGTTTGAAAACAAATCAGAAATGTGAGGTTATGTACTGTAACTTGATTTGTATCTCAATATTGTAAGAATGCACCCTAGTGGAGAAATAATGAAACACATCAAACTGTATGTTATAATCAAGATTATAGGTTATTAATTTATTTTTTTAGTAAACAATTCAGTAAAATCATGGAATCTGTTCATTATTTGCTATATTCAGTGTATTTGTTGGAGAAAAATAATGCTCTGATCTGTTCAGAATATTAAAAAGGAGGAGCTTTCTTTGCCACAAAAGCAAGAGCTGATAAAGAGCAAGGTGAAACACGACTGTCATTGGTTGTAAAACAAAATTCATTGACACGTGATTGGTCATTGACTACCATTTGGGGCATGAGTTAAATAGTCATCATAATCAATCCTAAAGAGAAAAAATTGTGCCTAAACCAGGAATCGAACACCGATCATTCAGCTTCACGTGCTGATGCTCTGAACACTGACCTAATCGTGCCTTCCTTCCCATCCAAAAACAAATTCTCTCAGCTGAACACTGTTAAAAATAAGAATTCTAGGAATGTTTCCAACAGTGACAAATTCTCTCAGCTGAACACTGTTAAAAATAAGAATTCTAGGAATGTTTCCAACAGTGACAGGATTAATGAGTCATTTTTAACATCTTACCTCATATTTTGTGTTTCTTTAAACATGGGAACTAGTTTTCAAGAGAAGCATCTTTCTCATTTTCAACCGACATTATGACTACATTAACTATGAAGTGACAGGATTGCTGGGTTAAGAATGTGTCACCAAGGAGACTATTTTGAAGGAGATTAGAGTGAGTATAATGAGTGTCTGTGACTAAAGGTTCAGTATTTTTTAACACACCTCTCTGAAAATTGATCACTCTAGCAGCATAGGAACGTAGTGCCCCCATCACCAAGTGGGATCCCACTGCAATCAGCCACCCGAGAATTAGCAGGAAAACCAATGCTAACTGAGTTGAAGGAAATGCCATAACCCACACCCCTGAAGAACTGAGGCATCCTTAAATTTGATTTGGTCGTGGAGGTACTCAAATATCAAGTAGGTGATACCAAGCAAGAGATAAACCAATTCACACTCAGAATGAGAGAGAAGACAATGCCTGGTACCAAAAAACGAGGCCCTTTTGACTAAGATATGGAACCCCGATAAAAAGAGTCCCTGGTCCTTCAGACTGAAGGTTGGGCATGGGATTGATAATGCCACCTTGAAAAAAAATCTTACTATTCAGAAGCTTACAGAAATTGATACTGGATAGACTACACTAAAGCGAAACTCCTAGGGATTAAGAATTGAAGAGATGGGAAAGTCTGGAAATACAATTTTTTTTTTATAATTTTTCTCTTCAAATGTAATTTATCCTTCAGTGAGAAGTGTTAAATTAATAATATAAAACATTGAAAGAAGCCCTACTGGCTTTATAAAGTAGTGTTTACATTCTCAATAAATGTTTTCTTAAACAAGAAGCTGCCATTTGCATGATCGAGCAAAAGCTCATAGCATTCGGTGCTAGGAAATTACAATATATAAGAGAAAAATTTGCGTTTAGATTGAAGTTCTCAGGTAGCTCAGTGGTAGAGCATTGGCCTAGAAAGTCAAAGGTCCTGGGTTCAAACCCCAGTCTGAGTGTATCATTTTTCTCTTCAGATATAAGTCTGGAAATCTTTTTTGAGGGAGTATGAGGTCTGCTTTGGATTGAGCCTATCATGATGATGATAATGAAATCACATCTATCTATTTCATGTAGCAACTGATATTTAAAAAAGATACTACTGTAAATATGTACATACAAATTTTCACAAATATATGCAAAAGCATTTTACCCAGTGGAACCCATGTCTATGTTTCTTGATGGTTGTATTTTTACGCTGAAAGATCGTCACTCTTTCAACCAAGGTACTTTTTTTTTATTTGCCTGGATTATCGCTTGCAACCTGTCCATCATTGGTAACCTTTCGGAAGTAATACTACTGTCTACATAGGTCTCAGGGTAATTTAAACATACAAGTCACTCCACCTTGACAAGGTAAAGATACCATGGAAAGCCTACAACTCAGTGGTATTAATTAGCTGTTAGTTTATGCTGATAATGTAGTATTATTAGGAGATAGCAAGGAGATACTAAGGGCCAACATGCAGATTATTGAGTAACACTTTGAAATTGGGTCTGAAGGTAAACATCATCCTCTGCATTCATGGATTAGGTCTGTTGACCCGTTCCGACTTCAGCCCATTTCTTTCTAGGTCTGCCCACATCTCGGGTGCCTTTAGGTTTGTATTTTGTTATATTTGAAAAGAAAAATATACGCCTAGACTGGGGTTTGAACCCAGGACCTTTGACTTTCTATGTCAATGCTCTTCCATCTGAGCCACCTAGGCCTCCAAATATAATTTGTCAATCATTAAGGTGTTTAAAAACGAATAATATTAACATTGAAAGAAGCACTACTGGCTTTATAAGTAATGTTTAAATTCCCAATAAAAAGTCTTCTTAACAAAGAAGCTGCCATTTGCAAAAATCGTAGCAACGGCTCGTAGCATTTGGGGTTAGGGAATTAACTATGTGCAAGAGAAAAATACGCGTTTAGATTGGAGGCCTAGGTGGCTCAGATGGAAGAGCATTGACATAGAAAGTCAAACCCCAGTCTAGGCGTATATTTTTCTTTTCAAATATAATTTGTCAATCATTAAGGTGTTTAAAAACGAATAATATTAACATTGTATTTTGTTATTTGTTTTCGATATCTGTCTTCATTCATTCTGTCTATGCGTTGCTTCCATTTTTGTCTATATGTATCTATTTTATCAGTTATTGCAAATATTTCAATAAAACTAAATATATGGTCACACATAGAAATATAATGGAAATGGACACTTAATGGCAAATGAAGGAAATTTTTAAGTGGTTGAATTCAAATACCTATGAATAATAATTACAAATAGGAATGAGATGCTGAAAGACATTAAACAAAGGCTCAATTCAGGAAATGCATGCTATTATGCATTATAGGGAGCCTTGTTGTCCCATCTTCTCTCAAAAAAACATTTAACTGAAAATAAATAAAACTAATATTCTCCCAATTATATGGATTGAAAACATGGACTCATACTCTAAGGGAGGAGAAAAGATTACAAATATTTGAGAATAAAGTTCTTAGGAAAATTTTAAACCAAAGAAAGATTAACACCCGGGTGAATGTAGAAGACTACATTATAGTGAGCTACATGATCTTTATAGGAAACCAGATATAATAACAATTAAGTCTTTTAGACTGTGATGGGCAGGACATGTGGAAAGAATGGAGATTGAAAGAGGGGCACAGAAACTTCTTGTAGGAAAACCAGAGGGAGAACATCCAGTTGGTAGACCAAGAATGAGGTGGGAGAATGACATTAACCATGGGGAAGTAGATTTTATAGGGGATGATTCAAAACATTAGCTCAGGTAGGGATGTATGGAAAGCTTATGTCCGTGCAGCCATGAACAAATGGGTTTGATAGTACCAGTTAGTTATTATCTTAAAATGCAATTCATAAATATTATAATCTACCAATTCTGATACTGTTAAAATTATTGTTTTTTACTTGTACAAACAAAGTTAAAAATATGGTACATAAAATGTCCACTATTTTTTCTTCTTTCTCCATTGTTCACTTTCTAACAAAACTGTATCTTGTAGGTTTTTCAGTTTCATACATCTTCTTGTTCCACTTATGTAGTTTCCATTTGATCCCTCTTTCCTGTTTCTCCCATCTGATGTGCAGTGCATCGCTTCTTTTGGCAGTCTTCTGTCTTCCATTTTAATTATATCCCCTAATCATTGTACTCTTTTCTCATGTATCATTTCTGCTATATATATTTTTTTATTAATAGTGAGTGGAGAACATGTTTTTAATGACTCACCTCATATAATTTCAAATTTCTATGATACCGGCAGTTTCAGACAATATCTTGTCCTCTTCAGTCATGGCTTCCACTTCAGTTAATGATATAACCTCATAATGTTTACTTGCCAATATTAATTTAAATATATTTTTTATATTCATTAAATGTCTTATTTCTACACTATATTTTTCAGTTCTGTTTTTAATCTTTTTTATTATTTATTATGTCATCATTTGTATTCATTTAAGTATATCTGTTAAATCAGAAGTCTATTAAATTGAGAGTTTGCTGTTTTAAGATATTTTCAGTATAGTTTATCTATAGAAAGAGGAAAAAGTGACATAAATCAGTATACCAATTGTCTTGTCATTTGAGGCCATAATTATTCTAACCCATCACTGAACCTGAAGAAGACAATTGATACAGTCAAACTAAAAAAGTGATCTTGAACTTTTATAGGAAAAAATCATTATGAGGTTTAATTTGAGATTTAAATTAAAATATTTAAAATAAACAAGTTTAAAAGACAAAAATTAATCAATGAAAGTACAAATTACATAAACAGTTAGAAAAATCTAAGGAACTCAGAATTTGGCAGAAAATTTACATATGCAAGAATAAAAAGAAAACCATGAATTTTGAACAACCACAAGACAACAGTTGTGAAGCATCGAGAATATCGCACATTTAGCAATGAAACCGGTCTGCATAAAAATCAAGAAATATCAGGTGAGTCAAAATACACAACTCAAATATCCATCCATAATAATTCTGCCAAAGGCAGGTCCTTCACTGCAATCATAACATTTTCATGCTATGCTTGCAGCTTTACTAGGGAATTGTAGGTGTGGTAGATTCCCGTTGCTTTCCACACTGGTGAAGGATGATGATAATGATAAGGATGATGATGGCCATATGATTTGGGGGACCGTTTGGGCCTTAAAGTTTTCCTGACATTTGTCTTACAGGTGAGGAAAAACCCCAATAAAAAACCTCACCCAGAAAAAACTGCCCTGACCGGGGATCGAACCCGGGCCCGCTGCGTGACAAGGCAGCACACTAAACTCAAATATAATTAAAATATAGTGTTATTTCCTACATATTTTAATGAAAGCACACTTTAAAACAAACAGAAGTGAACAAAAAATTCAAGAAATCACTTACCAGCCATTGAAACACCACAAGTTTAAAAACAATTTTTTTTAAAGTTTAATTTAAGATTGGCACCGTAGAATGAATACAGCCTAAATAGAATAATTAAAATCAACAAATGTGAAAAAAATGAAGAAAACAAATCAGGAATTTATAAGATGAAATGCAGGGATTGTGACAAAATTTACACAGGAAAAACAAAAATAAATTTGAAAACAAGGGTGAAAGAACATCTTGAAATGTCAAAAATGGCAAAGTGGAAAAGTCAGTAGTAGCTTCCCACGCTTGGTGTGAATAATATCTAATTGATACAAAAGCCAGTCTAATAAACATATAGAAAAACAAAAAGAACTCATGGTTTGGGAAAAATTCACATTCAAAAAAACAAGAAAGAAAAACTTATGAACTTCGAAATTCCCAGGGATTCTGATTTGATCCGGAGGTTCATCTGTCCACCAACAGAGGGAGGGAGGAAGAAGCAGTTCTCTTGATTTGCAAGTTCTTTGGTCAGCTAAAAAGATGGAGTGGGAGATGACATCCAGGGCCGACAACATAAAATTCAACAGTCTGGAAAAACTGATAATGATATACATGATGTACCAAAACATGTTCAAATAGAACACAAGTTATGAGGGAAGATCACTCCGGATTCACATTGTTTATAAAAAGGTTAATTATATTAAATTAATGCTGGAAGTAAACATTATTAGGTACAATCATTGAAATTCATCAGAGAGCATTTTTTTGACAACTCATCTCGTAAATTTTGTGTTTTTCACAATACTGCAGTTTCAAACATAACCACGTCCATCTTCAGCCATAACTCTGACTGATCACTTGGAGTTATGGCTAAAGATGGACGTGATTACATTTGAAACTGCAGTTTCATGAAAAATACAAAATTTATGAGGTGAGTTGTCAAAAAATGTTCTCCGATGAATTTAAAAAAAAGTTAATGTTTATTGATGTCACAGATAAAATCAGAGAGACTAATACCATTACACTGCACTAAATGGCTGAGATTTTCTGCAAATAATAAACATTACAAAATCATATTTAATTTTAGGAAGTGATATTTTGAGGTTATTTTAATTATATTATTTTTAGTCTGATCATCTTACCTCAATATTAATGTTGATTTGTTCTTGGACATGTTTCAAAACAATTCTGTTTTATCGTCAGCTTGTCCAGACTGGTTTGATTTATGTTGCATTATGTTGCACACCCTGGATGTCGATGTCACGCTCCATCGGTATTTCAAAATTCATAACTCTGTTTTTGTTCTTCTGAATATAGATTTTTTCCCAAATAGTCAGCTCTTTTGTATTTTCTAACTGTTTTAATAATTTAGTGTCTGAATTTATATTATGTTTTTCAGACCAAACATGAGCAGCAACTGCAGATTTTTCTATTTCCCCATTTTTAATATTTCTTATGTGTTCTTTTGTTCTAATTTTTAGGTTTCTTTTTGTTTTTCCTATATATATCTTTTCACAACCCATGCATTCAATTTGATATATTCCTGACTTTTAATTTTTATCAGTTTTTTCACTTTTGTTGGTTTTTATTAGTTTATTTAAACTGTAGTTATTTTTTTATGCTAATTTAATATTAAACTTCTCAAATATCTTTTGGAATTTATTGTGTACCCAAGGGTGATATGTGAATTTCTTATATTTTTTTCATAGGTGGTTCTTCTTTTTCAAGAGTACTTCTGTTTGTCATTTTTTGTTTTTTATACTTTTCTATCCTTTTGTATCTTAAAATATATAATTACAATTTTAATTGATTAAATAAGCATTGTTATATTCTAATGCATGTGCAATGCAGAATACATTTGGAATTCTATTGTTACAAAATGGCCGCTTTCTGTAGAATTTCTTAAAATGTTGGAAAAGAAACCATTTGAAAAGTGGAGAGGAACAAATTATTTTGAATGTTTTCAAACAGTTTAGTAAAAAATATCCCCCATTAGCCATTGAGGATGTGGTGAAAATAACAGCAGAATTTACAGCTAGTTAGCATAGAACATACATTCTGTTTGTAATGAAAATGCAAATAAAGGATATCTATTGACACATGGAAAAAGTGTAAATGTCTGATTAGGTAGGTCCATATATAATTTTTTGTCATAAATAAATAAATTAAAGTTTCTAATTATTGGTACCATCTTAACTTGTATTCAGCCTTATTTCCCTTAAAATATGATGTTGCCTAAAAGCAATGTTTCTATCAATGACAGTTCCTTACACAATTCATTCATATGGCACCACATTTCCTCCAATAGACGGAGTCAGCGGAGTAATGCCTTATATAAGTTTGTTTACAGTACAATTGGAACTTAGCTTGGAATTAGTATATAGTAAAACATTTGATACTTTGTAGGCCTTTAGGGACCAGTCCCATCCTCAGTAGAAAGTTGGTTTGTTACTGACTTTTTTTGTGGTGATCTTGTACACACAATCCACAATATTTTGTTAATACACTACTCAAAAAATTAGAGGAACACATGTTTAAACCAAAGCCACAAAATAAATATTGTAACAATTTAATTTTTGAGAGTCAGATGTTTTGAATTGAAGTATTGTTTAAATTCAGATTGAAGATCTTCTGGGTTTTATTAATTTTTCTCTGAATATGTTAGTGGAATTCCAAGAGTTGCTGAAACCAAAGTGAGTTTGTATTGATTTATTTTTTTAAAAACAGGTTTGAAGAATAATCTGTGGTAGGAAATTGTTATTTTTGTGTTCTCTAAAGCTAATACAGAGCAATGAGACACCTGAATGAAACATCATTTGCACGAGCAGTTGCATTGATTGAAGATGGTCATTCCATTCGCCATGTCTAGGATTCTTGATGTCAGCCCTTCCGTCATCCATAGGCTATTGGAGGCGATATAGAGAGACACATGGATACAAGAGGAGACCCGGGCAAGGTCGTAAGAAGAAGACTACAGACATACACGATAGATTTCTTGTCTTATCAGCTTTGCGCAGAAGAAAGTCTACAGTCAGAGATCTACAATATCATTTACGCACAGCAACTGGGACGGTAATTTCTGATCAGACTGTAAGAAATAGACTTAGAAATGCAAGGTTGAGGTCCAGAATCCTCTTTAAAGCCCCCCGTTTAACATGTCAGCACAAAGAATCCCGGATGTGATTTGCTCAGATTCAAGTCAACAGGCAGCTCCGCCAATGGAAGGGTGTTTTTTATTCACGGACGAATCAAGATTTCGTGTAACAGGTTCTGATGGTCGTACACGTGTATGGAGACGTCCTGGTGAACATTTTGATCCAGCCACAATTATTGAACATGACAGATTTGGAGGTGGTTCAGTTATGGTTTGGGCTGGGATTACTATTGAGTCTCGGACAGAGCTTGTCGTTGTCCCACAGCGCATGAATGCTGATATTTACATTAATGACATTATCTTCCAACATGTTGTACCATTTGCTTATGGTATGCATGCTGTCTGGACCTTAATCTGATCGAGCATATGTGGGATAAGTTGGAAAAATTTGTTCGTAAGCGTCCTGCTGTACCTCAGAACCTTGAAGAACTGTCACATGCACTCACCGAGGAATGGGAGAGAATCTCACAAGTTTCTGTAAGAAGGCTTCTGCGAAGCATGCCTCATAGGTGTAATGCGGTCATTCAGGCTCACGGAGGACACACTAAGTACTGAGTGTTTGAAATAACCATGGAAACATTGATTCCAAAAATTGTAAATCTCAAATTTCCACTGTGTTTTCTGTTACAAATGATAACTTGTTCATATTGCTAATACTGTACAAGAAAATATTGTTAGAATGTCTATTCTAATTTTACATAAATCTTCAATTTATAATTACAAAAGATCAAACATTAAATTGTTTCGATATTCATTCTCGTGTTTTGGTTTAAACATGTGTTCCTCTAATTTGTTTGAGTAGTGTATGTTAAAATTTTGATAAGCATTGAGAAATTATTGACATGTAGGCTAATATCATAATGATACTCTCCAATTAATTGTCCAGTTCTTAAATAACTTTGAAGCATAAATGTACTATGTTCGATAGACATAACTAGAGCCCGGATTTGTATATGAAATGCATGTTTTGTTTTACGCATTAAAAAGTATGTGGAACTGATTTACATGTTAAGTGGCCCCTTCACAGACAATTTAAGCTATATTTGATAATGCATAGAAATGCATATTTTACTCATAAATTTGGTATTATAATTTTCCCTTCAGCCAATAACAGTAATTATTTATTATTTTGAAAATTTTCCTCATCATTGAGGGTTTTCTCCAACCAATCTTAGTAATTAACATGAACTTAAAAAAATAAATAAATATAAATGACTATGGACTTATAGACTATCAGTTTGCAACAAACATTCACAATTTTCCCTTAATTAAAGTTCTCCATCATTCTCTGTCCTCTGTGTCTTCATCTGTTACATCAAATTTCCACATTGAATTTTGAATGTTGTTCTTCCATATTGTTCTTGGCCTTCCTTTTCTGTTCCTTCTTTCAATTTTCCATGCATATATGACCTTTAATATTTTTTAAATTAATAAAGTCTGCAATCAATTAAATATAAGCATAGTGTGTATACTTAAATCAGCACGTACGGCTTACTGCCCGTGCGACCCATATTTGTAAATAATATTGTAAATATCTTACTTTTTTGTCTAATAAAGTCCTACTACTACTACTACTACTTAAATCTGTGTAAGAGGAGAATACCTATGAGAAATAATATTACGGTTTTGCTAAAATTGCATTTGATAAGCTTAGTGAAGTATTAAAAAAAAATCCTGGCTGCAATAGAATTTATCAAATTAGCAAAATGCTCTCTGGTGATAGTGAAAAAACTGTAACCGAAGAGGAATTCACTGAAGAAGAACTGTCATGTTTTTCACATGCACCCGTGACCATCATGTGATGTAGAAAGGACGTTTTCATTGTATAAACCCTTATTTACTGACAGACGAAGGAGCTTCACTCAAGAAAACCTCATTAAAACCTTCCTTATCTACTGTAACAGCAGTATTATGCTAAGATTACCCACAAAGCAAAAATTTATTTTATTTTATTTTATTACAATGTTTTTTTTTTGTCCTGCGCCGTAGCCAAGTGGTTAAGGCAGGAAGCCTTGGCGCAGAGCTATGGGACTTGCGCTGGTTTGAGTCTGCTTGGGGGAAGAAATGTTTCTCATGGAATTTCGGCCAGTATGGGACCGGTGCCCACCCAGCATCGTGAGGTATTTGAGTAGCTACAATAAGTAGTGACTCCAGGTTGAGAAGACCAGCTATAACGGCTGGGGGATCCGACATGCTGACCACATATCAACCCTACGCTGGTAGATGATCGTCTACCTCTGCGATTAACACATGTGGATGTGAGGCTAGCAGCCGGATGGTCAGCCTTCTAGGCCTGTCGCGCTTGGAGTTTTTTTGGGGCACGCCATAGCGTAATGGTTAAGGCACTACACTACAAGCCGGAAGGTCGAGGGTTCGAGTCCCTGTGGGGTCAAGATTTTTAAACTGACCCAAACCTTCTGGCGGCACTATGACCCTGGGGCCGACTCAGCCTCTAACAGAAATGAGTACCAGACGCTTGTTCTGGGGGTAAAGGCGGCCGTCACGCAGGGCTGACAAGTGCCGATTGTTCAGAAAAAGTGGGAGCCTTATCCTCCCACTCCCCCAAGGGCCTCCTGAGGCCTGTAGTGGGATCGCTTTACTTTACTTTTCTCTTGTTACAATCTGTTTTTGCATATTGTAATGCAAATTATCCCCCGAAGGTGTTACTGGCATCTCGCAGGATAAGACGATTGAAAGGACTGCCTTCTTAACTTCATGGTCATAACCTCCCATTACACTCGTATCAGCCCTGGTGGGAGAGTTACTTCTTCCGCTCTTCTTAAACCGTTAAAGGCTTTCTACTTGTTACCCCGGAGATGGGTCCTTATATTTCGTCATAATGTCCACCGCTGTGGTCTCGGGGTAGCGTGCTGCTTTGTCACGCAGCGGGCCCGGGTTCGATCCCCGGTTGGGACAGTTTTTCTGGGTGAGGTTTTTATCGGGGTTTTTCCTCACCTGTAAGACAAATGTCAGGAAAACTTTAAGGCCCAAACGGTCCCCGAAATCATATGGCCATCGCAATCATCATCATTCATATTCATCTTAGGTTAAGTTTAGGATTAGGGACTCTCCTGGCGCACCACTATCATCATCACCACCCATCAAATCATCGGGGCAACGTAACCCCGCCTTCCAGGCGCCCCAACCTCAGAAGTGGGTTACAATTACGCCATGTCAGGAGAGAAACCAGAAATGGCGAAAGACAAACCTGGGACATTTGAAAAAAAAAATTCATCATAAGGAAAGGGTTGCCCCTTCCGCCAATTGCTACGTTTGAAAGCTTGTTGTTCTTGTCTTTAAGGTCTTCACCTGTATCCCTGGGCAGGGGCTCTCGATATACCCCCGAGAGACTGGGTCCCTGACAGAACTTAGTCACAAATATGTTAGTGTTCACCCCCGCGCCTGTCAGATATTACTCAGTTGTAAACAGTTACAGCCTAAACCTCTTGTTTACACTAAGTCGGGTTAACAGCTTCGTATGAGTCCAAAGCTAAAGGCTTTCATTTTTTAAAATTCAGAATTACACAGTCATTCGATGTAAGAGCTTTTTCTCTAAATAGACTTTATATAATTTAGTCACTATTATAATTGCAGAAAATCCAATTAAAATAAAAAAGTATTGACAAAATTGTACATCAGAGGTAGGCCTACATATTGGTAAGTCTGCTTTCTTAATTTTAAAATATCTTCCTCCACAGATAAAACTTGCATTTTAGCCATTTTTAGGAGTCACAGATATCCAAACAAATGTTAAGATGTCAACCTGCAGGAAGAAGAAGACCAGGACGTCCACTCAAAAGACTTCTGGATGCTGTTTCTCTTGAGGCCGAAACAGGTCAACATATGTCCTAAATTCGTGAATGTACTATGATGATGATAGCCACTTTTTCTCATTGAGTGTTGGCTGCACTGCAATACAATATGTAGGATACTGGTTTCTCGGAAAGTTGGGGTTATCAACTTTCTTTATGCAAACATTTAATGATACATTTCAATCTAAATTGAATAAAGTCAATTATACAGGCACTGCGCATTTCTCAGGAAAACGAATTTGTGGTGAGATTTTGCTAGTTTACGAAATATAAATTATGCGGGGTTTCCTCTTAAAATGGATTCACTATATAATCGTAGGTTATGTATCCAGTTATGTTGCGAGTAAACACTGTTTTTAAATTAAAGTTTTCAGATAAAGCACCCCTCATAGCGGTCGGATTTCTCTGAGTTTTTGAGAGTATCTTTCTCGTTTAAATTATATGAAATGCCAAGGTTTCGTTCCGAAAATTCTAAAATTGCGGCCGGTAGAAATGTTTTTTTTTTTTTTAATTTTGGCGTCAGGTGAACCCCCAGTGGTAATGGTCCGAATGCCCTGATTAACGAACTCGATTTTACTGTTTTTAATTGGTTACTCTATGCCGAGTTTGATTCCGAAAAATATAGCCTCGAGTGAAAAATATATATAACTAACTCACTGGCTCTGTCGAACCCGTAGGTTCATGACTGCCCTATTCTGAACCGTTTTCCAACCACTTGTATAATCTACTTCCCTCAAATCATAGTTTAATGATATTTTCCAACCTCATTCTAGGTCTGTCAACTGAGCGTTTTCTCTCTGGTTTTTCCTACAAGAAACTTCCATGAACGTCTTTCCTTTCCCATTTGTGCCACATGTCTTGTCCAACGCAGTTTACGACACTTAACTTGTTATATCTGGCTTCCTATAAATACCATGTAGCTCAGTGTTATGTAGTCTTCTCCATTCACCTGTCTGTTCATCTCTCTTTGGTCCAAAATTTTCCTAAGAACTTTATTCTCAAAATACTCGTAATCTCATATCCTCCCTTAAATTAAGAGTCCAAGAAAAATAAATGCCCGAGTCGGGATTTGAACCTTTTTTTGCCTTTATTGCCAAATGTAAAAAATATGGTTATTATATAAATATATAATTTTTATTTCGAGTGTTAGAGGGCTGTCTACATTTTCTTACACGCTTGAGGTAAAACCCTCATTCGACCGATGGAAATGCAGTGATACATCTAGTTTGTTTACCTTACAACAGCAAATTTGGTCGAAATATGTATAATTTAATATTTCATGACGTCATATATATCGTGTTCAATAACTTAAGTTAGTCGATAGAAAATAACAATTTTACAATACAACATTGAACGTTCCATTTACAAAAAGTGTAATTTAATAAAATTTTAAGTGATCTTTCTGTAATTTCCTCATTATATGAAAAGTTAGTGGGTAGCGGATGAGAACCCTCTATGAGGCAGTCTCATCAAAGGGTCTAGCGTCCCTTCCCTCGCGAGCTTCAGGTCACACTGGCCCGGTGTGTAGTAACTGATCGAAGGGTCCCTTGCACAGGATAACATGTGAAGACCTCAAAGGACAGAAATAAATGTGCGGAGGAGGCACCCATTTTCCAGGGAAAAATGTGGAGACCCATTCCCGGGGTAACAAGGAAGAAGTCCTCAACGGTCCTTAGGAGCGGAAGAGGCAGCCCTCCATTTGGGGTTCATACAACTGGGGCTATGATGTCTAGCCTTAAGATGGCAATCCCATCGTACATCTCACTCTGCGGAACGCCAGTAACGTACCCAGAGGATTACTAAAAGTCTCATAGATAATGGAAACAGGACTGTCCCAACGTTGACAACCTTGGCTAGAAACAGGAACAAAAATTTAGTCAGAAATGAAATAATCCAGGGGAAGGTAAATTAGAAGAATGTACAGACTTTTATGAAAATCTACAGAAACAAATGAATAAAGTTAATCCAAATGACTATTTATTAATAGCTGGAGATTATAATGCCAGAATAGGCAATAAACCTATTAAAAATATAATGGGGAAACATGGAGAAACAACCCAAAATAAAAATGGAAGACTTCTAATAGATTTTATAATAATTTAAGAATTACAAACACCTTTTTCCACATCGAGATATACATAGATACACTTGGTCAGCAAGAGGGCAAAGTAGCATAATAGACTACACTATAGTCAATGAAAAATGTTATAAGTTAGTGCTTGATACAAGAGTATTTAGAGGATGTGATATTGGTTCTGACCATTACCTTCTAATTACTAAATTAGCAATACCAGCAAAGTGGAAAAGAAGTAAAATTAATACGGCAAACAAAACAAATGAAGAAACTTTTAAAGTGCACCTACTTCAAGATGAATCGATTAGAAATTTAGATCAACAACGACTAGATCTATATATAAAACAAAATGCTATAATTAGAAATATTAATACAGAATGGGAAGAATTAAAACATAATATAATACAGGCTGCTTCAGAATTACTTGGAACTAGAAATAAAAGATATAATAATAAAAGATTAAAAATTTGGAACGATGAAATAGCAAAACTGGTCAAGGGAAAAAAAAGATGCATACTTGAGATACTTGAATATGAGAACAGATGAAAACCTGATTGAATACAAAAAAAGAAATGCCCTTGCTCGAAGAGAAATTAGAAAAATTAAAAGGAGTTCATGGGAAAAATATATTAGTGACCTGGGACATGATTTACATGGACAAGATAAAGCCTACAAGATTCTAAAACACATTAATAATCAGGAAAAAGATCAACTCAAATTGAACATAATTTCTGAGGATAAATGGATATCTTATTTCAAACGTCTATAGACAGAACAATCAGATGATGAGGAAATAAACTTATAATTAATTGACGAAAATATAGATCCAATTTCTTTCGAAGAATTAATAACTGTCATCAATCATTGTAAAAACAAAAAAACTCCTGGCATTTATAATATTAATAATGAACTAATAAAATATGGTTCTTTTCAACTAAAACAACGTACCTTAGATTTATTGAATATATGCTGGAAGACTGGTCTTATCCCAGAAGAATGGAAGACGGGCCAAAATATATCCTATTTATAAAAAAGGAAATCGTCATGATTGTGAAAATTACAGAGGCATAAATACTCGTATCTTGGGTACCTGTTATAAAATGTATGCAACTATATTGAAAAATCGTTTAAATGTAATTATGGAAAGTACACTGCTCAAAAAAATTAGGGGATATTGTAGAATAACCTCTTAAGACTATGTTTTTAGGAACAGTATTAGATGCAATCACTTTCTATTACTCCAAAAGAATGTAAACAAGAGTTTGAAGTCATTACGTAACCTCTGTACCACACCAGATGTCAAAGAGATCCTGATTAGGAATATGGCAAACAAACAAAGCAGCATTAACATAGGTGAAAATGTTTCTTTAGTATGGTGTATGGTCTCCTCGAACTGCCAGCACTGCCTCACACCTGTGTGGCATTGATGCAATGAGTTCTTGGGGGATACGTGACCACTCTTCCATAAGAGCAATGTGCAGCTCTGGAACAGTTGTGGGAGGTGCTGGTCTGCCTGCAATGCGCCTGCCTAATGCATCCCACATATGCTCAATCGGATTTAAGTCCGGGGAGGAAGCTAGCCATTGCATACGCTCGATACCCTCCACTTCCAGCATGTCGTCCACCAAGCCAGCTCTGTGGGGTCGTGCATTATCGTCCATAAAAACAAAAGAATCACCTATGGCACCAGCATAAGGCACGACAAAAGGTCGGATAATCTCATCTCTATACCTTACCGCAGTCAAAGTACCACCTTGGATGACGTAGAGGTCCGTACGTCCACCGCTACTGACTCCTGCCCACACCATCAATTCACCGCCACCATATGGGGATCTTTCACGTACAAAAGCTGGATTGTTTCGTGTCCCTTTTTCCCTCCAGATGAATACACGCCGACTATCACATTCCACGTTGAATCGCGAAAAAAGAACTGATCTCCATTCAGCATGCCTCCACCCACGATGTTCCTCCGCCCAGTTTCTGCGATCTCTACGGTGTTGTGGAGTTAACCTGGTACACACCATGGGCCTACGGGCATAGAGACCACTTCCATGCAGTCGATTAGGGACAGTTTGAGTTGACACCCTGCGTCCTGTTGCTGTTTGAAGTGTATTTCGCAGTTGAGTTGCATTCTGCTGTCTATTCCGACGGGCTGTTAACATGAGGTAACGGTCATCCCTTGCTGTTGTTGCCCGTGGTCGACTTGTCCGGCTCTTCTGTGAACAGTATATGTTCTTTGAAAACGATTCCAAAGTCTGGAAATCACGCTTTGAGACACCCCAATGGCTTGTGCCACCTCTTGTTGTGTCTGTCCAGCTTCCATCCTTCCTATGACCCTCCAAGCCATTGGTTCAGGTAAATCACGTTGTCGAGGCATTACTGTCCCTAAGACAAGTCATTCACTAACTGAAAACTGGACTGGATTTAAAAACAGCAACGAAACATTCACCTCCACACCACCCTTTCACGTCAACAGTACAGACACTGCCCTCTGGTGTGGTACCGAGGTTACGTAACAACTTCAAACTCTTGTTTACGTTATCCTGGAGTAATAGAAAGTGATTGCATCTAATACTATTCCAAAAAACATTGTCTTAATAGGTAATTCTACAATATCCCCTAATTTTTTTGAGCAGTGTATTATTCTAGAAGCCCAGAATGGATTCAGGAAAGGCAGATCCTGTTCAGATTGCATTTTCACTATCAATCAAATAATTGAGAAACATAGAGAATATAATCTACCAACTTTTATGGCATTTATAGATCTTGAAAAGGCATTTGACAAAGTTAACAGAAATAAATTGTGGAATATAATGAAAGAGAAAGGAGTACCTCAGCACCTAATAACTTCAATAAAAAGTCTATATGTAGAAAATAAAATAACAATAGAAACTGGAGACAAAAATAAAACTATATAACAGCAACAATAAATAGAGGTGTAAGACAGGGATGTCCACTCTCATCCTCCCTTTTTAATATTTATATTGACGATATCATATATAATTGGCAGATACATTTGGACTCGCATTTCAAAATAAGAAATAAGATGTTAGATACCTTACTTTTTGCAGACGACCAAGTTATAATATCTAGTTCAGAGGATGGTCCACAGAAATCACTCTTTCAGTTAAATAACATTATACAGAAATATAATTTCAAAATATCAATAAGTAAAACGAAAATCCTAGCTTTTAAGGGATCAGATACCGTAAGAGCTAAAATAATTCTGGAGGGGAAACCCATTGAACAATTTACCATTTTAAATACCTGGGTTATGAAATCTCCTATTTTAAAAATGAAGATCTATTTAAAAGCACAAGAAAAGAAACAAAACTAAAATTTTATAAAGTAGTGGCAGTCCCCTTACTATTGTATGGTAGTGAATTTTGGGTTTTAACTAAAAAAGAAGAGAAGATCATAGAAGCAGCTGAAATGAGATTTCTGAGAAGTGTGGCTGGTTGCAAACTTCTAGATAATAGAAGAAGTGAAGATATTAGAAATGAGCTAAATATCTTTAAACTCTTAGATAGAATGAAAGAATCTAGAAAAAACTGGAAAGAACATGTTCAAATAATGGACGATGATCGCATTCCCAAAATTATACTTAAATACGAGTACAAACAAAAGGACGCAGTAATATTGGTAGACCGAAGAAGAGATGGATCCAACTTTTGAATGAGAACCTATGAGACCTGAACAAGCCACATGGGCTTAATCCGTGATTGTTGATGATGATGATATAAAAAGTTTAGTAGCAGAAGGAAAGTTATAATTTGTAAATACTCTTAATTGAACGTTTCATTATGACGTCACTTATAATCTTTATTAGTTTAAAGAAAGTACTCAGAGTTAGTTCATGTTTTGAATAAAAATTATTAACTTCAAAGTAATTAATGCCATTGTATCATTTACATCAGTCTGATTATGGAGCTCGTCGGAGGAAGTAGTGGTAGAGGCAGGCGCTTGGCGATTAAATTCAGATTTCGGTAAAGTTATAGTCTACTCCGGTTGTGTTTGTAGCCTACGAAAATAAGCGTGCGAAGTGAAATCGATCTTAATGAAGTGAATTCGGTGAGCTGTGTGACTTTCCAAAAGTTTGTGCGTGTCTCGTACGTAAACATTGATTATAACAAATGTTAACATAAAAGTAAATGAAACTGAAGATACGTGATAGTGGACGTTGGGTTTCAAAAAAGAGAACGTTCCGTGAGATGACGTATAAATGAGGCGCGGCTATCTTTCAATTATTTTAATTGTTGAATTTCTTAAAGTTATCAAATAGTGGTTTTATCAAAACATTAAAATTAGTATTTGACGAAGGGGGGGAAAAAAAAAAAAAAATTGGCTGTGACATTAATTTAAACGATTCACTACATTAAATTGTTCTCTAAAATATTTGACCCATTCATTGACAATTTCATATCGGAAAGAAACCGAACAATCGCCTGATGTGTAACAATCGGATTTCCTACGAAAACAGAAGATTGGACCGGGATACTTATCACGGTTTGACATTTGTATAAGGCCCTATATAATTTATAGAATAGACTACGTACGTAGACATTTGACTTTTTAATCAGTTTTTGCTACGGTTATGATGTGAACAATGAGATAATATAAACAATGCATCATTCGTGTGTCGTTAATGTGGAGTTATATTTTGAAGACGCATTTTAATATTATCGAAAAAGAGAGTGGAACGAGTAAATTTTACGATGGCGAAGAGTGAAGACTACAGCAAAATAAAAATAGGTGAGTACATGAACAAAAGGGTCCAATCGTATATTAAGTGCATTTATTAATTTACTGGTAGAATCACGGAAATATAATATGCCGTAATAAACCTGTAATTTATATTAAGTAGATGATATTTAAATAGAAAACATTTTTTTGCAATTTTTAATTTGAAAAAATCTTTATTAATTTAATCGGTCCTGGTGACAAATGAACTTCGAGTTTTCTTTTGGTTCCAAAATTCAATGTTGAAACGCGGCAACGGTCAATGAATATTTCTGGCATAAAAGTTCTGAAAATTAATTCATTCGGATGGTAACTAAAGACAAAGGGTCCTGTGTTGTAGATTTGCGGCACTAAAGAACTTAAAACCTGAAAAAAAACTTGTGAACAGAATTTACCGGTACTTTCAAGTCCAAATTTGAATTGCAACGCTAATGTTAGCTTTTAAAGAGCGCCGATAAATTAAATAATATCGTGCAGTTATTTAAAGTTCTTCGATCTGTGAAGCTAATCGTAGGTTCGACCTCTGTCAAATTAAACGTAATATGTCGGCTGATAAAAATCCTAGAACCCAATTTTCTTTGGAAGGTTACTTACAAGCGATGTTGTTTCGAATAGGCGTGACATGTTATAGAACCAGCGGTAGTTGTAGGAGCTTATCTTTAGCCTCGCAGGAGTTCCTTAGTGCAATATTTGGCCTCAGTTTAACAAGCTATATTTTGTAGTTAACAATAACATTTGCATTGTTATATTTTATTTAATAGATAGTGGCACGGGATGGACATTGTTGCAAGTTCTTTGTTGTATAAGAAATAATTTTACAAAATGTTCTTAGCTTAGATTACTGAAATAAATATAAAACGTGTTGGTATTTGTGTACCAGTATTTGGATTCAGGGTTTGTGTCAATTGAATATGTTGAGCGAGGAAAATTGTAAACCATAATGCCTGGAAAAAATTTAGTTGCTTTAATTAGTCTTTTTAATGGCGTAAATAGCCTCGGAACATTTTTCATAATCTATAAAATTTACATTTAATTTAGTCTTGTAACAGATAAATAATTCTCCCCAGAAAGGTTAAAAATAGTTTATTCCAATCGTCGCTGTTATTTTGAAATACATATTCACTGATATTCGCCTGTCTATGATAGGGAATGCCTGTTCTATGTATTGTGGTTAATTACTTTTTTGACACTAATATTATGTTGAAAATTTGAAGCTATTGCTTATATTTAATACGTGCACTTGGTACCGATATGGATCCACCCCATTTGCAGCTTTTTCACTCTCATCACTCATAAAGTTTCTAGTTAGATATGAAAAATTAATACTATTATTTTTACCAAATAGGGTCTGCGAAAAAATGGATTTTGATTTAATACACTTAAAAATAAGCAATTTACCATAAAATTTACTTGAATATTTTAGTTTTGTGTGGAATTAAGTACCATATTTATAAATAATAATAATAATAATAGAATTATTAGAAGGGAAAGAGTGTAATATGAAGTTAAAAATTAATACAGTACATGTCTGAAAGATAAATTATTGTAATGGCAAATGAAACGTATTTATTTTATACATACGTATATTTAACATTAACTAAAAAGAAAACTGATAGGTCTGCACATATTCTTGAAACATTATTAGGTAATTAATAATTTCTAAATTTAGATGTTCTTTAAATTTCATAATCGGAACTACAATTGTATCAATAACTAGATCGCGCGATGTTTTAATTCGAACATTCGTTCTTTTGTCTTACCTCATATTTCAAAATTTGAATAAGTTTCTTATAAAATTTAATAGAATATAGAAAAAAATTATAATATTAAAGAAACTTTAAATTCTAGAAGTATTTTATATGTCTAATGTTTCTAAAATAGATTACATTTTGAATAAAAAATGGATAAACCATGAGACAGATTTTCGGTTTGAGGAAAAATTAATTTGAAATATATCAGAGAGTGAAGGAACTGTCCACAAACTATTTTTTAGTTAATATGTAGTGTGAATTAGTTGTAGTTGGATTAAATTAATGCACGGCTCACTTACATGTACTACCACATTCGTTGTTTGTGAATGTGACGGTATCTAGTGGGTCGTGATTCATTACCATCCAATTGTTTTATTTATTTTGAATGGCTTCCTATTTTAATAAATCTACATTGTTATGTACATCGTTGTAATTATATTTTAAGACGCCATCAGGTTTCACATCATTAAATTTAAATCTTAAATTAGAAGTGGAGATAAAAATAATTTAAAAAGTGGTAAAAATAACTTTACGGATAATGCTATGAGTTATGGTTAGAACATTAGGTTGGCAAGCCGAGATGTAATTGAAAAGAAAGGCAATAATGTTGGCTCTAAGATTTCAACGCGACATAAACTACAATATAATAATAAACTGCAGCCGTGATAGGCCTAGAAAGAGCTGGCCTGACGGCCGGCTGCTGACCTTGCATCCATATTTGTTAATCACAGAGGTGGACGATCTTGTACCCAGTACAGGGGTGGCATGTAGTCAGCATGTCATATATTCCAACCTTGAGCCGTTATTTATTGTAGGCATTCAAATGAATCATTATGCTGGCTGGGTATCGCCCCCATCATCATTATTATTGGCATTAGAGCCATTTTGGTCTACTCCTAGCCTCTCTCATGGCATTCTGATCCAAACCCTTCAGTCACCATATTTGTATGCCTGTCTTTGCAAGTTCGGCGTGGACATCATCGAATCATCTTGGTATGGGTCTGCAGACTTTCCTTCTACCATAAGGTTTATCATCTAAGAGTTTTCGGGTGATTCTCATCTTGTCCATTCATAGATCATTCGAATCCTTTTAGTTTGATATTAGTAACCGTATATATTTGTTGTTGTTCTTCTTCACTTCACGGGCTAGGCTAAAATTGCCTGTTCCGCCTCACAGTTGTCCATCTTTTCACTAGCCTTCCTACATTCCTGGAACCTCTTGGCTTGTAGTTAAATGCTGCTCTTGGTAATCTTGATACATTCATTCTTCCCACGTGTGTAAACCATTTCTCTCAATATTCTCTGATTTTTCTCATTCAATGGATATATATTTAACTCCGTTCTTATATCTTCATTCTTTATCCGATCCAATTTTGTGCAGCCTTTTGTTCTTCTAAGGAAGTTAATTTCTGTGCTTTGCAATTTTTTGATCATTACCCAAGTTTCGCTCCCATAAAGTAATGCAGGAACTGCCAATGTTATATCTTTGTACAATAGTTGTAATTGTGCATTTGTTCTGATTCGGAACGTCCTCTGGTTACAAATGGGACCATATATGCTCCTTCAAATGTTCCTTTCCCAGATATTAGCATTGCAATAACTGGTTCAGATACAAACCAGGACTCACTTCCATAAACAACAAGAGATCTTTTTCTTTAGTAGGCGACTACAACCTCATTGAAGTTTTGACCTCCTCAACAATTTTTCTCCACCTGGATCTATTCTGGATACAGACCGACCAATTTCCAATTTTCATTTCTAATATATATTTTATAACATCATCCTGCCCTCTGTTTTTTGGGCCTCCAGCTGTTCTGATGCATATTGGTTTCCATTTGTATATTCTTCTTATAAGCTTGTCTTCCTGCATTCTATTTATATGTCCAAACCAGCGCAGTCTTTGAACTTTCATGTGGTTTATTATATTTTTATTTCGTATTAGATTATTTAATTCAGAGTTTATTCATATACGCCGAGTGCCATCACTTTCTCTAATTGGTGCAAAAATTCTCTGCAAGATCTTCCTTTCAAAGATTAATAGTTTTTGTTTATCAGGCTCCTTCAATACCCATGTTTCACAGCCATAAGTTACAATCGGTCTTATTACTGTATTATACAGTTTAACTTTAGTTAATCTGGAGACAAGTTTACTTTTGAATAGTATTCTATTTGCATAGTAAGCTTTATTGCCCAAAGAAATTCTTTCACCAATTTCTTCCTCTATATAGTTTTTTTTTTAATTTACAGTTGAACCAAGATATTTATATGATACAAGAGGTCTTATAAACTCTTATTTTAACTTTCCTGGAGATTGAAATACGAGTTTACAAGACTATAAGTGTTGTTTATGGAAGTGAAGCGTGGATTGTACCAGTTATTGCATTGCTAATAGCCAGGAAAGGAACATTTGAAGGTTTCCTGGCGATTACGTCTCATGGGCTAGTAGCCAACGTTTCTGATTACAGTTCGTGAGGTCCCGGATTCGATTCCCAGTCAGACGTAGGAATTTTTTAAAGAAAATTATTCATGTGGTTGCTGATGGTCTGCAATTTAAATTAAGTTCAGGTTAAGAACTCTCCTTGCACTTCATTATCATTTATCACCCATCATATCAACGGGTGCCTTCCAGGTGCCCCTTGACCGAAATTCCATGAGAAAACTTATTCACATCCTAGGATATCGATCACCCGTATCTCTGCTTTATGGCGCGGGACACCCACAGAAAACCCGGGAAATTGTTTTTCCTGCGCGGAGTTGACGTGATTTCAGAATGAACATGAGTTTGTTAAGATTAGACTGGGGTTTTAAGGCAAATCCCTATTTAGTTCCTATAAAGGAATGCACGAAATAATTGCAGGTAAATACTTTTTTAGCATTTTTGGCTATTTTTGGAACTAATTTTGACGTATTTTTGCATTTCTCATGCATAATTTTATATTTATTTTGCCTATTTTAGATACTTAAAACTTTCTTTCTTCATACTTAAAATTCCGAGTCTAGTTATGAAAACCAAGTGTGTCGGTCGACAAGATTAAGTGATCAGTTCTCCTATTGGACCCTTAAATAGGTCTCTATCTAGAAGAATTTTACTAGATCAAATATGGTCGATTTCATATGTAATGTTCAATGACTGCAAAACCATTAAAAATAATTAATGGAAGAAAACTAGAGATAAATATTTTTTAAATTACCGATCCAATAAAAAAATGGACGTGATATCACTAATCAGTGGCGGTGCGTCCTACATGTTCAACAGTTCACAAGAAAAATTAATTTAATTAAAATTAGTTGATAATTAAAATACAAAAAAGCGTATTTGTACTTTATTTTGCAAGTTTCTTAAGTACTCAGATAATTTGAATCAGCTGTTATTTCTGTCACGAAAATCTCGAGCAGGCACGTAGAGATTCATTTTCTCTGCTGCATGAATCCCTTAATATAGTTTACCGGCTTGAAAGAGCTATGAGAGAAGAGAGGAAATCATATTTTCATGTCTGTTGTCGCTGGTGAATCAATCAAATGATACACGAATTTTCGGCGGAAACTAATCAATCCTGAAATCACATGACGTGAGAACTGTTTATTCCAATTGTGGAATATTTAACGTGATTTATAAATTTCTTATTGTTTCCTTTTTTTTTTATTTACCCTATACCCCTATCTCCTCGAATGAAAGTGAGAAGGGTAAAAATATTACAGTATGTCCAAGCCATAATATTCGGGATAACAGCCCCGATGACAATCCCAAATTTGATCCCTAGTAGAGGATAAGGAGTAAAAATAAAATGTCCGAAATTTATATGGAATCCAACTATTTTGGGGTCGCAAAGCTGTTTGGCATATAAGCCAAACTTTGACTTCTATCGCCCCCAGGGGATGAAAGGGTGAAAAATTGATGTTCACGAATGTCCGATATTAATGTCGAGTCCAGAGTTTTCGAGGTCGTTAAGCTGATTGGTGACAGGCCCGATGACATTTAAACCCAAGATGTTTGATTCCTCATTCGTGGTACATATCCTACACATCCCAGTCTACTAGACTTAACTTTTCTTATTACATATGGTTTCCCGTAAAGGTCATGTAGCCCATTGGTATGTAGTTTCTTTCCTTAAAAAATCGTAAGTGTTTTATTCTAAGATACATATAATGTTAGTATGTGGAACTCAAAGTTTGGATTCATTTGTTTTCACTTAGTTTTTTGAGTTGAATAGCCACGAGTGGAATCCAGTTATAGTAAATTGTCAATTGTTGAAAGTGTTTTTGTGGTAAATGCACATTTTCCTCTAATCTTGAATTTCCAACGTTTGAAATCCCGCTGTACCCTCTCGCAAGAAGAAGGGTTAAAGGAGGAGGAAAAAGCCAAAAGCTTCCTACTGTTTATTCGTGGGAAAGCCATAATTCATAGCTATCTTTGCATGTTAATGTTATTTTATATTTTTTTTCGCAACTGTTGTTACTTTGGTTCAACCAGAAACCACACATAGGCCTGTATTGATTCTTCAGATGGCTAAAAGAATAATTTGTCCGTTTTTTGTTGTTTTTGCAAATGTAATAATAATTTTTCTACGCAAATTCTAGAATCCATTATTTCATTTGATGTGATTGAATTTGGAAAATTTATATGAAAACACTAATATTCGAAATGTTAGAGGAGGTAATGAGATACATAACAATGTGGATTTATTAAAAATAATTACACAGGAAAGCAGAAATGTAACTTTAGTTAGATTACATGCAATATAGAGGACTCTGTACGACAGAAATTGACCTATTTCTATAAAATTAGGGTGGGCAATGAATGAACTGTTTTGGGTATCGCATATTTTTAAATGGAGTTTTGCACCGTTTTAAAATAAATCGAATATATGTACAAATTGTAGCAAAGAATTTAGAGGTAATTTATAATGTTATTGGCAATTAAACTTTGTTTAATAACATTATAAGGTGTGACAAAAAATAGTATATTTGTTTTTGCTCTTGTTTCATTTGATCACATTTGTGAATTTTGTTTATAAATAAATCATTCAGTTAGACAAAAAATATTCTTTGCTGCAATTTTTAGTTTGTAAGTTAAGGTAAACATTGTGAAGTGAAAAGTTTCATTTAAGCTGTAAATGTGTTGATATCCAAATGATAGCTTATTCCAAATTGACTGGATTATTTAGCGGAGAGACAAAGTGTACACTGTTCCGTATACTTGTCTTATAAGTCGGTACAGATTTCTACATACTAAATAAAGTTAGGAGGGTTATATTTTTTCAAAAGTGAAGTCCTATCAATTCTATTAATTAAATGATCCACGGCAAAATGGTAGTAAATATGTCAACGTGAATATCAAAGGACACTGTGATATTTAAGTTACGGTATTGGATTTCGCCCACTGCATTTAGATACGTGTTGATTAAACGTCATAATTGTAATAGTTAAAGCGACTGAAACACGAAAATAATTTTAAAGTGGAGAACATATATTAACGATAATGTATTTGAAATAATATTGAAACAAAAGATAGTCGATGGAAATGATGAGAAATGAAACAGTTAAGTTTAATTATTTTTAAAAGAATATGAAGTAGAAATGGAGAAAAGAAATGAAGAGAGAAATAAAAAAGAAGTTAATAAAATAGCGTGAAAGAAAAATTATTAGCAGTGGTTGCTATAAGTGAAGAACATGCATTTACCACAATTTTTACTGATCAACAATGAAACAAAAGAAACTCGATGGAAATAAAGAGAAATGAATATTAAATTCAATTATTTTAATAGAATATCAAATATACAATAGACTAAGAGAAAATTAAATGAAGAGAGAAATTTAAATAAAAATAGCACGAAACAAAATTTAAGATTTGCTGGCATTAAAATAAAATGCGCTGAGAGAAACGGCAAGAAGGAACGGTATTCTAGCTGCACGCAGTATTGTGACGTAGTGATCGCACTATAGGCCTTAGAAGACCCTTCCGGTAGTAGGAGGTTCCCACTTTCTCTAGACAATCGGCACTTGATATCAGCAGGGTTGTCAGCCCTGCGTGACGGCCGCCTTTGCCCCCCAGAATAAGTTCCCGGTACTAATTTCACTTAGAGGCTGAGTCCACTCCAGGGTTATAGTGCCGCCAGAAGATTTTGGTCAGTTTAAAAATTGTTACCCTACCGGGAATCGAACACTCGACCTTCCGGTATATTGCGAAGTGGTTTGGATAAATCTTGAATAATGTAGACGCAGAGAATTAATAATTTTGATTTATTAAGAGCGAGTCTCACTCAGACGAATTGTTAGTGATTTTAATCAGAAAGTCCTGGTTTCTAAACATTGATCGTGATTTTCCAGTTAACTGATAGACTCTACGCTTGATTAGAATTTTATTACCACGTTCATTTGTTCGGTCGGGAACGATTGTCTGAGTTCAGCACATTTGAATCGGCAGGATGCAGATCAGTGATGTGCTTGGGCATACATAACCGAACCCGATGCGCGCTGGTTCAAAATGCCGGAGCCGATCAACCATACTACAGTATTTATTTTTGACAATTAAAATATCCATTATCTCTCTCTTAATATTTTGTCCAATTAAAATCATTACGGTCTCTAACCATTTGTTAGGAAGCCTAAAATAAATTAACGGTATTTACGTCCACGAAATATTTCTTGCATCCGTCAAGTGAGAGAGAGTCCATCATCTTGCAGGAAAATCATCCTTCTTCCAGTCATGTGACTAGTAAACCTATTCTCATTGGTTAACAAATTAAATACTAAATATTTAAAATATAACAGATACAAATTAAATTGGCTAGACCATGTATAAAGAATGAATAATTAAAAAATCCCAAAAATGATGCAATATAAGCCCAAAGGACATCGTCGACCAGGAAGACCTCTTAAAAGACTGCTAGATGGATCCGAAACACATCTACAAAGGCCTAATTCTTGACGGATGATGATATTTCAAATATTGTTAGATTGTTTAAAATATAAATAATCAATCAGTTTAAATAACTATACTTTAAATATTCAGTCAGTATTTCAAATACTGGCTGCTTTCCAGAAAATTCTTGTATTTTAGAAATTGGTAACAGTCTGAAGAAAGCAATAATCTCTATACAAATCAACATTATAGTATTTTTATATCCTCAAGAAATCTTTCCAGATTCTTTTATAACTTTCAGTAATATTAAAATTATTTAAAGAAAAAAAAATTCCTTTGTACCTAAATATCCGGCTTCAGCCGAAGCCTCTCTAAAAAATAAAAGTGCAGTAAAAAAAGTTTACGAGAATGAAATAATTAGACCCTTCACAGAAGAATGGGCATATATAGCCAAATGGAAAGAAGACATTTGAGACGCCATATGATCTTAGATATTAAAACGTTTATAATTAATGTGTTGAGCGCCTGGAAATAAATTTAAGTAAAACAAATATTTTACAGAAGAATTAGCAAATATAGCCAATTGGATGTAACACGTTTCAGACGCCATACGATATATCAGATTTTACAGCTTCTTTAAATATAGTGAACATAATTTTACAAATACGTAAATATGGAAGACATAAAATATTCGTTATCTGCCAAAAAGTGAAAGAAGAGGAAGGAAAAGTTGACGAAATTACAAAAAAAAAAAAGAAATCCCTGCTTGATTTGATGAAGTGAGGTTTTTTGGTCCAAAATTGAATGAAAGTAAGTATTTGATAGGACTACACTTTTTTGTTTTCCCCAAATATATATCAGGGATCAATTAAATAATAGTATTAGTAGTAATAATTTCTTGTACATTATTTTTTTAACTTCAGTTTTGATGTTTAGTATCCAAATTACTCAAAATTTATTTGTAGTCTAATATAAATACAAAATGAAGTATTTAAAGTTACTTCAGTAATTAAGAAAATATTGATCCCTGGTGTGTTTGTTTATCAAATTAGGGAAACTCAGAGAGTTGATGCATCTAAGACAGATAGTGTTGTCCAAACTGTAAGGAAGATATCAGAAAGTAACAGGAAATTGTTTGGAAGCAGGATTAAAATGTAAACAATTTATTTATGCATACTATGGGTTTAGGGTTATATTCCTGGATGTTTTGCTCTAGAAGAGATGAACTGAAACTCGCGAAGAGAAAGAGGAACTATTTGAAATTTTAGTAAACGCATGTTAAAGAAAACTAAAAGTAAAATTTAGAGGGGAGGGGTTCTATGCCACCTACATAAATTCAAATAAAAAAATGGAAGAACACACCATGTATTGTTGCATCATATGAATAATTACACGAGGGAAATATATATAAGTCCACCGCTCTGGTCTCGAGGTAGCGTGCTGCCTTGTCACGCAGCGGGCCCGGGTTCGATCCCCGGTCGGGACAGTTTTTCTCGGTGAGGTTTTTATCGGGGTTTTACCTCACCTGTAAGACAAATATCAGGACAAATTTAAGGTCCAAACGGTCCCCGAAATCATATGGCCATCATCATCAGCCTTATCATTATCATCATCATCCTTCACCGGTATGGAAAGGAACGGGAAGCTACCACGCCTACAATTTCTTAGTAAAGCTGCAAAGCATAGCATAAAAATGCTATGATTGCAGTGAATTACTATGGATGGATATATATATATATATATATGGTATGATAAGAAAAATAAATGCCTGGACGGGATTCGAACCCGGATCCGGGTTCGAATCCCGTCCAGGCATTTATTTTTCTTATCATACCATATTAAGCTTGCATTGCTCAATGTTAAAGATTTAATTATAACACACACATATATATATATATATATATATATATATATATATATATATATATATATATTGATTTTATCCCCTCAAAATACGACAAATGCCTTAAACTTTTTCGTGAATTGTTGGATGAGGGGGAGAATGAAAATATGTGGGTGAATTTTTCATAGATTTATTTTTCTGTGTTAAATTGTTTGGGTGAATTTTCTCTTGATTGTGTTAACTCCCGATGAAATGCCCCGATCCTACAACAACCAGTTCAATTGATCTAGGCTCTCCAGAGCTGACATGTCACATTTTTAGGTGTTTTTATATTGAGGGTATAAATAATAAACAAAATGTGTTGCATCAAAAGTTTCCGTTTGTTTAGTTTGCGTGCTGTTAGTTTTTTATATAGACCTAGTTTTGTGTGTGTATGAGGTGTTTAAATATGGCGATAAGCAGTGTGTGATACAGATAAAAAACGTAAATTGCCTGACGTGCAGGAACTGCGTAAACTAAACGAATTCTTCAGGAAGTCGAATTTATATTTTGCTATTCTATGGAGTAGATTTCTTTATATTTCTTTTAGTAATTAAATCGTATGTTCCAAGTTTCATTCCGATTTTAATTGATTTCCATAGGTAGAGTTTTGTTTAAAAAATAAATAATAGTTTTAAAAAAACTAAAAGAACATGCTTTATTAGAAAACTAAAAAATGAAAAATAATTTTAATTTCAAATACGCTTGGGATAAAATAAAGTGGTCAACAAAAAAATCATCTCCAACACATATAGAATAAAATTAGTTATCAACAAAAAGAAAATAATTTTACCATCAAAAGCGTGGGGTGCTCTATATAAATTAATATATTTGATAATAAACAGATATTGGTAAAAGTAAGCTCTCTAAGAAGAAAATGTAAAAATCATAAAAAGCACCCCACGCTTTTGATGGTAAAATTTTCTTTTTGTTGATAACTCTAATTTTATTCTATATGTGTTGGAGATGATTTTTTTGTTGACTACTTTATTTTATCCCAAGCGTATTGGAAATTAAAATTATTTTTCATTTTTTAGTTTTCTAATAAAGCGTGTTCTTTTAGTTTTTAAAAACTATTTTTTATTTTTTAGTTTTAATATTTTGCAGAATAATAAAAATGTAAATATCTTTTAATTCGATACTATTGTAGTTGAGCTAAAAGTAATACTCTTCTATAAAAATACCCTCCCAGCCGGATTTGAACCAGCGACGTATGGATTACTGAAATTATATACCACTAAGAGTTCACTGCTCTACCAACTGAGCTCTTACAATGATTGACTAAAAACTCGACAAGTCCGCAACCTATTATACCAGTTTTCATTTTTTTGATTTTCGGATGATTGTGGCCAGGATTTTAGAAAGAAAATATGAAATTATTGTATTGTCACGGGTCCTCTACACATATACAAAGTTTCAAGTCGATCCGATGTTTCTAAGTGGGTGAAAATCGCGTTGAAAGATTCCGTTACATTGATACAAAAACTTTTTTTTTGATTTTCTGATGATTATGACCAGGAGTTTAGAAAATAAATATGAAATTATTATATTGTCACGGGTCCTCTACAAGTATACAAAGTTTCAAGTCGATCCAATGTTTCTAAGTGGGTGAAATTCGCGTTGAAAGATTCCGTTACATTGATACAAAAACACTTTTTTTTTTCTGATGATTCTGGCCAGGATTTTACAAAATAAATATGAAATTATTATATTGTCACGGGTCCTCTACAAGTATACAATGTTTCAAGTCGAACTAATGATTTTAAGTGGGTGAAAATCGCGTTGAAAGATTCCGTTACATAGATAGATAGATAGATAGATAGATAGATAGATAGATAGATAGATAGATAGATAGATAGATAGATAGATAGATAGATAGATAGATAGATAGATAGATAGATAGATAGATAGATAGATAGATAGATAGATAGATAGATAGATAGATAGATAGATAGATAGATAGATAGATAGATATAGGTCAAGCTAATATAAAGCGTGTAATAATCTGCCGCTAGAGTGTTAAGACATACAGAGTGATTCAGAAATATGGTTATACGTTTGATTGCATTTTGTGACGAAAATATTATTATTAAAGGAAAAATGATGTTATCATAGGAAAGGGGATCCTTCAAATTACAACAATAGAACAAAACAAGTCACTGCTCACGTGCAACTTGGCGGGTTGATTTTTGTGGGCTAGCGTCGAACGCCTCCACAATTCTCTTTGTTGTTTCTGCATCCGTGCTAATGCGAGCCTTTCCAGGAGGTCTGATTTTCTGCATCCTTCCCGTTTCCAGCAGTCGTTTTCTCCACTTCCCCATAGTCGACGGCTGCAATGCTACGTTAAACTCACGTCTTGTCCGTCTTGCGGCCTCACGAACTTAGCATACGTTATTGCCCATGCAGCAATTGTAATTTGCTGCTGCATATTCAACGCCATTTTGACTAATGACGTAAGTTCTACACTGTTTTGTTTTATTCCATTATTGTAATTTGAATAATTGCTTTTCCAACGGTAATTTCATATTTCCTGTAATGGTAATATTTTCATCAAACAACGCGATCGAACGTATAGCCATATTTATGATTCACCCCGTACATGCATAGAGAGAGAGAGAGACTCCAGTGCTCACTCAGACACAAGGAGACACATGTGTATATATATATATATATATATATATATATATATATACATATACATACATACATACTTACACTCACTGATATGATATAGTGACAAATTTAGTATGAAGCTTTTAGTAAGAAGGTATTACCTTCTCATACGATATCCCATCATTGTTTAATTATTGTTAATAATACAATTGTTATTCCTACAAATATTAGTTATTAATTTTAAAGGTGAAACAACCTGTTATTATAATTATACACACATACGAGACCTTTGGGTAACTCTATGCGTTAGTGCGATACCGTCTTCGCTGTCCAGGCTCCTAGTGAAAACATTAATTTTTGTTTCCTTATACACAATTCTCTTTCATAAGAGGCAGCAGGAGATCGCTCACTGTGCCATCTTGCGGCTTCCATAACAAACAAGCATTGTTCATGAGAATATTTTCTTTATAGCAGTAACGATGTTTTATTTTTATGTTATAATTAAATTTTGACATTTAGTAATGGAAGCCATGAAAAGAAAAAATAACGCCTGAACTAGGATATGAACCCCGAACCTCTAACTCTATACGTTAGTGCGATACCGTCTTCGCTATTCAAGCTCTCAGTTTAAACATTGATTTTTTCTGAACCCCGGACCTCTTACTGTATACGTTACTGTGATATACTGTCTTCGCTATTCAGATTCCCAGTATAAACATTCATTTTTCTTTCCTTATGTACAGTTCTCTACCATAAGGGACAGCGGAACACACCACATACATACATTCTGTCAAGTGTCTTTGAAAGTCTGTGTGCCGTATCAATATTTAACTCTCAGAGCCTAGTATCCTGTATCCTAGTATCCAGCAAAGAAAGGCTGCTACACTTATTGTATAGATGAGACATGCGCAATGTAAAATCAAATGCACGTATTTCCTTTTCGTTTTCTAAAAATGTCAATAAATTCCCACTATCGGTACTAGCATTTTTGTACTGTCACCCGAGGTGATTTAATGGTTATGTTTCTTGCCTCTTGTCCCGAGGGTTGTGGGTTAAAACCCGGTCGGGATCAGTGGATTTTTAGGAAGGCAAAATCGAAGGGACAAGTCTTTGAGTAGGGACTATAAATTGTGGGTTCCAAATCTGAAGATTAAAAATGTATTTAAGGTTTTTTGTTAAAAAATTTGATCACAGCTATTCACCGTGTTAAAAGCTTAAATTGGCAATGTATCCTATAAGATACATTAGTTTAATATTGTTTTTAAGATAACAGAAAACAGTCGAGTAGAAATTGCTTAAATTTATATCTAATTACACAATCGTCATCATTCTAAGGCGCGACAACTTCAAAGGTGAAAGCCTTGGCCTTCTCAACAATCCTCCTCCATGCCAATCTGTCCCTTGTCATATTCAAGTTAGTCACTTTCATTTTTTTTTTTTAGATCGTTCGTTGTGTTATCCTCCCATCTGATCTTCGGCCTTCCAACAGCTCTGCCTCCTATATAGGTTTCCATTTATAGAGTTTCTTGACCATTCTTATCAAATGTCCAAGCCAACTAATTCTGAGTGATCTTACATGGTTTACTATATTCTGATTTTTTATTAATTTGTTTAGTTCGTTATTTGTTTTGATTCCCCTATTTGCAGGGTTTACTACCTACCCAAAAAAGACGCGAGTTTTTTTTAAATCCCACTTTAAAAACCCACCCAACCACCCTAAAAAAAACCCACTTCTGAACTTACTTTATTTTTTAACACTGTTTGTAAAAATAATTATTAGTCAATATACTAAACAGAGAAATAGATATTCCAACCAAATAATAAAGATAAATCATTCTTTCAACCAGTATATTTAATTCACAATATATAACTGTTATTAAAAGTAGTAACAAATACTTAAATTTCTAAATCAGAATCACACACTTCAACATCATGTTCTTTTAATTCGTCATTATTATTAAGATATCTGTGCGCTTTTACTAATTTTTTAACTTTTTCACAATCCAACCTGTTACGCATTTTCGACCATGTTAATCCAAAGGTTGAAACACTCGCTCTATTGATGCTGAATGAGCTGGGCAACTACTGTAGTCAGTCCATTCAAAAAGTTACAGAAAGCTTTAATGTTCTCATTTGTAGAACGTTTATCTAAAATATTCTACCACTGGGCAGAAGTAAAGCTCTTTATTACACCATCAGCAAACATTGATGGTGGATATATTATGTTCATCTTTAATTTTAAAGGCTAAAAATGGTACAAGCCATTCAGGGTGTTTGCTTGTCAACCAAGACTCTGTGTGATTTTCTTGATCAGAAGATGAGCATTTTCCTACATATTTAGGATTCATTATATTTGCAAGATAGTGTATTGGCAAACAGCTTCACTCATCCTACGTTAAATACTGTCTTTATGCGTTCGAAGATCAGCACATTCTATTAGTTTTTTTCAGCCTGCATACGATCCAATATGTTTCCAATAAATATCAGCTGTTTCTGCACATGCAAAACATTTTTGCAAATAAGTACATTTTACGAGATTCGGGTAATATTTTCTGGAATTTCAGAATGTTTATCTTCATATATTTTTGCATATTTAGGATAATTTTTAACAAACTCGTTTGCACAGTGAAGCTGGGATTTCCAACGTGTAGCATTTGGGATCTGTGACATTAAACCCTCCTTTTTCTTTCAACCATCCATGGTGGTTATGAAAAAACTTATTAACTTCAACATATCCAAGGACTGTCTTATTTGAAATTTCATTTACCAGCGAAGAGATGTAATAGGCTGAAGGGGATAAAACTCCCCAAAAAAGTTTTTTTTGTTTTATTATAAATAAACCAAAATAACCCATATGGGCTGGGTTTTTTTAACCCTGGCCTATTTCGTCCAAATATTCTTCGTAAAATTTTCCTTTCAAAAATGAATAATTTATGATTTATTGTTTCTTTTAGGACCCAAGTTTCACTAGCATAAATAAGTACTATACTGCACAATAATAATAACAGTTTTTTTACAAGATTTCGTTTTCACTGCGGTCCGGAACAACTAAGTAACTGCCACGAGAAATTATTGTTTCGCCAATTTAAGGGTTATTTTTTTCATAGATTTTATCTTAATCATCGAACATATATGACGCGTCGCCTCTGTGACCGATGTATTTACGAAGATCATTGCCTCGCGTACAATTTTCAAATTGTGTTGCTATAATTATGTAAATGCATATTGCTTTTTTATATTTAAACACCTATTTGTGTGTGTGCGTGTGAGTTTGTTTTACAAACGGAAACTGTTTTTAAGAGAAGGAAATAATATTACAGATGACATTATTGAGAGATGAATACAGTTTGGACAATACGTTTAAACGGGATATAATGAAGGATTATCTTTATATCTGGTTATAATTTAAGACTGTTTAAAACACTTTTGATATTGGTTTACATTAAGTGAGATGAAAATACGTGTTTTTAGGAGCTATTTATTGTTTTTACAACTCATTAGTATACGTTTTATATAAACTGTCTTGGTGCATCTACTATCCCATTTTGCCCATTTTCTCTGAGTGTCCCTAAATGTCTTATTCTGATTTGGTGTTTCAGCGCGTGTATTTTTTTTTTTTTCAGGTGGACGCATGAGTTGATCGTCATGAGTAGGAGGTAAGTTTCTTTTTTTTTCAAATACGTTTTACAGTAATTATGAAAAAATGAGGGATAACTAACTCACTGGCACTAACGAATCAGTAGGTTCATGGCCGCGCGGACATAAGCTCTCCATACATTACTATCCTGAGCTAATGTTTTCCAGTGGCTCCCTGAATAATCTACTTTCCTCAAGTCATAGATATTATTCTCCCACCTGACTACCAACTGGGCGTTTTCCCTCTGTGTTTCCTACAAGAAGCTTCCATGCACGTATTTCATTCCCCCATTCGTGCCACATGTCCTGCCCATCGCGATCTACGAGACTTAACTGTTCTCATTATATCTGGCTTCCTATAAAGACCATGTAGTTCACTGTTATGTAGTATTTTTCATTCACCTGTCTGTTCATCTCTCTTTGGTCCAAAAATTGTCCCAAGAACTTTATTCTCAAATACTCGTAATCTCCTTTCCTCCCTTAAAGTAAGAGTCCATGTTTCGCTCCATGTAATATAACTGGTAGAATAATAGTGTTATATATTTTCAGTTTAACGTTTTTTGAAAGAAGTTGGGACATAAAAAATCCCTGTAATGCATGTTTATTTTCCTTTGTGCATCTCATTCCTATTTCTGATTATTGTTCCTAAAAGAAATGAGGGATAATGTGAATAAATGCGCCCTCTAGCTATTTTTTTTTCTAGTTATTTTGCGGGAACTATTCCGGAATTATTTTTATGAATTTTCTTCTATTGTTACTACAACATTTTCAAGATGGATGCTACTTAAGACTAATTTAGTAACATATATTTACGAGTGGCACCATCGTACTCGGACATTTATGATCCCCGCGTAGACATAGGCTCTCCACACATCCCTATCATGAGCTATTTTTTCCATTGATCCCCTGTATAATATTAAGTTCTCTCACATCACGATTGTTATTTTCCTACCTCATTCTTGGTCTGCCTTATGCGCCCTTTTCCCCTGGTTTTACTACAAGAAGTGTCCGTGCTTCTTTCATTCCACATCCTTCCCGCCGCGCAGTGGGACAGAATCCCAAAAAGCTGGCCAAAACCTCAAAACGTTGTCTAACGGCTTTGACATTTTCTACTCGGGGGTTTTCGGGGTCGCTGATAAAGAATCCAATATCAGTTTTGCCAAAAAAAATGGCGGATCCAATATGGTGACCGAGCATATTATAAAATTCTTATTTTTCGGTGAAATTTTGTATCTGTGGGTTTTACATTGCGCTAATTACGAATAAGATGTTCGTTTTTAATAAACAATATAATTTAATCGTAATCGCATCTGCAATGTGCGGGGAACTCGCTACAAAAGAAATGAACATGAAAATTAGGCAAGAATTTTTTTATTTGTACACTACATTTACATCAAATTATTCTAGTCACATACACTATCATTCGATGTATAGTGGACAGGTCAGTGTTGTCTGTAAATGTGCCATCATCATCGGTGAATTTTTGTTTATATTCGCTCAGACATGAAGTTCCATCACAAATAAGGGTCATTTTACCCAAATGAACGTTTGATATATTTTGAAAGGCATCATTTTCTTGCGCTAAAACGATTCGTTTTACTGTAAGGTCTAATAATGCTTGAAGTTGTATGGCTGCTCGTTTCTCTGTGTATGTAATTGTTTTTATCGGTGGATAACAAGAATTTTTAGCTTCTCGAAGTACGTTATACGACGGAAAAGCTTGACTATTAACTAATTTGCAGCCTGCCCTTACCACTAAATATTGATTTTTCGAAAATCTACCTTCTACAAAAACCGACAATGCTTCTTCAGGCGTCATTGTTCTTTCTTTAACGGGGTTCGAAGACGACAGGTAAGACGATGCTTTGGAGGGACTCCCCATTGTAACGTCCTTCAATACTTGCGCAGCATGAACCTTACCGCTTGCACGGAGGCTCATCTGCGTAGCACAGGCGAGTTCTTCTCAACTATATTCTTCGCGCAGTTTTTCCGTTTTTCGGCGTTTTGATCTGCCACTACTATCCGAAAATCTTCTAGAAGGTCGACCACCGATCGCTTTCGACTCTGAAGTACTTTGAGAAGATCCGTCCTCAGATAATATGAATTGGATGTTTAACCATTCCGCATTCTTCTCGAATAAGCTCTCTTCCTTCCGGGAGGCCTTTTTCCACATATCACGCAGTTTGTAGAATATATAAGAGAAATTTGTTTTCACTTCTTCTGTCATAAATAATGCATGGCTCAATTGGCACGAGACGTGCGCTTCAAGAATGAGAGCTGCAATGTCCACAGTCTGGGAAGCAAGAGTATTCTTAATTATGTGGAATATCTCTTTCCTTGTCAATTGCTGAGCTTCTCTAATGTCTGCAGTTCCTGAAATCAGTGAATAATATGGGATTAAATCCCTCGGAGCTAGCCCGTGAATATAAAACAAAAGATTTCACTATTTTGCGACATTACTAATAATGTCACATATTTTACTAGCCCTATGTTTTATTCAATGTTTATTGAAGACATATGTTTATCCATCCTTAACAAATAACTGATAATGAAAGAAGTTAAGAAAATAATAATATGTAAATCAGCGACCCCTTATCCAAAATACCACGTCGAATTTTGCACGGCTTGAGATAAAAAATCATATCTCCGTTCGCGCAAAAATGCGCAAGTTCGTCGACCACGCTTTTTTTTCGTTAGGATATAAGCAATTCAATAAAAAATATTCCAAAGAACGAGCGAGGACGAGCGATAAAGTTATGTCTGCCTGAAAGTTTAATTTTCATTTGCATTTTCTTAAAAAAACACCCTTCAATTCAAAACGAATAACTTCTTTCATATTAACAATTTTTCAATTGTGTAAATTGTATTCCATTCTACATACCTGCACGAAGAGAATACATTTTACACTTTTCCAATAGCACTATTTTTCACGATTATATTGAGGTTTTTCTGTAGCGTATTGCGCACGTCAAATTCGGTAGTTCGATGAGACTCGTGTAATGTTCAGATTCAAACTGACGCTGCAGGCACAAGAAATATACCTGCGCCTAAAGAATGGTTTTTGAGGACCCTCGGTACCCCTACTTCACGTTCCGCAAAAAAAAAAAAAAAAAACCGAAATGAAACCTTGGTTTTTGAGGTTTTGGTCAGCTTTTTTGGATTCTGTCCCACTGTGCGCCGCAGTCTACGATATTTAATTAAAGTGATCCCACAACAGGCCTCAGGAGGCCCTTGGGGTAGTGGGAGGTTAAGGCTCCCACTTTTTCTAGACAATCGGCACTTTATGTCAGCCGGGTTGTCAGCCCTGCGTGACGGCCGCCTTTACCCCCAGAACAAGCGTCTGGTACTCATTTCCGTTAGAGGCTGAGTCGACCCCAGGGCCATAGTGCCGCCAGAGGGTTTGGGTCAGTTTAAAAATCCTGACCCCAACGGGACTTGAACCCTCGACCCTCCGGCTTGTAGCTCAGTGCCTTAACCACTACGCTACGGCGTGCCCCTCTACGATATTTAATTATTATTATTAATTCCAACCGCTTTCCCATAAAGATCATATTATAAGAAACTCCATAGCGCGACAGGCCTGGAAGGCCCTTGACCTACCAGCCGGCTGCTGGCCTCACATCTACATGCGTTAATCAGAGGTATATTATCATCGTTCCAGTGTAGAGGTGACATGTGATCAGCATATCGAGTCCCCCAACCGTTATAGCTGTTAATATTCACTTGTGTGTTCGTCTCTCTCTGGTTCAAAAAACAAAGAATTTGTTCCTGAGAAGGAGACTCTGTAATGAATAATAGCATGCATTTCCAGAGAGAAGTCTATATTTAATTTATTTCTGCATCCCATTCTTGTTTGTAATTATTGTTCCCAAGTGTTTGAATTTAGCCATTTTTTCGACCTTTTTTTTTTTTTTTTGCTTATTTGTCCTTTATTGTTTTCTTTGGTCCTAATAGCTTCTTTTTTTTTTTTTTGCAACTTTACCATCCTTTGACTACATTTATACCATTTGTTTAATTAAAAGATCCGCAGAGTCTAGTCTCAATTCCAACTTCTTTTAAAACACTATCTAGTTTTACTTTCCAAAGACATTGTCATATTGCAAAAAATATCCCGTTATTTTAACCAGCCTACTGGCCGCCTGATACACATTGCGGGTTCGTTACGCGTAAAATCATTCAAACACCTGGCGCGACAGGCCTAGAAGGCCCTTATCTACTAGCCGGGGCTGCTGGCCTCACATCCACATGTGTCAATCACAGAGGTAGATAATCATCAGCCAGCGTAGATGACATGTGGTCAGCATGTCGAGTCCCCCAGCCGTTATAGCTGGTTTTCTCAACCTGAAGCCGCTACTTATTGTAGCTACCCAAATGCCTCACAATGCTGGATGGGCACCGGTTCCATACTGGTCGATAAAATCATTGTAGGTGTGAAAAATAGTTCATTCTAAATTCTTTAAAAACTTTATTTTTAATTAAGACAGAATTCCTTTTTCAAACTATGTTGAAGTAAAAAAAAAAAGTGAAGTATGAAAGAAGCATTTTCAGCCATTTTTTTCGCAATGTATGTTGCATTTCACTAGAATTTTGTACTTTTAAACATTTTTTTAATGAGATGCACAAAGAAATTAAACATGGCTCAATTCTGGAAATGCATGCTATTATACATTGCAGAGACTCTTGACGTCCCAACTCCTTTCAAAAAACGTTAAACTGAAAATATATAAAACTGTTATTCTACCAGTTACTTATTTATAATATATCGCGGAACATGTAGTTTACCCAATGCACTTACTGCACTTCTTCAGTCTGCTGGCTTATGTATATGTTAACTTTGTTGATGTTGAAGTTGTGCTTAAAGTGGTGTTTGTGTTGTTTCAGGTAGTGGCACGAATGGAGCGCTACCTCCTACTGGTGAGTACATATTTTATATTATTGACCACACTGGATGTCTGTATTTCTGTAGAATTTCAGCTTCATCAGTACATCGGTCTCTCCCTTAACATCAGTTTACAGGAATGAGGGCCTGATTTTTTTACAACCTGTAGACACCGTAATATTCTGAAGTATTTTCTACATTATTTTTGTAAGGACAAGTATTTAAAGTTCCTGAAGTCTTGCTGTTTGGTAAAGTCTACAGGAAATTTCACGCTTGGACATAGAAACAGCATGAACGTGAAAATATATATTTCGATGTCCGCCACTGGCCTTTTCACGCCAAACGGATAGATGGCGTTTATGTGATCTGTTTTCAAATTTTTGAATTTGAAAATAAAACAGATATTCTGTTGACGTGAATTTTTTAAAAAATTATTTCGCAAAATTACGTATTATATTATTAAAAAAATTGTTTTAGAATCTTTAAAGAAAATTTGGATTTATTTATGGACACACAATTATTGTTAGAAAAATAAATTTTGAAAGCGTGAAAAATTCAGGTCCTTAATAAATAGGATAACTTATGAGTAGGATAAATTATTGCTAAAAAAATTCACATCAAATATAGTTTTTCTTACAGAATTATACCGACAATTGATTAGTATTGTAGAGTAGGTTCAATTATTTTTTTTTTAGTGAAACAACGATCTTAGAGCACTGTGCAGTTTAGAATGATGTTCTTCTATTAAATCAAGCTTATTTTATTGGTAGATAAAGTTGATAGAAAGATAGACACATAGCTAGCAGATAAATGAGAGAAAACAGATTAAAACGTGACTATATAGAGAGGCAGGTACATGTAGAAAGATAGTTAGATTATTAATTTTGTAATATAAAAACATCTTTGGCGCGACAGGCGGAGAATATCCTTGGCCGGCTGCTGGCCTCGCATCACAGAACTTGAATATGAGGACAAAATAAATTATAAATACGAGGCTTAGGTATAAAAACTAGATTTTTTTGAGAGAAAAATAATAGGAAGGAAGTTTCAAAATGTTTTGGAGATTTGCAGCAGCTTTTGCTGTAATGGCGAAATGAATGAATCTTAGCTGCGAAGTGAAAACTTACTTTGCAGTGGATTCAAATATCATCAGTTGAAACTGGTGATGCCATCAAATATTGTGGGGTTTAACCACAACATTTGAGATGAAATAATAATTTGTCTGTGAGGTATTTCTTAGAGATAGCTGATAGGTAGTTGAGGGATAGTTTATGTTGCCCTCCCATAGATCCCTTCGAGACCTTCCATCGCTGGAGCAGCGAGACCTTCCGGCGTTGGAGGAAGAAGCCACAAGAGGGGAAGTCAGAAGAGTCTGGTTGTCTGGTTGAGATGTTTCTGATGCCGAATGTCACGTGGGGAAGGTGGATAAGAAGAATTATTAGTGGCCTCTCTACTGAAAATAATAAAGAAGAAGAAGAAGAGAGAGAGAGAGACTCTGGAAGACTGCAGTATTCGACTGAGAAAAAGAAAAGTGGGGCTCATTACATGAAACGTTTTTTTTTAAATAAGAAAGAATTAATCAACTAAAGAAATGAAAGAGATGTTAATGAAATATGTTATTAAAATTCAAGAAAATAAGATGGGAAAATTGAAAGAAGATGTCGTCACCAGAAACATTTTAAAAAATGAGAAAGAAGTAATCAATTTATTAAAAATAGAAGATACGTTAATGAAACAACTTACTAAAATTCAAGAAAAGAAGATATGGAAATTGGTGAGTGAATATTTTTTTAATTAATGAAGCCCTGATAAGTAAATATACTTAAGTTATCGGATACGATGTAATCAGATTTAAGTTCGAATACAAGAATGATGGGCGTTTAAAAGTAAGATATTAGAGCATACATGAATAATAATAATAATAATAATAATATAATAATAATAATAATAATAATAATAATGTTATTGTTATTATTAAGTTAATTTATTTTGTATATTTTTAAACTAAGTCCAAAATGTATTTTGAATCTGATGATCGAGTATCCAAATATGTCAAATTTATTTTTGACATTTTTTTTTTTTACTTTAATTAAATTAAGTTAGCTTTAAGGAAATTTTGTCTTTGATGTTATTTATTCTTCCCAAGTTTAGATAACGAAATTATATTTAGAGTTAATTTGATAGAATGAATTTAGGGCCAAGTACAACTGTTTATTGGGACGAGGTTGCTAGCCTTGTGTTACCAATAACTAAAATTTTCTTTTCCCGTAAAGTGTAGTTGTAATTATTGTTGCTGATAGGTTGAAACATTATAATATCGGTCCCAATGAACTGGCGGTACCATTGCTGCCGATAGGGTTACCCATGCCGGACTGGTCGAAGGTTATAAGCCAGACGAAAATAGTACCTTGGTCGAAAGAGTGACGATCTTTCACCGTAAAAATACAACCGTCAATAAACGCGGACATAGTTCCAAGTGAACTAGTGGCTACTGTTTCCGAGGTTCGCGGTTAGAAACCCGGGAGGCATCGATGGATTTTCCATCGTGTAAAAATTCTGAATTAGTTTATTTCAGAAGGAAACTGAAGCCATGAGACCTTTGTCCAAGATTTACAGGACATGAAGTCTGTAAAAAGGGGGTCTCTGGGCCAATTTATCGACCTTTTCACGCTCATAAATTGAATTAAACACTAACGAGTGTCGTTAAATTAAATAATAGGGAATATCCTTGTCCCTGTTAGTTAAGCTGTAGGGTCCCTGAAATTATTAAGTCACTTTGATAAAAAATGGTAGAGTCCCTGAGGTAGGATACAAAAATTTAAAAGTTATTAAGCACCCTCAATGCTGAAGTATATTATACCAATGTTTATATCTGTCGGCATTAAAATGGCATATGGTGGATAGCTTTATGTTGCAGCCAATATAACTATCCCATGTTTTCTCTCTCCATGAGACAACAGGCCTTCCCGCTAGCTGTTAATGTCACATCCACATGTGTTAATTACAGAGCCTTTATGGGCTGTTACATATGAACAGCATCTCTGGTTCCTCAGCCGTTATAGATCAGGGGGTTTCTTGACCTGAAGCAGCTGTTTATTATAGCTAGCCTAATGTGTCCTGAGCACCGGTCCCACACTGGTGTGAATTTCACCGTGGGAACTTGAAGTAGTGCATGTCTCAGAGCTCTGCGCCAAGGCATGATGCCATAGACCGCTCGGTTATGGCGCGAGACTACCACACTTCTTTGCCATTTTAAAAATGCTCAGTGGATCAGTTACTGAAACTAAATTATGAATATAAAATTTTATATTATCCCTTTAGGCCCAGCATTTTTCACTAAAAACTTAAACATTTTGTCCCTAAGAAGGGACCTAAGTTTTAGAATGTAAGTTAGTTTTAAGGTTTCTGAAAGAACATTCCTGTACAATAAATAATTGATTTTTGATATTGATGTGATATTTGAAAATGGAAGTTGGAATTTTTATGAAATATTGTGAAAATGAAGAAATTTAAAAAAATTTAATGACTTTTGATTTTTTAAATTTTATTTCCTTTGTAAATCGAAGAATTTATGAGCGAACTGTTGCTAGTTTTACATAAGAGTATTAGATATTTTCAAAATTTATTCAAACAATAGTTTTTTTAATTTGTGAGTTTTATTTAAAAACAATAGCAATTCGCTAATAACTTTTAAGATAAAAAATTGAGTTAAGGTTATTGTTTGTTATCAGAAACAATTGAAGGTTTTATGAATGTTAGATGTTGATAGCATTTTTCGGAGTTCAGATTTCAAAATTTTGTATCACAATTTAAAGAGTTTGACATACGATTTTTTTTGAGGAAGTAGCTTTCATTTGTTAATGTTTCTTAATGGAATTTGATATAAATAGCAGAACGACGTAAATAAATGAAGAAACAGGTATATGGAATGTTTGTTCAGAAACACCTTAACAGGGCTTCATTACTATTTATTTAGGTTAAGTTGGCTAACATGTAGTGAGTTGAACGAGTTGTGTAGAGTAGACAGACATCTAGTGTGGCGGTGGCACATGTGCTAATGTTGTCAACTTGGTGATGTGATTTGTTCCATCAAGTTCGATATAGGAGCACGTGTGGCACTGAATTTTGTAGCTAGTCAGTAGCTAGTACCTGATGGGCATCCCTTGTTCCCACTCTTCCTGAAAAGCATTCTGCAGATGGTGAAGGGTGTGTGGAATCTTTTCTTGTGCAAACCTGGCAAAAATAAAAAAAAGTAAAAATTATATTATTTTGCTGAATTATGTGAAATGATAATTATAAATAGAGTCCTCTGGAATTGAATTGATTAAGCGAGGGCTTTATTTATAAGGTAACGGCTAGGTACCGGAGGGAAAGCTGTTAAAGTGACAAGACATTGAAGCGAAAGATTTGAATGTAAGAATTATAAATTGGAAAGAAATTAGTGATCAGGATATCATGTTTGATGGGTTTGGATATAAAAATATTTTTTTTAAATTGACTTTAGCAATTAGACAAGTATTTGAGGCAATTTACAGGGTGTTCAATTTTGGGAATGGATAAATATATAGTAAAAATATAATGAAATGGAGAAATTTGTTCAGTTTTAAAGTAAATTTAAATTTTTAGGAATTTTGATGACTTGTGGAAGATTTTAGACGTTATAAGGGAAAATTAGACTATTGTTGTTATTGTAAATAGTTAGATTAGCATTTGTTTAAGAGATATGAAGCTTTCAAAATTATTCCAGTCAGTAGGCCAAATTTTTATTTATTTGGAAAAAAAGTTTTGTTGAATATATAATTTTTAAATGAAACTTTTTAAGTTTATATTTGTAGGTAGTAAATATATCACTTTTCAATGTAAATGAAATAGTATTAAATTATATTTTTGTCGAAGATTGTCCTGTTTCCTAAAAATAAAAATAGAGCAGTTTGTGCCAACAATATTGGTTTTGTATTTGAAGAAACAAATTGAACAATTAATATTACACTAGATTAATAAATAAGCAGACAAATTGAAAATATATTATTTATGGATTAGCAAATACTTTCAGTTCAATGTCTGGATTTTTAGTTCAGTGTTTAGGTGAGTGAAGAATGTATAGGAGAATTATTGAATGAATTAAATTTAAAATGGGGAAACATTACAATAGGTTCAATGTTGTAGGTGAATGAAGTTGATAGAATAAAATTCGTAAGAAAGAGGTAGAGTAGTTGATAGTTTATTAGGTGTTTTAAAAGAGGAAAAATAAAGTAGTAAATTAAATATTTAAGAAATGAGAAATGGTGATAGGACATGAAAGAGCCTGGGAATACAGCAACAATAGACTGATCTTTTGTTAATAAAATCCAGGGCTACAGTTTGTAAAAATATATATTGTTTAGGTTTATGGGGAAATTATAATTGTTAATGACATTTAAGAATTGATATTAAATTAATCTTTTTGGGGAACGGGAAGAATAGAAATATGTTGTAGGTTTGAAATTATATGTCAGGGGAATTTATTTAAAAACAAAAGTATGAGATTAATTTAATGATATAAAATATTGTGGATTTTTTTATTTATTTCTAACACTTACTTTATTAATAATTAAATAAATTTGTTGTTGATAAAAATATATTTAAATAATTATGTTAAATTGTAGGTTTATAGGAGTGATTTAATATTAGTTGTATTCTTATATTGTTTAGGGTACAGAAGGTTGCGAAAAGGGTTAGTTAGGGGTATGAAACAGCTTTCACCTCCTTGACTGTTTTTCACTTCAGGAAGTGTTGAAAAATAATGCCAGAGTTTGTCACAGAAGAGGTTTCATTTGCTGAGAGTGACTGAGTGTTCAAGAAAAATGATACACGGAAACAGTTGAAAAATGAGATACAATTTGTTTATACATTGATGGAGAATCACACATGTTTGAGCATTAAACTTGTTGACAATATATTACGAGACAAAATGTGATAGTTATTTCAGAATAAATATAAGTATATCTTACATATATATATATATATATATATATATATATATATATATATATATATATATATATATATATTATACAGAGTTTTGAATTTTATTGTTAAAACTTTATTTTTTAAATTTGGTTTTAGGATTTATGTTTTATGATTTTCATATCTTGGGTATTTTAGAATTTAGGGATTTGAACTTTGGTAAAATTTTTAAATTTTGGGAAGTTTTGTTCTCGGAAAAAAATTTGGATTTAAGGAAATTTCACGAAACTTGAAATATGGAAATGTATTAAATTATATATTTGTAATAGACTTTTATGGGCAGGAGATGTGGCACATATGGCGATGAAAGACGTGCATGGAAGTTTCTTGTAGGAAAACCAGAGGGAAAACGTCCAGTTGGTAGACCAAGAATGAGGTGGGAGAATAACTTCCATGATTTGAGGGAGTTGTTTTATACAGGGGGTGATTGAAAAACGTTAGCTCAGCATACGGATGTATGGAGAGCTTATGTCCGCGCTGCCATGAACCTACGGGATCGATAGTGTCAGTGAGTTAGTTAATAGGCCTATTAGAGGAAACGTTGTACATTGGAAATGAGTGCAGCTCTATAAAAAGGCTTAAATAACGAAGTAGATGGGAGAGCAATGTCAATCGTGGTTTGAGAGAAGTGAATAATAAATTATACCAGGAATTGAAAGCTAAGCCCGGGTGTCACAGTTGACCACCTAGTTGGGCAGTGCAACGGAAGAAGGCTCAAAAAAATGAAAGAAAGAAAAATACCTCTGAAATAATAAATAGAATTATTCCTCATCGTAATCCTTTTGTAACAAACTTAGTATATACAATCCAAATAATAAACAAAATTTCATCTACCAAAATTTAATATCCAAGCAATAACGTAAAACAATTGATTAATTGGGAAATTAACTAACTCACTGGCACTATCGATCCCGAAGGTTCATGGCCGCGCGGACATAAGCTCTCCGTACATTCCTATCCTGAGCCAATGTTTTCCAATCAACCCCTGTATAATCTACTTCCATCAAATCATAGTTAATGTTATTCTTGCACCTCATTCTTTGTCTACCAACTGGGCGTTTTCCTCTGTTTTTCCTACAAGAAGCTTCCATGCCCGTCTTTCATTCCCCATTCGTGCCACATGTCAATTAGAAGCAAATTATGATAGGGGAATAAAAATATCTGAATGGAATTAATATGGGTAACAAAATAATGCCTGCAGACCTGAAGTTTATGGCCTACATTAATTACTAATAGTGTAAATAATAAACAGATGTTCAAAATTAGGTTTAATATTTTCAGCTGTAAGAACTTGTTATAAAACGAGTAAAGATCGTGATGGAATTGCATCTCGTAGAGTGAAATTTAATATTGTAGGAATGCTCATTAATTTTTCTTGAATAACTCATGATCTCTCAGCAGTATGTATATATGTATTGGTGTGTGTTGTGTGTCTACATTTAATTATGAAAAGAGAATTTATGGAAGCACATAAAAAACTATAAAGATTAGAAAGGAATGCAATAGAAATGATACTGTGATACGACGTACAGTAACGTAACAAAAGTAACAATTTATAAACGGTCAGTTTTGTAAGAAGAATTATGTTATAGACTGTACAATGTCATTACCTAGTAATATTGACTATTTAACTCATGCCACAAATGCTAGTCAATGACCAATCACGTTTCAATGAATTTTGTTATACAACCAATGACAGTCGTGTTTCACCTCGCTCTTTATTGATTTCTCTTTATCAGCTCCTGCTTTTGTGATAAAGAAAGTTCCTCCTTTTTAATGTTCTGAACAGGTCAAAGCATTATTTTTCTCCAACAAATACATTGAATATAGCAAATAATGAAAATATTCCTTGATTTTACTGAGTTGTTTACTAAAAAAATAAATGAATAACCCGTAATGTTATGATATATAGTTTGATGTGTTTCATTATTTCTCCACTTGGGTGCACTCTTACAATATTGCGATCTTATTTGGCAATAAATAATATGATCAAGCAGCAGCGAATGAACATAACCTCACATTTCTGATTTGTTTTCAAACATCGCCGTTTACATTAAATATATAAATATTTTAAAATAACTATAGTTAAACAATGATTTGTGAGTAAACAGCTTAATTTTATTCGTTAAATAGTCCTAACAAATGCCACTGTTGATTTCCAAATTCTCTAGATAAATTTACTCCTCTCTTCGTGAGTCGTGAATTTATCGATAATTTGGAAATCACTCGTGGAATTACTTATGTTAATTCGCCATCATGTTTTGTACGGTAAAAATGCGTATTTGTAGATTTGTTCGCGATTGAAGGATCTCTGGCACATTTTTAAAGTCAATTTGGGAGTAAAAAAACGTTATTTCGGAAGAATACCAGAAAACGGTTCTGTAATAATTCGTGAGGCAATCTTTATGCATGACAAATTAACACACCCATAAATTAAACGGCAAGTCGACAGATGAGAATAATAATTCGGAATTCAAATAGGGGAGAAAGTAAATAAATGGAATAGTAGGAAATATCCAATAGGATTCAAGCTGGAAGGTAGGAACTTCAAGCCTTGATGAGGGTCAGGATGTTTATACCGGACTGATCATTTTGGTGGCAACATGATATTAGGGTAGACTCACTCTCTAACTGAAATGAGTACCGAGGGTAAGGCGACCGTGACAAAGGGCTGACAACTGGATTGAAATGTGGTGATGATTTCATAGAAAATTGGGAGCATTGCTCTGTTATTATACACAAGGGCCGTCTAAGGTCTATCAGGTGATCACTTTAATTTTTAATAGCCCTAGATAAGATTTCAAATTGAAAATATAGTTGTGTGGACTGCGAACAGCAAGCGAATTCCACAGTAAATCGAATTTATGATCAGAATTCGTTGGTTTACGGAATATACCTCTATTTTGTTAATTAAATGATATGGCATAATTAGTTACATTGCGTGAAAGCAAAAATGGCAGCTGTGATTTTTTTAGCTTTCAGGTTTCAGATAAATCCCACTTGTAATGACTTACTTTCGCATATTTTATACAATACCTTTTCGTTTTATTTCAATATCATATACTGAGTTTCGTTGTGAAATAATAATAATAATAATAATAATAATAAAATGGCGACGGGTAGAGCAATTATTTAATTTTCGTATCAGATGAAAATTGTATTCCTTGTTAACGGATTCGATCCTACTTCATTTAATTTTAATGTTATATGCTAAGTTATATTTTAAAAATTCCTGTTTTTGAAGCGTTTTTTTAAACGGACGTATTATTATATTTGCCATGATTAGTTATAATGTCCACCAGGTAGGATGGATGTTTTTGAAAATATTTTCATGAGAACAATCATGGCTAGGGGATCCCACATCGAACCCTTCACGTGCAGAACGACCTGACTATTGAAACAACACTTGTATGAACGAGGGACGGTAGCAATAAGAACACAACGTCAAGACGGGACCAGATATAGTTACGCGCAAAAATGTTATAATACAACAGACGGTTACAATTGTACAATACAATAACTAAATAATTTGGTTACTGCTTATTAAATTCTCTTTTTATAATATTCTGTGTGTTTGTAATGTAGATAGATGGTGTGTTATTTGTGTGTGTGTTTTTGTGTGAGGAAAAGTTACAATGAATTTGATTTTCGATAAATGATATATATAAAGAAATATCAAGAAAAAAGGATACAGTTTATAATACATTTTTTGGTGTTTACAAATGCAATTTTTGTGATGAGATGTTTATCCGTCACACAGGAACTGCGTAAACTAATAGAATCTTATACCAAGTCGAATTAATGATCCGAATTTCTTAGTTTATGATATAGTTCCGCACTTTGTTAATCCTAGCATATTTACGCCATTTCGTTACTAGAAAACAAACTTTTTTTTTTCGGCTTTCAGGTAAACCCTCCCCCTCCTAATGGTGATATATGGCTGACTTCTTTAAGAATATCTTTGTTTTATTTTAATGGAAAAGACCGAGTATATTTTTAAAAATAAAAAGTCCCTGGTACGATTCTTACATTTTCGCTTTAGGTTAATTCCGATTACTACAGCCGCGATTTTTGTAGGGTAACGAAATCGTCTTTACTTTTTATTTTTTGTATGTGGGGAGTTTGGTTCAGAAAAAAACAGAAATGGCGGCCGCTAGAGCGTCAACATATATATAATTCTGAATTCCCAAAAAGTTAGACTTAATCGAATATGTCTAAACGGTACAAAGAGTAAATTGAGTGTAAATAGACACTTTTCGGATACTTTTGAAATTCACAATGGGTTAAAGGAAGGAGCTGCACTATCTCCTCTACTATTGAATTTTGTTGTAGAGCATGGCATGAAATCTTTAGAGGATCAAAAAAGGCCTACAGCTCAATGTTTTTAATAAGCTTTAGTTTATGCTGATGTAGTACTACTGGCTGATAGCGAGGTTACACTAAATGCCAACACGCACACACTATTGAGTAACACTAAGAAATTGGGACTAGAAGTAAACATGAATAAAACTACATATATATTCACACATAGAAATATATTATATAATGGAAATTGATAGTTAATGATATAATTATGAAAACCTGTCTGAATTTAACTACCTAGAAACAATAATTACAAATAGGAATGAGATGCACAAAGAAATTAAACATAGGCTCAATTCTGGAAATGCGTGCTATTTTGCATTACAGGGAATCTTGTTATCTCAACGTCTCTCAAAAAACGTTAAACTGAAAATATATAAAACTGTTATTCTACCAGTTATATGGATGCGAAACATGGATTATGTTAAGGGAGGGGAAAATATTACGAGTATTTGAGAATAAAGTACTTAGGGTATTTTTTTTTTTTGGACCAAAGAGAGATGAACAGACAGGTGAATGAAAAAGACTACATAACAGTGAACTACATGATCTTTATAGGAAACCAGATATAATAACAGTTAGGCCTTGTAGACTTTGATAGGCAGGACATGCGATACAAATGGGGAACGAAAGACGGGCATGGAAACTTTGGTAGGAAAACTACCAGTTGATATATCAATAATGAGGTAGGAGAATGACATAAATTATGATTAGAGGGAAATAGATTATACAGGGAATGATTGGAAAATGTAGGTTCAGGATAGGGATGTATAGAGAACTTGCATCCGCGCGGCCATGAACCAACGGTTTCGATGGTGCCACGGAGTTATTTATTTAGTTAGGTATATAAATATTTGCTATGTTTTTTTCGGTGTGTGCCAATATCTTCGTCGTGAAGATCTTTATTCTTCTAACATTTTCACGAGAACAACCTCAAAACGTACATATTTTTCGGGATTTGCTAAAAAGCGAATAGGTTTACGTGGCCGGTACTTTGTGGTGAAATGTTTTATTCATATAAATAACTTAGTGTTAATATAAATCGTTAAATGTGTTTTTAGCTTTGTTGAAACAAACAGGAGTGTGATAATATAGTGTGTTAACGTTTGGAAGTTAATGAGCAACAAAAATGAAACTTATTTTTGTCTCGGAAAGAAAAATATGTGATTCTGATAGTATTTTTTCTCCTGAATTCAAATATGATATATGGTTTTCTCCATCATGCAAGGTTTCCGAGAGAAAGCCATTTGTAATTTCAAACACTTTAATATTTTCTACATTTCTATGTACACATTTCGAACATTCGGACTCGCCTAGAAATGACGATTTTCTGCTATATTTCGCCTGTGGGGCAACCCTCTTGATGGTCCAACAATAATCGGCCAGCATATTAGTATTCCATTTGCCTTGATATATCTTTTCCATAGCCGAAATCTCCTGAATTAGTTAATTTGGTTTTATTTTACAATGGACAAATGAACGAAAAAATGTTTATTAAAAAATAATTATTTAAATTAGAGGATTAAGATCAATTATTGATTATTTCTTGGTAAACAGAAAATTGATACCCTGGGTCACAGATGTAAGAGTATATAGATGTTTCGATGTAGGAACAGATCATTTTCTGTTGACATCTAATATAACATTATTAGAAAGATGGAGGAAACCAACAACAAGACAAATTTACAATGAAGAAACATATAAAGTGAATTTATTACAAGAAGAAAGTATAAGAAAGTTGTATGCAAATAGATTATCTCAATATATATTACAGCGAGAAATAAATAATAATATAGAAGAATGGGGCAACATCGATTGGGCTCTAAAGAAAGCAGCATATGAAGTTCTAGGATTAAGAAGGAAAAATTGTAAGAAGAGAGGATTGAGAATATGGAATGACGAAATTAGAACAGTTATAGAGGAGAAGAAGAAAGCATATTTACAAAAGAAAACTTAAGAAACAAAAGAAATATATTATAACAAAAGAAAGGAAGCAAAGAAAATTGTTAGGAAATCCCACCAAGACAGTTGGGATCGATATGTATCTAATCTAGCACATGATCTACATGGACGACAATGGACTGCTTATAGAACAATTAAGTATTTAAATAAATCAGAAAAAGAAGCTGCATATATACCTACATCAATATCAGAAGAACATTGGATAGAATATTTCAGAGACCTGTGGTACAACGAGAATGAAAACGAAGAAGAACCAAAATGTGAGAATTTGAATGTAGATAAAATACAAATGGAAGAACTGGAAGAATCGCTCAAATTAACAAATAATAGAAAAGCTAGCGGACCAGATGACATCAATTCAGAACTAATTAAATATGCAGATGTATTCTTTAAGTTAAGATTCTTGAATTTTCTTAATATGTGTTGGGAGAATCATAATATACCAGCAACATGGAGGCAAGGTATGGTAAAACCAATTTACAAGAAAGGAGAAAGAAACCAACCATCTAATTACAGAGGAATTACCCTCCTAAATAGTGGATATAAAATCTATGCTAGAATAATAGCAAAACGAATACAACGAATTACTGAAGTAACACTAGCAGAAGAACAAAACGGGTTCCGAAAAGGAAGATCTTGTACCGATGGAGTATTTGCCCTGAATCAGATAATAAACAAAAGACAAGAAAAAACCTGGAAACACATTTGTTATTTATAGACTTAGATAAAGCATATGATCGAGTAAACAGGGAAATATTGTGGAATATCCTAAAAGAAAAAGGCCTCCCTATTCAGATTATAGAAACTGTTAAGAGCTTGTACTATGGAACAAATATTTGTATTGACCCTCAGTTGACAAAAAATAAGACATTTTTTTCAAATAAACCAAGGAGTACGACAAGGGTGTTCCCTCTCACCTATATTATTTAATATTTATATGGACGATATCCTAAAAGAATGGAAGAAGGTTTTAACTAATGAAGGAATATTAATTGATAATAAAGATAAAATAAATGCTTTATTATTCGCTGACGATGTTGTACTTTTAGCAGAATCTGAAAATGAGTTCCAAATGTTAGCATATAAATTTAAATTAATAGCCAATAGATATAATTGTAAAATATCAATAAATAAGTCAAAAGTAATGGCATTTATTGGTAAATATGGAATTAGATAAAAAATTGTACTGGATAACAAAATAATAGAACAAGTATCACATTTCCAATATTTAGGATGTGATATAACTTATAGAGAAAATAAAGATATAGAAAATAAAGTAAATAAATTTCAGGCTATTTGTGCAACCATAAAAAGAACCTTAGGTCGGAAAACAAGGAAAGATACGAAACTTAAATTATATAAAACAATGGCTGTTCCTTTGTTGTTGTATGGAAGTGAAAATTGGATAATGAAATCAAGGGATAAAAGCAGGATACAGACTGCGGAAATGCTGTTTTTACGTAATGTGAAAGGATGCACAAGAGCGGATAGAATAAGGAATGCAACTATACGAGAAGAATTAAATATATATAAAATTGAAGATAAAATCAGCGAAAATAATAAGAAATGGACAGAACACTTAATGAGAATGAACAACGAAAGAATACCAAAAAGAACCTTCCTGTATAATCCCAGAGGAACAAGAGATGTTGGCCGACCACGTAGAAGATGGACTCCACTTTTAACTTCGCCGGAACAGGCTGCATAGCCTAAACCTTGTAGTAGAAGAAGAATAATAAATAGATATTGAAATTAAAAAAAAAGCTGTGGGTGATGGAGAAATGTTCCGAATACATATTTGAAAACAAGATAAAAAACTGCATTAAAGTAACAACTCTTTTGGTACTCATGAGCAAAAAATCATGTTGACCAGTGTTATTTGCAGTATGTTAAGCTTTCGTTTATAATGGAATATTGAAGTATTTTTTTATGCTCTCGGTTTATGATCCGAATGTGCCAGGTTGGAATAGATGGAAATTTTAGATAATCGGACACACCGCCCTAAAGTGGTTTTTGCAATCTACAAAGAAGTCCTATTTTTTGTGAAAATAGGGAGGACATTGGAAAATGCGGTCGGGAAATTTGTGAGATAGGATTTCATTCAATTTAGATGTCCCTGAATGCAGCGGGTAGATTGAATTTTCGCAATTATCAAAGAAGAAAACATATTTTTATTCTTCTTCTTCACTTCTTGGTTTAGGCATTGATTGCCTGTTCCGTCTTCATTAATAGATTTAAGATCATATCTTCCGACATCTCCTCTTCCTCTGGGAAAAAATGTAAGATTTTATTTGGTAATCTACTTTCTTCCAATCATTGTACGTGTTCTTTCCGCCGTTTGTTATTATATATTTTTTCTTTTATGGAGTAGATCTTCAGTTCTTCACGAATATCATCGTTTCTGATCTGGTCAATTTTAGTACAGCGTTTTATTCTTCTTAACCATTTCATTTTTGGTGGAATTACGAAGGCTACTGCATTAGGAAGTGGATTCGGTAAATTTGTCACCTAGGTTGGATTTTTTTGTCTATAAATGCTGAATGAGTCTCGTAGACAGGATTTTTGCAGTTGTAACGAAGTAGACATTCTTTACTTATTTATCTTTGTAATAATAGAAAGTATTGGAAATGGGAGTCGGAAAATTTGGGATGTAGACGTGATTTTGTTTTTTTTAGAAATCGTGGACACACAGATTTTTATCTAAAAAAGTGTTGAATCTTTTTGGAGAAAATAGGAAGAGAAGGGAAATTCAATCGATGCATTTTTAATACATGCATCCATTCATACGTACGTACATACGTACATACATACATGCATACATACATACATACATACATGCATACATGCATACATGCATACATGCATACATGCATACATGCATACATGCATACATGCATACATACATGCATGCATGCATGCATACGTAAGTGAATACATGCATGCATGCATACGTAAGTAAGTAAATACATACATACGTACGTATTAGGATTAGGAAATGGGATCATGAAATTTGGGATGTAGACCGGATATTTTTGCGTTAGAAATCGCGGGCACACTCTGTGGATATTTTTGGCAGTTTTTCATGATTTCAATGTTTTTTTACTTTTTGGGGAGATGGAGAAATTTGGGACGTACGCGGAATTGTTTATAATAGAAATTGTGAACGTATTGTGTAGACAGCGGTTTTCTTGTATAATTTATAAAATGTTCACATATTTTGAAGATAATGGAAAGAATGTTATTATTGAATCTCCAAGTATTTTGAAACCGTATTTCACCACAAAGGCATGTTAGGTTATAGGCTTGGGAAACAGGTTCCATTAGAAATCCTGGATCACATCCTGTAGACAGCTTTTATCCGTTTTTCATCATTATTTATAAAATTATATTTGTGGTGAAAATAGGGAGAATGTATAATATTGGGAAATGGGATGTAGATATTTGGGAAGTAGATGAATTTTTTTCTGTATTATAAATGCTGGAAATACCCTATGTAGTGGTTTTTTATTATTTATCATTTCAAGAAGAAATAGGAAGACAATAACTTTTGAAAACGGATTGGAGAAATTGTGGATGTAGACTGTTTTTTTTTTACATTTAGAAATCGTGGACACACCCTGTCGACTGTTTCATTGAAACATTTTAGGTGAAAGTAGGAAAAGTAGGCCTATGTAGCCTTGGACAGGAGAGATATAGACGGGATATTTTGCATTAGGAATTTTGAACGCAAAGTTTACACTATATGTTTGTGTTTTGTAGGATATAGAAAAGAAAATTGACATAAAGTATTGTCTTTCGTTATTGTATTATTTATTTATTAAATCTCCAAGATTTGGAGCCCTATTTTACAAATGTAAGTTAGGAATGTAGTTACATATAAAATAAAATTGAAGATACACTTAATTACAACATATAAATGAAACAAAGCTAACAAATGAACGAAACCAGAACAAATGAAATTAAAAGTTATAAAATTAGTAGCAATAAAGATAAATTATAATATAGTGAAAATAGCATTTACAAATGTTTTAAATGCTGTGTAACAACATTTATGTTTTAAAATACCAATTGTTGGATTAAGTAATACTTGATTACATTCAGGTAATGCATATTTAGTATGTATAGCTTATTTCCATGAGATGGACAGTCTAAAATAAGGTGTTCAAAGGTCTGTTCATTACCACAGGAGCAGATATATCCATTTTTAGATGGAATATGAAACCTTTTTAGATAAGATTTAAATTTTCCATCTGCAAACATAAATTGTATTAACACAAAATAAGATTCATAGTGTTTCACTGACTATTTAACTTATGCCCCAAATGGAAGTCAATGACCAATCGCATTTCAGTGATTTTTTATTTACAACCAATCACAGTCGTGTTTCACTTAGAATTTACCAACTAAAGTTTATCATAATAAAGAAAGCACCTCCTTTTTTTAACATTCTGAATAGGTCATAGCATTATTTTGCAGTGACTGACTCACAAAGAAATACGGCTACCAGATTGTATATATAGTGCATGAATGTCAACACATAGCGCATGCGGGAGTTAATGTAAAAAGTTTTGTAGCAATTGATTATACCACAAAAAAAGAAACCACTGTTTGCACTTTGTTAAATGAATTTTTTTCCAGAAAAATATAATTGTCATATTTACATCATAGGATATCAGAAATGAATTAATATACAGTTTGATGTGTTTCATTTTTTCTCCACTAGAGAGCATTCTTACAATATTGCGTTCTTCTGGCAATAAATAATGATCTGGTTGCAGTGATGAACAAACGCAAATGAAGCGTACCAATCGTTTCTCATTTGTTTTCAAACATTGCCGTTTAAATTAAATATATAAATATTTTAAAATAACTATATTTAAATAATGATTTGTGAGCATACAGCCTAATTTTATTCATTAAGTAGTCCTAAGAAATGCCACTCTTGTTTTCCAAATTCTCTAGATAAATTCACTCATTACTTCGTGAGTCGTGAATTTATCGATAAGTTGGAAATCAGTCGTGGGATTACTTATGATAATGTATGTTGAACTGTAGGAAAATACATCTTTCTTGTTGTTGTATTAGGTTCGTGATTACTGTAAAAGTGTGGTATTTTCAGACGGCATGAGGATATTATGTAAGATTCGTTCATTGATCGGTTAATTTGAACTGTGTATTTAAATGTTTCTCGTTTGAGTCGTGAAGTATGAGTAATTATTAATAATGATGGCGGTTATATGAAGTAGTGTAAAGAACAGTTAATGGAGATGTGTAACTTTTCCTCTATGATGTGATTGTGAATGTAGTGTTTGTGAACTATTGTTAGAATTTAGATTGTTGTAGAAAGTATGATTGAATGGTATGAGAAAAAATAAATAGGATTGCCAAATTTTTGCAGTGATATATATATTTTTTTTTTGTGAGAAAGACGTTATAGTATAGTAAATAAAAAAATCACGCCATATGGATTTGTTTAGCATATATAGTATAGGCCTATGTTTAAGTAAATAGTTTTGGTATTTTTCGCTTATTTTGTGACGAAAAAGATGAGAATAAAAAATGTTTGATTACGTTATATAGAATGTTATAAATTATTGTTGTAAAGTTTGGTGGGTAAGAAGTGAATGTCATTAGAGCGGAGGTCAGAGTAGTTGGACACACTGTATGTAAAATGCTAGGGTATGATGAATATGTCGAGTGTTAACTCCACATGACGTGACGGAATCCCTGATTCTTAAAATATATTTTCTTAAACGAATTTCACTTACGTAGAAGCAATTAACGGATAATTTGTTAAACAATATATTTAGAGAAATAATGCATTTTTAAATTATTTAATTAGGATGTTTGCTGTTGGACTCAATAATTGCGATTAAGGATGTTGATAGATGAAATAGTTATTTTTTTATGAAATGGAAATTTTGTTTTGTTTTTACGTTACAAAGTAGCACGAAGTTAGAAATTATTTTTTTGCGAAGTTTCACTATATGGAGTACCTAAACTGCATGGGACGACATTCATAGAGGAACTATCCAGCTGTTCCCTCATATTTACGTATTAATGAGAGAGATAAACGATAAGTGTACATTAAGATAAAGAGACAGGAGCAGAATCAAAGGAATGGAAATGAAATTTATCAGAAGTACAGCAAGATACAGTGTTTTCGATCGAAAAAAGAAACTTTAGAGGAATTAAAAATAGAATCAGTAGAAGAAAAACAGCAGATAAATTTAACTAGCGTACACGCGAGGAATACTAAGGGCCAACAGCACACACTATAGAGTAACACTAAGAAATTGGCACTGGAACTAAACACCAATGAAACTGAATATATGTGCACAGATAGAAATACATTATATAATGGAAACGGACAGCTAATGACAAATGAGGAAAATTTTGAGGAAGTAGCTTATTTCAAATACCTAGCAACAATAATCACAAATAGGAATGAGATGCACAAAGAAATTAAACATAGGCTCAATTGTGGAAATGCATTACAGAGACTCTTGACGTTGCAACTGTTTTCAAAACGTGTTATACATAAACTGAAAATGTGTAAAACTGTTATTCTTTGAGCTATATTATATGGGTGCAAAACTTGGATTCTTACTTTAAGGGAGGAAAGGAGATTACGGGTATTTGAGAATAAAGTTATTAGGAAAAATTTTTGGATCAAAGAGAGATTAACAGACAGGTGAATGGAGAAGACTACATAACAGTGAACTACATGGTCTTTATAGGAAGCCAGATATAATAAGTACAATTAAGTCTCGTAGACTGCAATGGCAGGACATGTGGCACGAGTTGGGAATGAAAGATGTGCATGGAAGCTTCTTGTAGGAAAAGCAGAGGGAAAACGCCCAGTTGGTAGACGAAGAATGAGGTGGGAGAAGAGTATTATCTATGATTTGGAGGAAGTAGATTATGCACGGGATGATTGGACAATAGGTCAAGATAGGGATTTTCGGAGAGCTCATGTCCGCGCGTCCATGAATCTACGGGTTCAATTAGTGTTGAGTTAGTGGATTTTTCTTTGTATACATTGAACGTAGAGTAATTTTGATGGTTTTTTTTTTCAATATATTAATTTTATTATAAAGAAGTTTCTAAGAATGTGGAACATATTTTCAGTTAGCCCTTTATTTTTATACAGATTGAAATAACTAAAAGAAAAACGGTTAGGTTCACAGGAACAAAACTTGAATACAACACTATTTACTTTACATGAAATATGTCCATCCATCCATAGTAATTCTGCCCGAAGGCAGGTCCTTCACTGCACTCATAGCATTTTCATGCTATGCTTGCAGCTTTACTAGGGAATTGTAGGTTTGGTAGCTTCCCGTTGCTTTCCACACCGGTGAAGGATGATGATGATGATGATGATGATGATAATGATAAGGATGATGATGATGGCCATATATATAGAAAGAAAATTGTGAATTGTAGATGTGAAAAATTTATTCTAAGGTTAGTTTTGTTATAAAATGTGTGATGTTGAAAAATATTGGCAATGCTATTTAAGGAAAATATTTTGATGGATAGTGTGGTTTGGTGTGGCGTGATATGGCTTAAGTGGCATGAAAGTACGGGTTGTGACTGGGTGTTGGAGTACGAAATGATTTTATGAGAGTCGAGTAGTTTAATTGTTCATTGACTGTGTTGAATTAAAGTTGTTTGGTGATGCTCTTTGCCGAAAGTTGAGATATTTATGCATTTTAGTAGCTCTTGATTTTATGTTGGGCGATTCGGCTCATCACTGTTTACAGAAATGTGACGGTCCCTAGTTTGAACCTTTTTATATCTTTATGAATACATTTTCAGTATGGGAGTAAATCGGTTCTATAATACAATAATATACAAAACGGTTATTTCCGTTTTTATAGATTGAAGTTGTTAGAATAATGTTTGGACAAAAGACAGAGTAACAGACAGTTGAATACGAAAAGTATCTTCTACTGAGATATATGTACTTGAGGAGAAAGCGATTATATTAATAATACAATAGTGTTTTATATTTGTAGAAAGATACAACATTTTATGCCAATGATGAATTAAATGAAGAAATTAATTATTGGTTCAAGTAGGTAGTGGTAGAAATCATTGATGTTCGCAAGCCGGAAGGTCGAGGGTTCGATCCCCGGTTTGGGTCCGGATTTTTAAACTGACCCAAACCTTCTGGCGGCACTGTGAACCAGAGGTAGACTGAGCCTCCAACAGAAATGAGTACCAGACACTTGTTCTGGGGTTAATGGCAGTCGTCAACTAGGGCTGAGAACCCGGCTGACATGAAGTGCCGATTGTCTAGAAAAAGTGGGAGCCTTAACCTGTTAGTAGTCCAAAAGGGCCTGTTGAGGCTGTAGTGGATCAGTTTATATTTTTCTTTTACTGTAAAGAGGATGTGAAGTAAATATCAATTTTAAAATGTAAAAGAGAAGATTATTTATAGCATGCGGAAGAAATTTACACTTATTTTGAATATATATTATTATTGTTGGTAGAGTAGTGATGAAAAGATGTACAGAGTGGAAGTAATATAAGTGCGCACATTTAAGGAGGCGTTGAATTGGAATAAAATATACACATCCCTGTTTCATTTTGTGATTAACTCCACGGTTAATGAAATAATTAATACCAAAGTTTGTGAAAATTGCAACTTGCACGTAAGATTGGCGTGATGAGATATAAACAGCTGTTTTTTGATTGTGGATTGCAACGGCAATTCTTAGTTTCAGTCTGATGTTGCAATATCTTCCTTGTTTTATTCCAAAAGGTCAGAAGTTTTCAGTTATTTTGCACGAAAGCTATAAATTTGATTGTAAAACTGGAGAGGAACAACATACTCTTATTTTTCGCTTTTAATTAACTAAGTAGATCAATATTTATGGAGTTAGGCGGAATTTAAAGTTTAGGGAAGAACATCGTTTTTAAAGAAAAGTATTTGACACCAAAATGTTAGTATATTTTTTTTTTGCATTCCACACAAGGAATATGTACTTAAAATAAGCGCAGTTATATTAGACTTACTTCCATCCTGTATTAATGTAAATTGTTAGTAGTGTAGTGGACTGCGATGGACAGGGCATGTGGTAGAAATGGGTGAATGGCGAGTTATTGCAGGAAAATGAGAGGGAAAGCATGGAGTATATAAGTAAAGAATGAGATGGGAGAATAACACTAATACTGGTTTGAAAATGTTAGCCCCGGGATAGAGAAGCTCGGAGGGAATATGTCGTGCGGGATTGATAGTGAGTTAGTTTATAGGAAAATTGTGAGGATAAACATTGGTTAGAAAGTCGGTCGGTTTAAGGGACTCTGTATGTGTATTTGTATGTTGTAGAGTAGTGTTCAATGTGGAATGTGTGCATGTGTATAAGTGTTGTGTGTGGATAACATTTGTGTAGTTTATAATATTTTTTATCATTTAGTTGGAAGTGTTGTAAAGAGTGACAAGTTCATTTACCTCGTGTGATATTTGCAAGTAAACAGCTTCTATTATCTATTCTTTGAATTAGTATTTTTTTGGAAAAGGTTTTGTTCAGAAGTTTGAATAATTGATTTATATTTTAAATGTTAGATCATTGCTGCGTAACTTAATAGGAAATGAGATAGTTTAAATATATCGCGAATTTGAACTTTGTTTTATTAAGGGGGAAATTATTTTAAAGTAAGGAGTGTGCATCACATATATATTATGTAATAGAAGATTTGTAAGGAATTTTTAATATTAGGATTTGGGATAAAATTGAAATATGGCTTAATAAGGTTTAATAATAAAAAAATCATTTTTTGTTCTAGAAAAGCTAAATTGGATGCACTGTTAGGAAAAATTGTAATTTATATTATTTTTGATATGTTATTTCGTTATATTTTTAAATGGAATTAGTGATTTAGGAAGGAAATGGTTGGTTTTTTTTTTTTTAATTTTTGAAAGTTTTGAATGTATTTAACGTTGAAAGAGCGATATTTAATTAATTCAATTTTTTTAAATAAGATTTTGGAGTATGTTTTGTTTTAAAAATGCAATGAATTAGTTAAAGATAAATATTTGGGTGATTGTTTTAATAGAGTTTTTAATAATGTTTAAAAATATTTATTGGTAAATCGCTGGGTAATGTCATGTTAATGAGTGGTGGTCGTAGTTGGGAGGATAATAGTATGATGGATCGTAGGGAGACAAAATTGGTGGAAGATAAGTAGGAATGAAATACGTTAGGTAATTTGCGTGTTTGATAATCCGTGGTTTAGTTAGTTCAATGTGAAAGGGAAACTTTTTACATGATGGAGATTATATATTGTAACATATTGTACAGTTGAGGATATAGAGTTTAAAAGTTCTAGAGATATTTGTTTGATTGCTATGTAAAATTTTGGAAATGCAATATGTAGGGATAGTTACGTTTAGGGCATAAAGTTTATCGAATTATTAAGTTGCGCAAAACGTTTAACGATGATTTGATTTGTTTTTTTTTTCGTTTTTATATATATTTATATTTTTCGATACCAATATTTTTCATTTCTATATTTTTTGTCGTCCACCGCTGTGGTCTGGAGGTAGCGTGCTGCGTTGTCACGCAACGGGCCCGGGTTCGATTCCCGGTCGGGGCAGTTTTTCTGGGTGAGGTTTTTATCGGGGTTTTTCGTCACCTGTAAGACAAATGTCAGGAAAACTTTACGGCCCAAACGGTCCCCGAAATCATATGGCCATCATCCTTATCATTATCATTACCATCATCATTCACCGGTGTGGAAAGCAACGGGAAGCTACCACACCTACAATTCCCTAGTAAAGCTGCAAGCATAGCATGAAAATGCTATGATTGCAGTGTAGGACCTGCCTTCGGGCAGAATTACTATGGATGGATATTTTTTGTTTTAATTTTGTTATTATTTTTATATAATTTACTGTTTATTATTTTTTTCGCATATTTTTTTAAATATTCTATTTTTGAGTTTTAATTTTTTATTTTTATTGATTTTTGTGTATTATTTATAGTTTTATTATTGCATTTTATTTACAATCTTTTATATTTTAATTTTCTTTTATTTTTAATTTAACAACATCGTATTATATGGGGGGAAGAGAATAAAAATATAATTACCTAATGGACGAAATTAATATAGCGGCAGTTACATTAAAAATTATTCATCATGAATGTTATTGAAGTTGTGAATATTCAGATTTTACAAAGGTAGAATTTGACTGATATATGATTCGTAAATTTCAGTATTGAATATAAATATGTAATGTGAAAGTGCTAGTTAATTTTGTTTTTAATATTTTTGAAATGAAATGTCTTGAAGACAGTAAGACATGTAGTTGAAGTGAACTTGTAACTCTGGTGGTGGTGGTGGTGGTGGTGGTGGTGGTGGTGGTGGTGGTGTGAATGTGCAGAATGCTGAACCAATTTTATTTCCATGTTAACCTTTCATTCTTTAATTGAAACTACTTATTGATAAAGTACAGTTTACAACATCAACTTGTATTGTTTACAGATGCTGCTCAGTTGTTTACAAGTGTGGTGTGTTGTGGGCACTGAATGTGGAAGTGTTGAGTTGTCATTGAGGTGGCAGTGGTCAGGATGATAACTCAACACTTGTTTAAATTACAATGATTTATTGTACACAGCCATGTCTAGGGATGATGCTATGTTATAAAGTGATATTTAGGAAGTGAGGGTGAAAGTAAAGGCAGGTAGTTATGAGTGGATAGCAGATAGTTTAGGAATGTAGTGATTGGTAATGAAGACAGGGTTATTATTTTGTATGAAGGGCATGATAGACTTGATCTACCAGCCGGTCTTACATCCACATGTGTTGATCACAGAGGTGGATGATTATCTAGGGGATTAAATGTATTGAGCATGTCAGTCCCCCGGTGTGAATTCTGGTTAAATGGACAGGGTTAATGAAATGAATTAGAGAAATTGAGTGGGGGACGGAGAAGATAGTGATTTTCATGATACAGAATGTTTGGAATATGGAATGTAGGGGTGAAGAAAAAGAAGTAGAGAGGAGAATTGAAAATATTGTAATATCATAATGATGTTTAGTATTAAGGAAATGTAGGATTCATTATATAATATTATTGTTTTATGACTGGGGTGGGAAGTTAGAAGAAGGAGAGAGTAAAATTGTTAGAATTATTATAATAATTGTAATGAGGAAGAGAAGTTAATTAGATACGAGATTTTAGAAGTAACCGGTAAAATTTTAAGATTATGATAAGGCAGTTTAGTGATATAGGGATATAGGTATAGAATTGTAATAATTATTGAAAATAATATAAAATGTTATAAATTATTGTTGTTGGGGATTTAATGTAGTTATCAATTTTTAGGAAATCTTTGAGTATTAATGACATTTGTAAAAGTAAATTGATCCCACAACAGGCCTCAGGAAGCCCTTGGGGTAGTAGGAGGTTAAGGCTCCCACGTTTTCTAGACAATGGGCACTTTATGTAAGGCGGGTTGTCAGCCCTGCGTGACGGTCACCTTTACTCCCAGAAGAAGCGTCTGGTATTCATTTCCGTTAGAGGCTGAGTCGACCCTAGGGCCGTAGTGCCGCAGTGCCGGCAGAGGGTTTGGGTCAGTTTAAAAATCGTGACCCCAACGGGACTTGAACCCTCTACCCTCCGGCTTGTAGCTCAGTGTCTTAACCACTACGCTACGGCGTGCCCCTAATGACATTTGTATTGGTTGTAATATGTAAGAGGAAGTGGGAGAATAACATTAATTATGATTTGAGGAAAGTAGATTATACAGGGAATGATTGGAAAACATTAGGTCAGGATAGGGATGTATGGAGAGCTTATGTCGTGCGGTCATGAATCTAGGGATTCGATAGTGGCAGTGAGATACGTAAGAGACATGGTAGGTTTTGCAAGGGATATAACTGTAATTTAAGTAAAGGCTGGTGAGATGCAATAGGTTGGGAAGGAGGATGATGGCTGTGTTAATGACTGTGGTTCAGTGCCCAAAGCAGCAACTGCTTGTGAATGACTGAGTTGTGTGTTGAGTTGGTGCTGGTGAACTGGTACTTGCTGTGTTTCCTGCTACCTGCTGCCCGTCAGGAGTCTATCTGTAATTTAGTTGCACTTAACAACATGTGTTATATTTCTAAGTTTCAACAAGTGACAAACTCCATTTGTATATATGCAACTGATAATGGGAGAGGGAGGGGGGATGAAAGTGTTTATATTTAGTATGTAATTTGTAAGAAGTGGAGATATTATATGATCTAAGTGCCATGGACTTGATTAAAGATAAATTTTGTGGCTTGATACTTAAATAAAGTTGAAGAGATAAAGAGAAATTTGAACATTAGGTTTGAATGCACTATTAATGGCATGTTTTTGCTGTTTTGAAGCTGTGCTATACAGAAGTTGGCTTCATTATTGCCTGTAGGGATGATAGTATTGGAAGTGTGTGATAGAGTAATGTGAAATGGCACTTGGATGGTTTAATATTTCTGCTGCGTACTTAAATTGTTGGTTCCACAATTTATAGTGTTATTTGTGTTTGAAAAAAAAGATGCAGATATTATAAGATGTTAGAGATCTATTTATTGAATGTAATTAAAAAGAGAAATAATTGGTAAGGTTTCAGCTGAAGAAGTGTTAACAATTGAATTGTGGAATATTGGTGAAATTGAAATGAATGAAATTCAATATAAAAGTTTTGGAATCAACAATTTACCTTTAAATATAAGATAATAGGAAGTAAAAGTAATGTAAAGAATGCCAATGCAAGATTATTATTTTCAGTTTATTAATTGTTAATTGATTAATATTTTTTCTATTTATTTAATAAATGTATTGGTTTGATGCCAATATATCAGTGAGATTATAATTTTGAATATTATGATTAAATTTGTAGCTTTATAAGTGTATAAAAATCATTTATGAATGACACATTTTTAATGGTATATATTTTCTGGTCCAATTTTTAATGTTTGCATTGTTCCTCTTGTAAATTCTTATTTTCCATTGTTTTCTTCACTTTTTTTTAACTTTGTGCATTGATCTGTTTGTGTTATTTGCAACAGTATCCATGTACTGCAATGTGATGGTTTGACTTGCATGACATTGGCATTCTATTGGTAAAATATTGTTTTTTTTAGAAATTAGAGAAGAGCTTGAAAATTGTCAATTATGGTTTAAATGTTGAGAATAATTGTTACTGTTAATGGAATGTTAAAAAAAGTGTACAATATTTTGAAGATATAAAAGTTAAATTGTAAAGTTGATAAAAGAAATATGAAGTAAGTGTAGTAAAATTTGGAAATGAAGAAAGACAGTATTTTCAAGCTCTATTTAGAATAATTGTTAAGTGTAGATATAAGTTTTTGAGAAGTCCAGAAGTGTATGAGGTTAGAACAACAGGTTTCTATTAGTTTTTTTTTTTAATATTTGAGAATGATTTAAAGTTAGAGCAAAATAATCAGAGGTTATAGAAATAAATTAGTGAATTTAATATGAAAATGAAAGTAAGGAAATGTAGATAGAAGGCTTTGTGAGTAATGATTTAACTGAAAGGTTAGCAGTAAGATGAATTTAACAAAGTTCAAAAGTTTTGTTGAATTTGAATTTAATTAGCATTCAGACTTTTTTTATGAGAGATGTTGATCAATTTGTAGAGATTTTAGAGTCTTTTTTGCTGAAGTTGGTTTATTAGTTTAGTTGATTGAAAATTGTATAGGAGTGAAAGATTTTGGAGATTTGAAAATAATTGAGGTTAATATTGAGATTTAAGGAAGTTATAGTAATTAAAAATGAGTTATAGGTTTTGAATTGTAGCAGAAGTTAGACACTCTTGATTGTTTGATTTAGTCTGTGGTTTAGATAGAATTTTATGAAATGTCAGTGAGAATGTTTTGTTTTTGGTGAAATTTATTGGATAATTGTTTTTAATTCATTATAAATTATTAGGTTTCTTTTTATTTGTTGAGCTTAAGTTTGCAAATGTTTTAATGTTTATAATTTTTATTTAGTTTTATAATATATTTAATTTTGTATTATTATTATCATCATCGTCATCATCATGATCAGCAGAGACCTGAAAGAAGAAGATGATGAGGATAGAAATATGTAGAGGAGGAAGATGTATTTGGGCTGAAGGGTAACTACTGTAACGTAGAGAAAATCCTTAAGAAGAAAAATGTATTATTTTGAAGAAGATTTGTAATGAAGTAAGAGAGGAAGAAGATGAGGAAAGGCACTTATTTTTTTTCCTTGATTGCACATTTGCTATGTGTTAAATGTAATAGGCAGTGTGTAATCTTGGGCGAGAAGAGTGCCATTGGCAGCAGAGTGTGAAGAATTGTTTTAGAGTTGTTAATTCATAAGATCTAGTGTAATTATGCATATTTATGGATGAGTTAGGAAGATGGGTATTTTAAAGAATAATATTTGTAAAAGATTTGAAGTTTTGAGATGAGAATATTGGGGTTTTAACATGAAATATGTTTATGTTATCAGTTGCGTATATATACTGGAGTTTGTATTTGAGCATGAAATTGTTGTTTCACACATGTTATGCTAATATGACAACTGGTTTGTTTAATATGTTACATGTTATGCACAGGCTATTGTTAAATACATGCATAGTTATTGACAAAGATACATACACATACAACACATAGTACTATGTACATACATCCATACAAACATAGAACATAAATAGGTAATACATAGCATACCAATTATGACAGAGAGTTGATTAAGGTATCTGAAGTATTTATGTATAAATATTCAGTTATTTTGAGGAGTTAGAAGTAAAATGAATCCCTTTTGGCATTATTTAAATATTGATTATTTAAGTTTGAAGTTATTTGAGTTTTGTTAAAATTAGTAGAATTTTTTCATGTCATTTGTTTATTGTCTTGAGAGTCAATTATGTTTGCTTTTTGTTTGAATTATGAGAAAATAAAAAAAGAAGGAAGTTTATAGTTAGTTTAGTGATATGAGATTCTGTTAATGTGAAAGTGAAAGTTTAAATAGAGGTTTTTAAAGATCAATAAATACTTCAGATACAATGATCATGTGAGTTCACACTGTTTAGGATCACATACATAATTTACACTATTTAGGATAAAAGTACATATATAAATTGATCCAGGTATACATAACTATACACAACCAAACAGAGATATAAATACATATGTTTAGGGACATTTATTACAAATACAAATATTGAAATATCCACATATACATATACAAGTAGTAGTACTGTAGGAGATTGGCACTTGATAACAAAATTACACAAATTAGGGTTAGAATTAGAAACATAAACAGTCAGGGAACAAAAAGCCTGTGTATAATGTGTACATGTTAATGTGTTGTCATATTATGTGTAAATATGTGTGATTTACAATGAAATGCTCAATTCACTTGTTGGAACTTTGGAAATATAGCACATGTTGATTAAGTGCAACTAAATTACAGATAGACTTGTAGACAAGTCCCAGAGCAGAATGCATGCCAAAAGCAGGAAAAAAATCGGTTAGGGCTTCCAAAGTCTTTCGGAGAAATGCAAGCAGAAGGGAGGAATAGACCAAATGCTGTGAAAGTGCAAGCAGAATGGCTAAATTATGCTGAGTTCCTTGGAACTTTGTGTAATTTTTGCTGTTCTGTTTGCATTTTTGCAGCATTTGGTCTATTCCTCCTTTCTGCTTGCATTTCTCCGGAAGCGCGGAAGCCCTGGCCGATTTTTTTCCTGCTTTTGGCATGCATTCTGCTCTGGGACTTAGTATATATTTTTCTTTGATATCAAAAAAAATATATACTAAGTCCCACTTTTTTTTACGCGCACAACTGCAGATGGCTGTTTGTTAACTTTAACCTAGTATACACTTCATTGTATACTTGGTGGTAACTCTTTTCTTATTACTTGTCTTTATCTCTCTATGTTCACAGGACTATGTATGCACAAGAATGCTTATCATCTTTAATCTCATATACATACTTACAAGTACCAGGTATGCACCAGACTGTTTATCACCATTATCACAGTATATGCTATATTATATACATGCGGACATATCTGATTTTATTGTTATATCTTTATCTAATGTATCCTTGTATGCTTCCAGGTCCTATGGCTGCACAAGACTGTTTATCAAATTCTATCACATATACATACTTCAGAGTATTAAGTCTGCACAAGACTGTTTATTATCTTCCATATACACATATAACTACTAGGCTTGCACAAACCTGTTTTTAAACTTCTCCACATACATACATACTTATAAACATGATTTGTATTCTTTGTAATTTTTATTTACATATATGTTCCTACAAACTTTTTCATATACATACCTACTTAAGTATCAACTTCATATAACATTTATTTTTAACATACATTTACAAATAAACATACGTATTAATTTTCACACATACACCATAAACATATAATATATAGCCTGCCGCCAATCTGGTTTACAATATAATTTTTTTTTTTTTTTTTACTTTCAGAACCTACCGACATCTCGATTTGATCCGAGATCCTCTTGCTTTCCAGTCCTACACTCTACCACTGGACTATCGCAACTAGGTACTATACTAACTCCAAATCTTGTTCCTATATTACTTAAACTTTCACTTACACTTTTTAATTAGTTTTTTTCGTACAATCATGTGTTCTACCACTGAGCTATTCGACTACATTCCACAGTAACTGCGAATCTTCCTCTTATACCACTTGAGCTTTCACATTCGTCTTTTAATTAACTTTTTTCATTTGAACAACTTCTTCCGGAACCTAGATTCGATCCACGGCCCTCTTGTTCTCTAGTCCCGTGCTCTGCCACTGAGCTATAGGACTACACACCAGAGTAACTCCGAATCTTCCTCTTATACCACTTAAGCTTTCACGTTGATTTTTTAATTAACTTCTTTCAATAGAGAAACTTTTCCGGAACCTAGATTCGATCCGGGGTCCTCTTGTTCTCTAGTCCCGTGCTCTGCCACTAAGCTATTGGACTTCATACCAGAGTAACTCCGAATCCTCCTCTTATACCACTTAAGCTTTCACGTTGATTTTTTAATTAACTTTTTTCAATAGAAAAACTTTTCCGGAACCTAGATTCGATCCGGGGTCCTCTTGTTCTCTAGTCCCGTGCTCTGCCACTAAGCTATTGGACTTCATACCAGAGTAACTCCGAATCCTCCTCTTATACCACTTAAGCTTTCACGTTGATTTTTTAATTAACTTTTTTCAATAGAAAAACTTTTCCGGAACCTAGATTCGATCCGGGGTCCTCTTGTTCTCTAGTCCCGTGCTCTGCCACTAAGCTATTGGACTTCATACCAGAGTAACTCCGAATCTTCCTCTTATATCACTTAAGCTTTCACGTTGATTTTTTAATTAACTTTTTTCAATAGAAAAACTTTTCCGGAACCTAGATTCGTTCCGGGGTCCTCTTGTTCTCTAGTCCCGTACTCTACCGCTCAGCTACTAGGACTACATACCAGAGTAACTCCGAATCTTCCTCTTATGCTACTCAAGCTTTATCATTTATTTTTTAATAATCAAGTTTTCATTAGAAAATCTGTTGCCAGGGCAGCGATTCGATTCTGGGACCTTTGGCTTCCTAGTCTTCTGTTCTACTACAGAGTTATTAGGACTAGATACTACAGTAACACCTAATCTTCCTCTTGTATTACTAGAACTTTCACTTCTATTTTTTATTTTGATTTATTAGAAAAACTTTTGCCACGGCCAGGATTCGATACGCGTTCCTCTGGCTCTCTAGTCCTATACCACTGAGCTCTTAGGACTACATATCAAGTAACTCCGAATCTTCCTCTATTACTACTTCAACTTTGATTCATTCTTTTAATAAACTTTATCAGAAAAAAAATTCTGGCAGGACTGGGGTCCTCTTCCTCTGCTAGTCCTCTACTCTACACTGATCGATTTAGATACCAGAGTAACTCCGAATTTTCCTTCTATACTACTTAAGCATTGACTTGTATTTTTTATTAGAAAAAACTTTCACCAGGACCTGCATTCGACCCTAGGTCCTCTGCTTTTCTAGCCCTATGCTTTACCCGAATTGTCGTATTGTTATTTATATGCTACTTATGTTTTATTACAAAAACTTTTCCCAGAACCTGGATTCGCTCTGGGCCCCTCTAGCCCTCCAGTCCTGCGCTCTATCACTGACATACAAGTATTACACATTAGAGAAACCACGAATCCTCCTATTATATTATTTATATGCCGCCTTCTATTTTCAATAAACTTTTTGTTACTTTTTTTTTGCCAGGACTTAAATTCCAACGCATGTCCTTCAGCCTTCAAGTCCAGTATTTACCATATCAGCTATTAGGACTACATACAAGAATTCCAAATAGTCCACTTACATTCTTTTACTTATTTTTTAATAAACTTTTTAGAAAAAAAAATTTAGATGCCCTCTAGTTTTCCAGTTCAGTACCACGCAACCTGCCCTATTATCACTAGCTACTACAGTAACTTTGACTCCTCTTGTATTAATTTAGTACGGCTTACTCTTTAATACAAGTTTTTATTACAAAAATTTCAATCCCACATTCCCTTACTTTCCTACCCTATCCTACAAGTTGCAGACACTAGATCATACAATAACTGTAAACCATCCACTTACATTCATTTACTGAAAATTACGATTTTTTAAAATTAAATTTACGTTAGAAAAACATCTGCGAAAACCCTCATTACAACTAATATCCTCCTACTTACCAATGTTCTAGTATAGCAGCTTTTCCTAGGACGCAGATCCAATCCAAACTCCTCTCGGTTTTCATTTCAATACACTACTTACCTGTTAGTACCATATGCTACAGAAATTACAAATCATCCACTTACGTACTAACTTGATTTTAAATTATATCTTTTTATTAAAGACAACTCGGACATACATTTAATTCGCAATTTCTGAGTTTTCATTCCACTGCTCTGCAACACGGACCTATTAGAACTATATATATATATATATATATATATATAGTATAAGAAAAATAAATGTCTGGTTACTTGTTATAGTCAGCTACTACGAGTAAATGGCAGTGAAGACCGAGTTCTCGCGACATCTAGTAATAATGGAGAATATAATACATATATAAGAAAAATGAATTTTTCAATTGGATTCGCCTGGTCGTGTAACGGATAACACGCTCAGGTTTTCATTACATACGCATCTGTCAGAACCTCCATTCCATCTGAAGTCCTATGCTATCCCATCCACTACTCTACCACCGAGTCATTTCAACCACACATTAAACTAACTCTCTATCTTCCCCATATATTACTTCATAATTTTTATTTATACATCACTAGGAAACACTTCCACTAGCACCGACATGCTCTAACATTCAAACCGAGTCCTGTACCACTGAACCACTACACACACATCCTAGACCAACTTCACTTACTTCACCTTATACAAGTAATTAAGTAGAAAAACTTATAAAGGGACCAATATTCCACCTGCAACCCTCTCCCCTTATAGTCCAAGCTCTATCATCGAGCTATTAAGATCACATACCACAGTAACTTCCTTACATTTCTTGTACACTTAGTGATGCCGCATTTCGATTACTGTGACGTTATACTAAATGACGTAAGTAACGTATTGTCGGACAAACTGCAGCGTGCCCATAATATGCCAATCAGATTCATATTTAATGTTCTAAAATACGATCACATTTCTCCATTATTCCACGAATTGTCATGGCTACATCTAAAATAGAGAAGAAAATCGCTCTGTCTAATTCTCTTATTTCAGATCCTACATACCTCCATTACCAATTATTTATCATCTCCTTTCCTGTATCTATCCTCAAACCATAACTTAAACACAAGATCACAACATACTCTCTTGCTTAATATACCACAACATAGGACATCGCATCACTCCATGTCATATACCATCTTCACTTCTCGCAACTGGAATTCTCTACCACAAGAAATAAGGGGCTGCCGGACATTGGCATCTTTTAAAAGAAATCTAAATTTATATTTGCTCTAACCTCGACTTCATTATTACCCAGTGTAAGGTATATATATAAGAAATAAGGGGCTGCCGGACATTGACATCTTCTAAAACAAATCTAAATTTATATTTGCTCTAACCTCGACTTCATTATTACCAGTGTAATATATATATATATATATATATATATAAATTGGTATTTCTCGTATAATTTAGCATATTTATATAATTATAATCATTATTATTATATTATTATTATTATAATCATTACCAACGTAAGTATTATTATTCTTATTACCGTATAAAATGTTCTTTGCATATGAAATTTACATTGCTACATTTAATGTATCTTTAACCTTTTATAACTAGCATAGTGTATATCTATATTTGTCAAATATTTATTTGTATTTCTGCTGGTTGAGTGGAAGACAAGGCCTTATGGCCTTAACTCTGCCAGAATAAATAAAACTATTATTGTTATTGTTATTATTATGATGCACTGACTTCATTTGGAAACATGTATTCTAATAGAAAAACTTCTGCCAGAACTATGATATGATCCACAAATCTATATTTCTACCCTCTACCACATAACCTACTTCCACCAGATGCCAAACATCCTCAAAACAGTCCTTTTAAATTAAACTTAACATTAATATTTGCAAAACAATACTCTCTACAGAAACTGAATACCCCTACCACCAGTTTACTAAAGCACAATTTCCCTTCCACATTATTCACAACTGATATCGCACATCCTTCAAATCCTCCTCTTAAATAACATCTTTAACAAGAAAAAAAAAATTATCACCAACTTTGATATCCTCGTGCAACGTATATAAAGCGTTGTGTAACATGAGTTACATGCGTAATATAAAATCTTCAACATACACTACACATCTTTCATTTAACCATTTGATATGTATAATTTACATAAGAGTAACATATTGAAAAAGTAATGTATTTGTAAAATATATGTATATTGTGTATAATAAATATACTCATCAAATGTTTTTAGTGTATAACATGTACAAAATTTTTATGCTCTTTAACAACAACATCAAGTATATTGTATTAAAAACCTAACATATGAAAAGCATTTTTAGGCAGATGTGTATGCATAAGATTAAAATACTTATACCTCTCTCGTGCCCACTCTTCTAATTATACTGCAGTTTCAAAGCTTTGGCAGTTTCATCTTCAGTAATATCTCGTCGACTGACGTTACGTCCATCAGATGTAAATTATGTTGATCGATATAACACCAGTCGACGAAATATTACGGTAGATGAAGATGCCAAGGCTTTCAAACTGCAGTCTACTTAGAAGACTGGATATCAGGAGAGGTATCAAGCATTTTCATTTAAATCTTTAATTAAACCTCATCGTGATTTTTTTCCTGTAAAACTGGATGTGAGGCCAGCAGCCGGATGGTAGCCCTGTCGCACCAGGAGAATATATATATTTATATATATATATATATATATATATGTGTGTGTGTGTGTGTGTGTGTGTACATCATAGAAATTAACATACAATATCATGTAATATCTGCAAAAAAAAGTACCACATGTAAACTAATAGTAAATAACAAATCAGAAAATTGCATTACATTCCATGTAATATTCACGGACAAGCCATATCGTGGTTTCTTAAGACAACATGTTATAAGCCATCGGGTTGGCCAGTTTCAATACCTATCGAACTAGCTTAAATTGCCTGCACCACCATGAATGACTCTGGCTTGAACTCAGCCCCTAATAACAATGAGTAGACGTTTGTCTGCTTCCTCATATCTACTACCAATTCTCTTGAAAAGTGCAAGCCTTATTGTATCACTTTATAATTTTCCTATCAAGTAATCTATAAAGTGGATAATGCACAATACAAAAATATTAAATCTTATAAATTATATCAAATACATTTCGAGTATAAACAAATTAATGGAAGGGGACACAGTACATCTAAAGCTTACATGAAAAAAACACATGTAATATATCAAACAATGACACTCAACATGTGGAACAAATGAGGAACGTAAAAGGGGATTGGAAACTTCTTTTAATACAATTTGAGTGTTAACAATATAAAAATAGCAAATATACCTGATAATATGTTGCAGGTATGTTACCAATATATAAAATTAAGAAGATATAAGTACAACATGCATAACGTATACATTCAAAGTATAACAAATAATAGAACTGACAAAAAGAATTATCCAATCAAAAAAAAATTGAACAACATATATTTTCTTTTGCCAACAATTCTCTCTTTTATCATGAGTTTAATTATTAGAGACCGGATTATATGCATTTGCACGTTACATTTTTAGACTTTTTTTACCTGTTATTGCATATTTTAACTAAAAACTACTGATAACACATATTTTCGTCCTACATTTACAACATTTTATAAAAATCTTGTGTTGTTTTACAATAAACATTTCGAGGCCAACAAAAGTGTAGTAAACGATTTCGATAGTGCAGAGGCTTTGTCAGTGCGAGGAAGCATTTAACGATTCCAGTATAAAAAAAACATAGCTGTGATTAGCATTCATTTCTTCCATACGCCTGCAACTATTAAAAAACTTCAAACTCAAGGTTTCGCAAAGATTAATTCTGTTCAGTTAATGGATAAAATCCGTCAACTGAACTCCTTATTGCTGGAGGCATTCCCAAGCAAACCTAAGGAAACATTTTAAAACATTCTTAACGATAACCCAGGCTTTGAACCTTTGTGTCAAATTAATAGTTTTATAAATGGCACAGATCATCTTTGTCGGAAATAAGTACCAAATTAGCACCCAAAATAAAATACTGCTCAATTACTTCAGTTGGCGTAGAATGGTTCTTTTCTGTTTATAATCACGTTTTGAGTGACGGAAGACACAACCTTACCACCGAACATTTGGGACAGTACCTCATCGTTTCTATTTACAATAGTAGCAAATTGTAGAATATTTTAATTTGTGAGCAATACTTTAACCCCATACTGATTCATAATTTATCATTTATCAGTGATAAATGATAATATTAATTAATGGATAATAAAAATACTATCTTAATTTATAAATAAAAGTTGACATTTCCATCCATATTTTAAGCATTTCTCATGCATGTTTGCATGCATATTTCCAGTTTGTTACGTTGCATATAATCCGATCTCTATTAATTATAAATGAAGATTAATTGTTTATACAAGATAAAACATAAATGCTACAATATTTAAGCAGATTACAGCATAAAACAGGGTATAAGGAAGTTTGGGAATTACTTGTTTTCAATAAATAAAATTACAATTTGACAAACTGTAATGCGAAGGCAACATTATTCACTGACGAACATGTATACAAAGCAAAGGACATAGACTAAGATACAGATAGGCAAGTTAGCAAGTTTCATGTTCATACAACAAGTAGCCTTAGCGTAAGATTAACCCGCTGACATCTAATATATTGCTATGGTACTAATATCAAATTCAACACCGTCTGGTGGTGAAATTATGAATTGATAGACATTATACAAATATTTAACTTTTAGTTTCTCTAGGAAAACAAAACATTTTTCTTTTCCCTTCCCATACAAAATCTTTCAACCTGGACCTCAAAATTTAAACCCCACTTTCTCTTTTTGTACAATATATGTATCGGAAATTCAATTTACAAAATGGCTAATTTCCCATACCCCAGAGTGCTCTGTAAATATGCCGTGTGCTTGCATTCGTTTCATTAGTTACGTGTCCTGGTACTATTAACTAAAAGCGCTACCACTCCTTCGTTAATTGTAGTTCCTCGGAAATTTCTAGGTGTCACTGTACGTAGTTTCTCCTCTGGGTATAATACTCTGTAGCACGGATCCAGAGAATACACCATCATTGGCTGCAAGACATCACAAAATTACCTACAAAAATAATAAATGCATCACAATCCCATAATTTTAAATAGTCATCTTCCTTTAACAACCACATGGACCTAAACAAGTAACATTTACAGGAGAGAACAAAACTAATTATAACCTCATCATTTTTATTTATATATGGTTCACATTGCTTTATGCTCAGAAACCCGTAACCCTAAGATACTTCATACATTTTTATATTATTACATCCACTCTGGGACAAGTGTTCGTCCATCATCAGTTTTACTACCTATAAGTTTATAAGCTGTGGCTTCAGATTGAAAAAAAAAGCTACAATATGCTGAAAACGTCACCCGTATACTAGCTAGATGACTGATTAAACTCAGCTGGATGTGCAGCCAGCTGCTAGGCCAACGACCTTATAGACACATATATTTATATGAAACGAATGAATCATGAATTCTTCTTACTTCATACATTAAAGCAGAATTTTAATATTATAATAATTATCTAAGTTAAAGTTAATAATTTTGTATTTTAAAATTCCTTTAATATTTAAATATAACATAAATAAATAAAAACAACCTGAATAATTCATTGTTAGTTATTGTTGAATAAAAATGTCTTAGTAATAATTATAGATATTGTACTACATAACGATGTTTATAAAGATTGCTTTTAAAAATTGTTTTAAGTCATTGTTGTCAAAATTATAAATCCTTCTCTTATAACTGTAATAAAAACACCTGCATAACTTCATATTCATAAATTAAAGTAACCTAAACTTTGATTGGATATTAAAACAATCATCATCATCAACAAGGATTAGGCCCAATGGCCTGTTCCGATCTCATTATAGGTCGAATTGGCCATGTTAAAACAATTAACTTTGTTATTTAACTTCCAACCCTAAGAAGAGAATCCGGGTCTACTGAAAATTAAACCCAGCCTAAACCAATAATCCTTTTTGGTACACAATGTTACAATCACATCGAGAACTCACAATAACAGAATTACTTCTTCAATATATATGTTTTTAACATAGAACTGCACTATCGGGAAACATCATTCCCATCTTCAGCTGTTTTCACGACTGTGTCGAAACACCTCAAGATGGGAATGATGTTTCCCGATACTGCAGTTCTTTGCGGAAACAGCTGAAGATGAGAATCATGTTTCCCGATACTGCAGTTCTGTGTTTAAAAAAAATAGATGTTTTGAGGTAAGACAAATTCACATTTCATTTCATTGTTATTAATAACACCTCAATGTAAAAATTCCCAACTTTATTATAGGAATATATATTTATTCTATGGAAATGAGCAGTTAATGTAGTGACAATATCTATATATAGTGGTGTAGACCATAAATATCATGAATGGCATGCAATCAATATGCGGACTCAATGAGACATCTAGCATGCAACTAAGGTATTACTAGGATGTTGACATCAGAAAATATTGCTTAGAATCTTTTTTATTCAGCCTTAAGGATATTTTACCACCCTGAAAACCTTCAGGCTCGTGACCAACGGCTGAAACTCCCTTCCGGAGAACCCAGCTCCATCGATTTTTCCATCCTAAAGAAACCCATCAACCCCAGTCAGGTTTGAACCTGCGACTCTTGGAACTAGAAGCAAGCACCTTAACCACTAGTCCACCACACCCAACTTATATATAATGTATTGAGTGACTGCCATCGTAAAAGGCATATGAACATGTGCTATGCTCAAGCTGTTTCTTCAGGAAAGAACCATTTTAACACCTTTTTAGACACTTTAAATGCCGGACTTCACCCCAATTGGTGATTTATGGTATTCAGAGAGTCTAAAAACTCATTTAAGTCGTTATTTCCTGAAGAAACAGCAACATAGCACACCTTATATACAGGGTGTATCATAAAGGATGACACAAACTTATATGGTTGAAAGTACACGGCAATAGAAGCAACAATGTCCCAGTAAACATGGATCCCGCAAACGAGCCGTTTGCGAGTTAATTACGAATGTATGGTTACAAGCCGCCACTGACGTCATTTTTGTAACATCGTACTAGGTGTACTTTCAACCTTGTAAGTTTGCGCCATCCTTTTTGATACACCCTGTACGCCTTTAAATGAGGCACTCCCTATAGTGCCTATTTTTCTTTTTTTTTTCTTTTTTTTTTTAACATGTAAAATTATTATTTAAGTTTGATGATTCAAAAGTTGTATCAATTTTTGTTAATTGTGTTGTATTTCATACTGTAATATTCCAATTTCTGGCCCTTTTATTTTATAAAATCATTAAGCCCTCAATTCAGCCATAATACAATAAAAACATAATTTTATAAAAACATAACATTTCTGATTACATTATTATATCCTAATATGAGGGAAACAATTGTTTTCTTACATTATTTACTGCATGATGCGCATTCTCCTTCCACTGGCAGACTCAACAGCAGCACACTGCACTTCCATGCTGACCAGCTGTCTTATCACCATCACCCGTACCTTAAAACTAAATTTCAGAGCCAAGACAAATTTCAGAGAGGGGCGAGAGAAATTACAGAATAAATCAGAAAAAAAAATTGTAGTAAAAATGAGGAAAAAATTCCATAGTAGTAATGTCAAATTCCATAGTAAAATGAGAAAAAATCCATAATTAAAGTACAAAACAAAACCAACTAAAATGGAATTTGTAAGGACATAAAACGCAGAAATTACAATAAGAATTCTTTAAAAAAGAAGCTAATGCAATATCAATTGAAATACTACTTTTCGTGTAATTATTATACCATGTTCATTTCATTTCTTCGCAAAATCCCACCCACATAATTAATCAAAACGTTAATATGTAATGTTAGGTTAAAATGTTAGTAATGTTAATGTGTTAGATGATTATGTTATTCTTTGTTAATTCTACATTAACAGATGACTTTACAAAACCCCAGTGTGGAAACGAAATGACATGGATACACAAATTTCAATTTTTTTACACTCATTTCAAATTTCTGTTATGTTTTCACATCAATATAACCCTGTGTCATATAAAATATTTCTAACATCAAGTGAAATGAGAAGAATAACAATCTAAGTTTGATTAATAACATTTTAATAAACATTAAACAAATTTCAATTTAACACAAGTAAAGATTAACCCAATTGCGTAGGGGGATTTAAATGCCCTGACGGTTCTCATCTGAGGGAAGATTTCTTGAAATGGCATTTAAATTTGTAAGTTAGAAAACAAAGTTTTGTAAAACGTTTATATCTAGTTTGCTATTTAAAATATCCAAATATAAATTTTAAAATGTATTCAGATAAACGTGACGCTAATTACAATAATTGTAAACTACAACAATACAAATAACATTTATAATACCGTACCGCTAATTATAATAATTGTAAACTACAACAATACAAATAACATTTATAATACCGTACCGCTAATTATAATAACTGTAAACTACAACAATACAAATGACATTTATAATACCGTACCGCTAATTATAATAACTGTAAACTACAACAATACAAATAACATTTATAATACCGTACCGCTAATTATAATAACTGTAAACTACAACAATACAAATAACATTTATAATACCGTACCGCTAATTATAATAACTGTAAACTACAACAATACAAATAACATTTATAATACCGTACCGCTAATTATAATAATTGTAAACTACAACAATACAAATAACATTTATAATACCGTACCGCTAATTATAATAATTGTAAACTACAACAATACAAATAACATTTATAATACCGTACCGCTAATTATAATAACTGTAAACTACAACAATACAAATAACATTTATAATACCGTACCGCTAATTATAATAATTGTAAACTACAACAATACAAATAACATTTAGGCTATACTACCGTACCGCTAATTATAATAATTGTAAACTACAACAATACAAATAACATTTATAATACCGTACCGCTAATTATAATAATTGTAAACTACAACAATACAAATAACATTTATAATACCGTACCGCTAATTATAATAACTGTAAACTACAACAATACAAATAACATTTATAATACCGTACCGCTAATTATAATAACTGTAAACTACAACAATACAAATAACATTTATAATACCGTACCGCTAATTATAATAATTGTAAACTACAACAATACAAATAACATTTATAATACCGTACCGCTAATTATAATAACTGTAAACTACAACAATACAAATAACATTTATAATACCGTACCGCTAATTATAATAATTGTAAACTACAACAATACAAATAACATTTATAATACCGTACCGCTAATTATAATAATTGTAAACTACAACAATACAAATAACATTTATAAATACCGTACCGCTAATTATAATAACTGTAAACTACAACAATACAAATAACATTTATAATACCGTACCGCTAATTATAATAATTGTAAACTACAACAATACAAATAACATTTATAATACCGTACCGCTAATTATAATAACTCTAAACTACAACAATACAAATAACATTTATAATACCGTACCGCTAATTATAATAATTGTAAACTACAACAATACAAATAACATTTATAATACCGTACCGCTAATTATAATAATTGTAAACTACAACAATACAAATAACATTTATAATACCGTACCGCTAATTATAATAACTGTAAACTACAATAATACAAATAACATTTATAATACCGTACCGCTAATTATAATAATTGTAAACTACAACAATACAAATAACATTTAGGCTATACTACCGTACCGCTAATTATAATAATTGTAAACTACAACAATACAAATAACATTTATAATACCGTACCGCTAATTATAATAACTGTAAACTACAACAATACAAATAACATTTATAATACCGTACCGCTAATTATAATAATTCTAAACTACAACAATACAAATAACATTTATAATACCGTACCGCTAATTATAATAATTCTAAACTACAACAATACAAATAACATTTATAATACCGTACCGCTAATTATAATAACTGTAAACTACAACAATTCAAATAACATTTATAATACCGTACCGCTAATTATAATAATTGTAAACTACAACAATACAAATAACATTTATAATACCGTACCGCTAATTATAATAATTGTAAACTACAACAATACAAATAACATTTATAATACCGTACCGCTAATTATAATAACTGTAAACTACAACAATACAAATAACATTTATAATACCGTACCGCTAATTATAATAATTGTAAACTACAACAATACAAATAACATTTAGGCTATAATACCGTACCGCTAATTATAATAATTGTAAACTACAACAATACAAATAACATTTATAATACCGTACCGCTAATTATAATAATTGTAAACTACAACAATACAAATAACATTTATAATACCGTACCTTAGAAATTAAATTTGGCAGCTATTCTTTGTAAATTATAAATTGATCGTTGCAAATCATTTTCGGAAAGTGCCAGAAGCACTAAATCGTCTGCAAAAAGAATAGCATCGAGTTTGAGGTTCCTATTGACGGGTATATATCCCCGTTGTGTTTTCCTCCATTCGTTTATTATTCTATTCATATATATAATGAAACGCACCGGTCAAAATCATCCCTGTCTTACTCCAGTGCTGATCTTTTTCCAACAAGACAGTTTGCCATCTTGTTTAAAAGATATTACATTATCTTTATAGATGTTGGAGATATTAGTAATATATTGTTGTGGAACGTTATCATCAGCTAAAATTTGTAATAATATATTTGTCTACTTTGTCAAAAGCCTTTATGAAGTCAACAAAGGCGATATGAGTTTCTATATTGAATTCCTTGTGCTTTTCTAATAGTAGTTTTACAGTGAAGAATCCATCTGTACAACATCTACCCTTTCTCAAACCACTCTGCTCTTCTCCAATTAGATTTTCATAATTTTTTTTCTCAATTTATTCTTAACTATATTAGCATAAATTTTATATCCAGAGTTCAACAAGCTAATTCCACGATAGTTATCTTGCATTTGGCGACTTCCTTTTTTGAACATCGGTATTACAAACGATTTGTTCCAGCTTTGTGGTGATTCTTGTCCTTCCCATATCACATTAAGGAGAATAAGAAATCTGTCTACAATTTTTTGTTGAAAATTTAAATAATTCCTGGTTAATGTGGTCTTCTCCGGGAGCTTTGTTACTTTTTAATGACTTAACATCAGTTAATTCATCTATAGAAATTTGTTCCAAAGCAGTGTTATTAGAGATCGGTATTTGTAATAAATCATCACACATGATGAAAGTAGTTAAGCCAAGATTCTTTAGATATACAATTTAAATGTGCATTTTCTTTTGAATCATTATTTAAATTTTTTAAAACTTTATATATTTTTGGTTGAGGCCTAGTGATATTTTCCAAAAATTATACAAAATGTTCCCAGCTTTGTCTATGTTTTTTGCGAACTTAAATTTTAGCTATGGGTCTCTTCCTAAGATACTCTACTTTATCTTCTTTTTTTTTGTAGACAAGAATTTTTTGTATGCTTCACGTTTATCATCAATTACTTTTTTGATGTTTTCATCCCATATCCGTACTCCTTTTTTTTTTTCGATTCCATTTTGTTTTGATACCCAGATTTTCATTTGCTGCTTCTGCCAAAATATTTGTAGAGCAATAATAATAATAATAATAATAATAATAGTAATAATAATAATAATAATAATAATAATAATAATAATAATAACAATAACAATAATAATAATGATAATGATAATAATAATAACGATAATAATAATACTACTACTAATAACAATGATCATAATAATGATAATAATGTTAATGATGATAATAATACTGATAATAATAATAGTAATGATAATGATAATAATAATAGTAATGATAATGATAATAATAACAATAATAATGATAATACTAACAATAATAATGATAATAATAATGATAACAATGATGGTGATAATAATAATAATAATGATAATAATAATGATGATAATTATAGTATTAATAATAAAAGTTACTTATATACTAAGAAATAAATAACACACAGAGAAACCATTAATCCAACGTCCCCCAAAGAGGGTGAAACGAAAAAAAAATAAAATAAAATAAAAAGTTCTTAGGAGAATGTTTGCATCAAAGAGAGACGAACAGACAGGATAGTGAATAATACTACATAACAGTGAGCTACATGATCTTTATGGGGATCAAGATAAAGCTAGCTTTCATGAAACTGGAACGAACCACCAAGCTTAATCCCTGGATGATGATGAAGTCTCCTAGACTGCCATGGGAAAGACATCTGGCAGGAAAGAGGGGGATAGAACATTCTTGTAGGAAAACCAGAGGAAAAACGCCCATTTGGTAGACCAAAAGTGAGATGGGAGAATAACATTAACCACGATTTGACGACAAAGATTATACAGGAGATGATTAGGAAACATTAGCTCAGGATATGGGTGTATGGAGAGTTCATGTCCACGAGGCCATGAACATGCGGGTTCGACATTGCCAGTGAGTGAGTCACTTGGTTATAAAATAATAATAATAATAATAATAATAATAATAATAATAATAATAATAATAATACCATTACATATAATCATTTTTAACTTACATATAGAATTCTTCTGTACGTTGTATGCCATTCAACTCAACCTAACCGACAGAACCGATTTTGATTACATTTTTTCAGCGTGTTTGAGTGGGTCTCTGGATGGTTTAAATTCACAATTTGATTCTCTAAAACCATTAGGTGTAGGAGTTCACCTGAAGTGAAAATTTAAAAATCGCTCTATGGGCCACATTTTTCAATGTTTCACAACGAATCTCAATATATCCTATTAAAATAAACCGAGCTAGGTATTGTCCATAAATGAGTGAAATCTGACAATTATAATGGAGGTTTACTTGAAACCCAAATTAAATACTAACAACCGCCATGTTTGGATCTTCTCAGCTTATACCAAACAATTTAATTAACCTATAATATTTAATTTCTTTAGATGTAGCGACGCACGCCGGGTATTGGCTAGTTTTTGTATAAATTATTACAATATTGGAGAGCGTACAGGAACTTGCAAATTAAGTATTATTATTAAGCATGTACTTATAGAGGGGTCTCTCTTTATTTTAATTCTCGAAAAAGGAGACCTTTATGGAACCCGTTTGGGAACCACTCATCTGACGTAATGTTTACTTGGTATGTGTGTGTGTATGCTGTGCTGGAGAATGACACGGGTCACCAGCAGGAGGTTGACGACAATGAGGAAGGTGACGATGAAGGAAATCAGTCTCAATCGTCGGAAGATCAGCACATATTCTCATGTTCTGGCACCCCTTCCACTTCTCCAGGGTGGTAGAGATGCTGTGTCCGCCCCACACAACCCCATGTCTCACATGGTATGTGTGTGTGTATGCTGTGCTGGAGAATGACACGGGTCACCACCAGGAGGTTGACGACAATGAGGAAGGTGACGATGAAGGAAATCAGTCTCAATCGTCGGAAGATCAGCACATATTCTCATGTTCTGGCACCCCTTCCACTTCTCCAGGGTGGTAGAGATGCTGGTGTCCGCCCCACACAACCCCATGTCTCACATGGTATGTGTGTGTGTATGCTGTGCTGGAGAATGACACGGGTCACCAGCAGGAGGTTGACGACAATGAGGAAGGTGACGATGAAGGAAATCAGTCTCAATCGTCGGAAGATCAGCACATATTCTCATGTTCTGGCACCCCTTCCACTTCTCCAGGGTGGTAGAGATGCTGTGTCCGCCCCACACAACCCCATGTCTCACATGGTATGTGTGTGTGTATGCTGTGCTGGAGAATGACACGGGTCACCAGCAGGAGGTTGACGACAATGAGGAAGGTGACGATGAAGGAAATCAGTCTCAATCGTCGGAAGATCAGCACATATTCTCATGTTCTGGCACCCCTTCCACTTCTCCAGGGTGGTAGAGATGCTGTGTCCGCCCCACACAACCCCATGTCTCACATGGTATGTGTGTGTGTATGCTGTGCTGGAGAATGACACGGGTCACCAGCAGGAGGTTGACGACAATGAGGAGGTGACGATGAAGGAAATCAGTCTCAATCGTCGGAAGATCAGCACATATTCTCATGTTCTGGCACCCCTTCCACTTCTCCAGGGTGGTAGAGATGCTGTGTCCGCCCCACACAACCCCATGTCTCACATGGTATGTGTGTGTGTATGCTGTGCTGGAGAATGACACGGGTCACCAGCAGGAGGTTGACGACAATGAGGAAGGTGACGATGAAGGAAATCAGTCTCAATCGTCGGAAGATCAGCACATATTCTCATGTTCTGGCACCCCTTCCACTTCTCCAGGGTGGTAGAGATGCTGTGTCGCCCCCACACAACCCCATGTCTCACATGGTATGTGTGTGTGTATGCTGTGCTGGAGAATGACACGGGTCACCAGCAGGAGGTTGACGACAATGAGGAAGGTGACGATGAAGGAAATCAGTCTCAATCGTCGGAAGATCAGCACATATTCTCATGTTCTGGCACCCCTTCCACTTCTCCAGGGTGGTAGAGATGCTGTGTCCCGCCCCACACAACCCCATGTCTCACATGGTATGTGTGTGGTGTATGCTGTGCTGGAGAATGACACGGGTCACCACCAGGAGGTTGACGACAATGAGGAAGGTGACGATGAAGGAAATCAGTCTCAATCGTCGGAAGATCAGCACATATTCTCATGTTCTGGCACCCCTTCCACTTCTCCAGGGTGGTAGAGATGCTGTGTCCGCCCCACACAACCCCATGTCTCACATGGTATGTGTGTGTGTATGCTGTGCTGGAGAATGACACGGGTCACCAGCAGGAGGTTGACGACAATGAGGAAGGTGACGATGAAGGAAATCAGTCTCAATCGTCGGAAGATCAGCACATATTCTCATGTTCTGGCACCCCTTCCACTTCTCCAGGGTGGTAGAGATGCTGTGTCCGCCCCACACAACCCCATGTCTCACATGGTATGTGTGTGTGTATGCTGTGCTGGAGAATGACACGGGTCACCAGCAGGAGGTTGACGACAATGAGGAAGGTGACGATGAAGGAAATCAGTCTCAATCGTCGGAAGATCAGCACATATTCTCATGTTCTGGCACCCCTTCCACTTCTCCAGGGTGGTAGAGATGCTGTGTCCGCCCCACACAACCCATGTCTCACATGGTATGTGTGTGTGTATGCTGTGCTGGAGAATGACACGGGTCACCAGCAGGAGGTTGACGACAATGAGGAAGGTGACGATGAAGGAAAATCAGTCTCAATCGTCGGAAGATCAGCACATATTCTCATGTTCTGGCACCCCTTCCACTTCTCCAGGGTGGTAGAGATGCTGTGTCCGCCCCACACAACCCCATGTCTCACATGGTATGTGTGTGTGTATGCTGTGCTGGAGAATGACACGGGTCACCACCAGGAGGTTGACGACAATGAGGAAGGTGACGATGAAGGAAATCAGTCTCAATCGTCGGAAGATCAGCACATATTCTCATGTTCTGGCACCCCTTCCACTTCTCCAGGGTGGTAGAGATGCTGTGTCCGCCCCACACAACCCCATGTCTCACATGGTATGTGTGTGTGTATGCTGTGCTGGAGAATGACACGGGTCACCAGCAGGAGGTTGGACGACAATGAGGGAAGGTGACGATGAAGGAAATCAGTCTCAATCGTCGGAAGATCAGCACATATTCTCATGTTCTGGCACCCCTTCCACTTCTCCAGGGTGGTAGAGATGCTGTGTCCGCCCCACACAACCCCATGTCTCACATGGTATGTGTGTGGTGTATGCTGTGCTGGAGAATGACACGGGTCACCACCAGGAGGTTGACGACAATGAGGAAGGTGACGATGAAGGAAATCAGTCTCAATCGTCGGAAGATCAGCACATATTCTCATGTTCTGGCACCCCTTCCACTTCTCCAGGGTGGTAGAGATGCTGTGTCCGCCCCACACAACCCCATGTCTCACATGGTATGTGTGTGTGTATGCTGTGCTGGAGAATGACACGGGTCACCAGCAGGAGGTTGACGACAATGAGGAAGGTGACGATGAAGGAAATCAGTCTCAATCGTCGGAAGATCAGCACATATTCTCATGTTCTGGCACCCCTTCCACTTCTCCAGGGTGGTAGAGATGCTGTGTCCGCCCCACACAAACCCCATGTCTCACATGGTATGTGTGTGTGTATGCTGTGCTGGAGAATGACACGGGTCACCAGCAGGAGGTTGACGACAATGAGGAAGGTGACGATGAAGGAAATCAGTCTCAATCGTCGGAAGATCAGCACATATTCTCATGTTCTGGCACCCCTTCCACTTCTCCAGGGTGGTAGAGATGCTGTGTCCGCCCCACACAACCCCATGTCTCACATGGTATGTGTGTGTGTATGCTGTGCTGGAGAATGACACGGGTCACCACCAGGAGGTTGACGACAATGAGGAAGGTGACGATGAAGGAAATCAGTCTCAATCGTCGGAAGAATCAGCACATATTCTCATGTTCTGGCACCCCTTCCACTTCTCCAGGGTGGTAGAGATGCTGTGTCCGCCCCACACAACCCCATGTCTCACATGGTATGTGTGTGTGTATGCTGTGCTGGAGAATGACACGGGTCACCACCAGGAGGTTGACGACAATGAGGAAAGGTGACGATGAAAGGAAATCAGTCTCAATCGTCGGAAGATCAGCACATATTCTCATGTTCTGGCACCCCTTCCACTTCTCCAGGGTGGTAGAGATGCTGTGTCCGCCCCACACAACCCCCATGTCTCACATGGTATGTGTGGTGTGTATGCTGTGCTGGAGAATGACACGGGTCACCAGCAGGAGGTTGACGACAATGAGGAAGGTGACGATGAAGGAAATCAGTCTCAATCGTCGGAAGATCAGCACATATTCTCATGTTCTGGCACCCCTTCCACTTCTCCAGGGTGGTAGAGATGCTGTGTCCCGCCCCACACAACCCCCATGTCTCACATGGTATGTGGTGTGTGTATGCTGTGCTGGAGAATGACACGGGTCACCAGCAGGAGGTTGACGACAATGAGGAAGGTGACGATGAAGGAAATCAGTTCTCAATCGTCGGAAGATCAGCACATATTCTCATGTTCTGGCACCCCTTCCACTTCTCCAGGGTGGTAGAGATGCTGTGTCCGCCCCACACAACCCCATGTCTCACATGGTATGTGTGTGTGTATGCTGTGCTGGAGAATGACACGGGTCACCACCAGGAGGTTGACGACAATGAGGAAGGTGACGATGAAGGAAATCAGTCTCAATCGTCGGAAGATCAGCACATATTCTCATGTTCTGGCACCCCTTCCACTTCTCCAGGGTGGTAGAGATGCTGTGTCCGCCCCACACAACCCCATGTCTCACATGGTATGTGGTGTGTGTATGCTGTGCTGGAGAATGGACACGGGTCACCAGCAGGAGGTTGACGACAATGAGGAAGGTGACGATGAAGGAAATCAGTCTCAATCGTCGGAAGATCAGCACATATTCTCATGTTCTGGCACCCCTTCCACTTCTCCAGGGTGGTAGAGATGCTGTGTCCGCCCACACAACCCCATGTCTCACATGGTATGTGTGTGTGTATGCTGTGCTGGAGAATGACACGGGTCACCAGCAGGAGGTTGACGACAATGAGGAAGGTGACGATGAAGGAAATCAGTCTCAATCGTCGGAGGATCAGCACATATTCTCATGTTCTGGCACCCCTTCCACTTCTCCAGGGTGGTAGAGATGCTGTGTCCGCCCCCCACAACCCCATGTCTCACATGGTATGTGTGTGTGTATGCTGTGCTGGAGAATGACACGGGTCACCACCAGGAGGTTGACGACAATGAGGAAGGTGACGATGAAGGAAATCAGTCTCAATCGTCGGAAGATCAGCACATATTCTCATGTTCTGGCACCCCTTCCACTTCTCCAGGGTGGTAGAGATGCTGTGTCCGCCCCACACAACCCCATGTCTCACATGGTATGTGTGTGTGTATGCTGTGCTGGAGAATGACACGGGTCACCACCAGGAGGTTGACGACAATGAGGAAGGTGACGATGAAGGAAATCAGTCTCAATCGTCGGAAGATCAGCACATATTCTCATGTTCTGGCACCCCTTCCACTTCTCCAGGGTGGTAGAGATGCTGTGTCCGCCCCACACAACCCCATGTCTCACATGGTATGTGTGTGTGTATGCTGTGCTGGAGAATGACACGGGTCACCACCAGGAGGTTGACGACAATGAGGAAGGTGACGATGAAGGAAATCAGTCTCAATCGTCGGAAGATCAGCACATATTCTCATGTTCTGGCACCCCTTCCACTTCTCCAGGGTGGTAGAGATGCTGTGTCCGCCCCACACAACCCCATGTCTCACATGGCCCTAGACGTTGTTTATTCTGGCCTTGTAAAGCCTGCAAGAAGAAGACTGTTACTGTTGACCGTAGAAAAGCTGCAACTTTAAGACAAAGGAGACGATTACGCAACGGTCAATATACATTGTTCATACCGAACATTATTTGCATCCACATAATAATAATAATAATAATAATAATAATAATAATAATAATAATAATAATAATAACAACAACAATAATAATAATAGTTTTATTTTACCTGGCAGGGTTGAAGCCTTGTCTACCACTCAACCATTCTAAAAAAACCACAAATGATACTTACATCTAGTTACAATAAAAATAAATATTACATTGAAGCAAAAACACAAATTATTAGACACAGAAATTTACTTTTTAAGAACATCGGCAAGAATATCAAAATTAGACAAATAAAAATAATACAATGAGACAGAGAGAGAGAGAGAGAGAGAGAGAGAGAGAGAGAGTATGAATCGTACAGGGGCATCTCATTACTTCCAACTTCGCACAAAATTCTAACAAATATATTACTAAGCAGATTTACTCCCTATATTGATGACATTCTAGGAGATCATCAATGCGCTTTTAGAAGAAACAGGTCTACAACAGATCAGATTTTTAGTATAAGACAGATTTTAGAAAAGAAATGGGAATATACTTATACGAATGTGTCTAAATGGCACAAAGGGTAGGGTGCGTGTAGGCAAACAGTTTACGGACACTTTTGAAATCCAGAATGGGTTCAATCAAGGAGATGCACTATCCCCTCTACTATTTAATTTTGTACTAGAGCATGCAATTAAATCTTTAGAGAATGAGGAAGCCTTACAACTCAATGGTATTAATAAGCTGTTAGTTTATGCTGATGTAGTACTATTGGCCGATAGCGAGGAGATACTAAAGGACAACACGCACACACTATTGAGTAACGCTAAGAAATTAGGACTGGAAGTAAATATCAATAAAACTAAATATATGGTCACACGTAGAAATGCATTATATAATGGAAATGGACAGCTAATGACAAATGAGGGTAATTTTGAGGAAGTTGCTGAATTCAAATACCTAGGAACAATAATCACAAATAGGAATGAGATGCACAACGAAATTTCACAAACTGCAAAATTACTATCCAGAGTGTGTGTCGGGGATTTATAATGCAAAAAAATCAGGTCTAAATCGAAATTTTCAAAATTGAGTTTTCCAAGCATATAATCTCCGCGTTCTCGCAAAAAAATGTTAAAATTTTCGAAATTTCAAAAACTGCAAAACTACTATCTACAGGGTACGTCCGGGATATATAATGCAAAAAATCCGGTCTAAATCCAAAATTTCAAAATTGAGTTTTCCAAAGAATGTCAAAATATTCGAAATTTCAAAAAACTGCAAAAATACTATCTAGAAGCTCAATCCGGGTTTTATTATGCAAAAAATCCGGTCTAAATCCAAAATTTGAAAATTGAGTTTTTCTAGGCTATAGTCTCAGTGTTTTTTCCAAAAATATTCAATATTTTCGAAATTTCAAAAACTGCAAAAATACTGTCTAGAGGGTGTGTCTGGGATTTATAATGCAAAAAAATCCGGTCTAAATTCAAAATTGAGTTTTCCAAGCCTATAGTCTTGGTGTTTTTTTCCAAAACATGTCGAAATTTTCGAAATTTCATAAACAGCAAAAATACTATCAAGAGTGTGTGTCCGGGAATTATAATGCAAAAAATCCGATCTAAATCGAAATTTTCAAAATTGAGTTTTACAAGGCTATAATCTCGGTGTTTTCCCAAAAAAAGTCAAAATATTCGAAACTTCAAAAACTGCAAAAACACTATCGAGAGGGTGCGTCCGGGATATATAATGCAAAAAATTCGGTCTAAATCCAATGTTTCAAAATTGAGTTTTCCAAGGCTATAGTCTGTGTTTTTCCAAAAAATGTCAAAATTTTCGAAATTTCAAAAACTGCAAAAATACTATCTACAGAGTGCGTCCGGGATATATAATGCAAAAAATCCGGTCTAAATCCAGAATTTCATACTTGAGTCTTGGTGTTTTTCAAAAGAATGTCAAAATTTTCGAAATTTCAAAAACCGCAATTATACCATCTAGAAGCTCTATCCACGATTTATTATGCAAAAAATCCGGTCTAAATCCAAAATTTCAAAATTGAGTTTTCCAAGGCTATATTCTTTCTTTTCTTTCAAAAAATATCAAAATTTTAGAAATTTCAAAAACTACAAAATTACTGTATAGACAGTATGTCCGGGATTTATAATGCAAAAAATCCGGTCTAAATCCAAAATTTCAAAATTGAGTTTTCCAAGGCTATAAAATTGGTGCTTTTCAAACTTACTTACTTACTTACTCACTGGCACTATCGAACCCGTAGGTTCATGGCCGCGCGGACATAAGCTCTCCATACATCCCTATCCTGAGCTAATCCTTTCCAATCATTTCCTGTATAATCTACTTCCCTCAAATCATAGTTAATGTTGTTCTCCCACCTCATTCTTGGTCTACCAACTGGGCGTTTTCCCTCTGGCTTTCCTACAAGAAGTTTCCATGCACGTCTTTCATTCCCCATACGTGCAACATGTCCTGCCCATCGCAGTCTACGGGACTTAACTGTTCTTATTATATCTGGCTTCCTATAAAGACCATGTAGTTCATTGTTATGTAGTCTTCTCCATTCACCTGTCTGTTCATCTCTCTTTGGTCCAAAAATTTTCCTAAGAACTTTATTCTCAAATACTCGTAATCTCCTTTCCTCTTTTAAAGTAAGAGTCCATGTTTCGCACCCATATAATATAACTGGTAGAATAATAGTTTTATATATTTTCAGCTTAACGTTTTGAAAGGAGTTGGGACATCAAAAGTCTCTGCAATGCATAATAGCATGCATTTCCAGAATTGAGCCTATGTTTAATTTCTTTGTGCATCTCATTCCTATTTGTGATTATTGTTCCTAGGTATTTGAATTCAGCCAATTCCTCAAAATTTCCCTCATTTGTCATTAGCTGTCCATTTCCATTATATACTGAATTTCTACGTGTGACCATATATTTAGTTTTACTGATATTTACTTCTAGTCCTAATTTCTTAGTGTTACTCAATAGTGTGTGCGTGTTGGCCTTTAGTATCTCCTCGCTATCGGCCAGTAGTACTACATCATCAGCATAAACTAACAGCTTATTAATACCATTCAGTTGTAAGCCTTCCTCATTCTCTAAAGATTTAATGGCATGCTCTAGTACAAAATTAAATAGTAGAGGAGATAGTGCATCTCCTTGCTTCAACCCATTCTGGATTTCAAAAGTGTCTGAAAACTGTTTGCCTACACGCACCCTACTCGTTGAGCCATTTAGACACATTCGTATAAGTCTAACTAACTTTTAGGAATTCCGAACTCCAGCAGGATACTATATAACTTCTCCCTCTTAATTGAATCATATGCTTTTTTGAAGTCTACATATAGTTGATGTACAGTACCATTATATTCCCATTTCTTTCTAAAATCTGTCTTATACTAAAATCTGATCTGTTGTAGACCTGTTTCTTCTAAATGCACATTGATGATCTCCTAGAATGTCATCAATATAGGGAGTAAGTCTGCTTACTAATATATTTGTTAGAATTTTGTAAGAAGTTGAAAGTAATGAGATGCCCCTATAGTTGTTGCAATCAGTTTTATCTCCTTTCTTATAAATTGGTACGATGATTGATTCCTTCCATTCATCTGGAAGAGCTTCTTTTTCCCAAATCATACTAAGCAACCAGCGTATCTTGTCCATCAATTTTTCTCCCCCTGATTTTATCAGTTCTGCTGGGATCTCATCTGAACCTGATGCTTTATACATCTTGGTGCTTTTCAAAACATTTCAAAATTTTCGAAATTTCAAAAACTGCAAAAATACTATCAAGAGTGTGTGTCCGGTCTAAATCGAAATTTTCAAAATCGAGTTTTCCAAGTCTATAATTTTGGTGTTTACCCAAAAAAATTTTTAAATTTCCGAAATTTCAAAAACTGCAAAAATACTATCTACAGGGTGCGTTCCGGCATATATAATGCAAAAAATCCGGTCTAAATCCAGAATTTCAAATTTGATTTTTCCAAGGTTATAGTCTTGGTGTTTTTCCAAAGAATGTCAAAATTTTCGAAGTTTCAAAAACCGTAAAATACTATCTAGAAAATCTATCCGGCATTTATTATGCAAAAAATCCGGTCTAAATCCAAAATTTCAAAATTGAGTTTTCCAAATAATTTCAACATTTTTTAAATTTCAAAAGCTGTAAAAATACTATCTAGAGGGTGTATCCGGAATTTATAATGCAAAAATTCCAGTCTAAATCGAAATTTTCAAAATTGAGTTTTACAAGGCTATAATCTCGGTGTTTTCCCAAAAACATGTCAAAATTTTAGAAACTTCACAAACTGCAAAAAACACGATCTAGAGGGTGTGTCCGGGATACATAATGCAAAAAATACGGTCTAAATCCAAAATTTCAAAATTGAGTTTTCCAAGGCTATGTCTTAGTGTTTTTCCAAAAAATATCAAAATTTTCGAAATTAAAAAAACTGAAAAAATACTATCTACAGGGTGCGTCCGGGATATATAATGCAAAAAATCTAAATCCAGAATTTCAAACTCGAGTCTTGGTGTTTTTCCAAAGAATGTAAAATTTACGAAATTTCAAAAACAGCAAAAATACCTTCTAGAAGCTCTATCCGGGATTTATTATGCAAAAATCCGGTCTAAATCCAAAATTTAGAAAATTGAGTTTTCCAAGGCTATATTCTTTGTTTTCTTTCAAAAAATGTCAAAATTTTCGAAATTTCAAAAACTGCAAAATTACTGTATAGACAGTATGTCCGGGATTTATAATGCAAAAAATCCGGTCTAAATCGAAATTTTCAAAATCGAGTTTTCGAAGTCTATAATTTCGGTGTTTCCCCAAAAAAATGTTAAAATTTTCGAAATTTCAAAAACTGCAAAAATACTGTCTGGAGGGTGTGTCCGGGATTTATAATGCAAAAAATCCGGTTTACAACCAAAATTTCAAAATTGGGTTTTCCTAGGTTATAGGTTCGGTGTTTTTTCAAAAAATGTCAAAATTTTCGAAATTCCAAAAACTGCAAAAATACTATCCAGAAGCTCTGTCCGGGATTTAATACGCAAAAAATCCGGTCTAAATTCTAAATATCAAAATTGAGTTTATCTAGGTGTTTTTCCAAAAAATGTCAAAATTTCAAAAAAAACTGCAAAAATACTATCTAGAAGCTCCCCGGGATTTATTATGCAAAAAATCCGGTCTAAATCCAAAATTTCTAAATTGAGTTTTCCAATGCTACAGTCTTAGTTTTTTTCCAAACAAAAGTCAAAATTTTCGAAATTTTAAAAACTGCAAAAATAATGTCTGGAGGGTGTTCCGGGATTTATAATGCAAAAAATCCGGTCTAAATCCAAAATTTCAAAATTGAGTTTTTCTAGTTTATAGTCTTGGTGTTTTTCCAAAAAATGTCATAAATTACGAAACTTCAAAAACTGCAAAAATACTATCTAGAAGCTCTGTCCGGGATTTAATATGCAAAAAATCCGGTCTAAATCCTAATTTTCAAAATTGAGTTTTCCAAGGTCTTGGTGTTTTTCAAAAAAAATATCAAAATTTTCGAAATTTCAAAAACTGCAAAAATACTGTCTAGAGGTTGTGTCCGGGATTTATAATGCAAAAAATCCGGTCTAAAACCAAAATCTCAAAATTGAGTTTTCCAAGGTTATATTCTTAGTGTTTTTCCAAAAAAAAATCATAATTTTGCAAATTTCAAAAACTGGAAAAATACTGTCTAGAGGGTGTGTCCGGGATTTATAATCAAAAAACCGATCTAAATCCAAAATTTCAAAATTGAGTTTTCCAAGGCTATAGTCTAGTTGTTTTTTCCAACATTTGTCAAAATTTTCGAAATTCCAAAAACTGCAAAAATACTGTCTAGAGGGTATGTCCGGAATTTATAATGCAAAAAAATCCGGTCTAAATCCAAAATTTCAAAATTGAGTTTTCCGAGCCTTAGTGTTTTTCCAAAAAACGTCAAAATTTTCGACATTTCAAAAACTGCAAAAATACTATCTAGAGTGTGTCCGGGATTTATAATGCAAAAATCCAGTCTAAATCGAAATTTTCAAAATTGACTTTTACAAAGCTATAAACTCGGCGTTTTCCCAAAAAAAGTCAACATTTTCGAAATTTCAAAAACTGCAAAAATACTGTCTGGAGGGTGTGTCCGGGATTAATAATGCAAAAAATCCGGTCTACAACCAAAATTTCAAAATTGAGTTTTCCCAAAAAATGTCAAAATTTTCGAAATTTCAAAAACTGCATAAATACTATCTACAAGCTCTGTCCGTGATTTAATATGCAAAAAATCCTGTCTAAATCCTAAATATCAAAATTGAGTTTTCCAAGATTACAGTCGGTGTTTTTCCAAAAAATGTCAATTTTTTTTAAATTTCATAAACTGCAAAAATACTATCTAGAAGCTATGTCCGGGATTTAATATGCAAAAAATCCGGTCTAAATCCTAAATTTCAAAGTTGAGTTTTCCAAGGTTACATTGTTGGTGTTTTTCCAAAAAATGTCTAAATTTTCGAAATTTCAAAAACTGCAAAAAATACTGTCTAGAGGGTGTGTCCGGGATTTATAACGCAAAAAATCCGGTCTAAATCCAAAATTTCAAAATTGAGTTTTCCAAGTCTATAGTCTTGGTGTTTTTCCAAAAAATGTCAAAATGTTCGAAAATTCAAAAACTGCAAAAACACGTCTAGTGGGTGTGTCCGAGATTTATAATGCAAAAAATACAGTCTAAATCCAATATTTCAAAATTGAGTTTTCCTAGGTTCCAGTGTTGGTGTTTTTCCAAAAAATGTCACAAATTACGAAATTTCAAAACCTGCAAAACACTATCTAGAAGCTCTGTCCGGGATTTAATATGAAAAAAATCCGGTCTAAATCCCAAGTTTCAAAATTGAGTTTTCCAAGTTCATGTTTTTCAAAAAAATTTCAAAATTTTCGAAATTTCAAAAACTGCAAAAATACTGTCTAGAGGTTGTGTCCGGGATTTATAATGCAAAAAATCCGGTCTAAAACCAAAATTTCAAAATTGAGTTTTCAAAGGTTATAGTCTTAGTGTTTTTCCAAAAAATTTCAAAATATTCGAAATTTCAAAAACTGCATAAATACTATCTAGAGGCTCTGTCCGTGATTTAATATGCAAAAAATCCGTTGTTAAATCCTTAAATAAGTTTATAATTGAAATAATTCAATATTTATACAATGAAAATGTAAATTTCAAAATTGAGTTTTCCAAGGCTATATAGTTTAGTTTTTTCCAAAATATGTCAAAATTTTCGAAATTTCAAAAACTGCAAAAATACTGTCTAGAGGGTATGTCCGGGATTTATAATGCAAAAAATCCGGTCTAAATCCAAAATTTCAAAATTGAGTTTTCCAAGGATATAGTCTTGGTGTTTTTCCAAAAAATGTCAAAATTTTCGAAATTTCAAAAACTGCAAAAATACTGTCAAGAGGGTGTGTCCTGGATTTATAATGCAAAAAATCCGGTCTAAAACCAAAATTTCAAAATTGAGTTTTCCAAAGTTATAGTCTTAATAATAATAATAATAATAATAATAATAATAATAGCTTTATTTTACCTGGCAGAGTTAAGGCCTTAAGGCCTTGTCTACCACTCAACCAGGTTAAAAAAAAATACAAAAGAAAAGTCTTAAATCTAAATTACAATATATATAATATATATATATATATATATATATATATATAGGTATATAAACGATTACAAGTTATGAATACAATACAATTAATATTTATAATGTATTTTGATTTACTCTAAATTTAACGAATTAAATATATAATATGTACAAGATATATAAAAAAAACGAGGAAAAGATTAATGACATAGTATAAAATTAAATAAATAGAGAAAAATTAATTATTAGACAACAGGTAACTGTATAAGCGTGACTTAAAGGTGCCAAGTGTGCGGCAACCCCTGATATCTTGAGGAAGGAGATTCCAGGAGCGGGCGGAGGCTACTGTGAAGGAAGTAGAATAGGAGGAAGTGCTATGAAGAGGAATTGTTAGCAGACTGCTATCTTGTGACCTAGTGTCAATATTGTGGTAGGAGGATAACTTCTCAAATCTGGACGCCAGGTAAGTAGGAATGTAGGAATTCAGAAGCTTGAAAAGTAGCGAAAGAGAGTGCAATTTACGTCTGTCAGTAAGACGGAGCCAAGAGAGGTTATTAAAGTGTTCGGAAATATGGTCATAACGGCGGATATTGAAAATGAATCGAATGCAAGCATTATGAACACGCTGCAGTCTCTGCGACAAGGCATAGTTTAGATCATTATATATAATGTCACAATAATCGAAGTGTGGTAACACAAGATTCTGCACTAGGATTTGTTTTAACGAAACTGGGAGAAAATTCTTTAAACGTCTAAGATAATGTAAGATGGAGAAAGTCTTTTTACATATGTGTTTCACTTGTGTTTGCCAGGTTAAAATTTGCGTCTAGATGTAGTCCAAGATCTATTACTGAAGAAGAATAAGGGATAATTATATTATTTATAGTAATGTTTGGAAGTGTAGATATGTCAAAGGTTGTAAGCAGTCTTTGTTGTCCCATTAGAATTACTTGTGACTTGTTAGGATTTAGATTTAGACCGATACTTGAAGACCAGTTAAAGATGGATATGAGATCGTCATTCATTTTCATCAAGCTGTTATAGAGAGAATGAGGAGGTGAATGTAGGTAAATTTGGAGATCATCAGCATAGAGGTGATAACGGCAGTGCTTTAGTACAGTTGGCAAATCATTTATGTAGATTGAGAAAAGAAGAGGTCCGAGAACACTGCCCTGGGGGACTCCAGCCGGCACGTTACGCCAAGTCGAAGATCTAGAGTTTAATGAAACGTATTGTTGACGACCGTGCAGGTATGAGTCAAACCAGGATACAGCGCTGTCAGACAAATGTAGGTGCTTGAGCTTTATCATAAGTAAGTCGTGGTCTACTGTGTCAAAAGCTTTGCTGAAGTCAAGTAAGGTTAAAGGAGTCAATTGACGTCTGTCCACGGCTTCACGAATATCTTCGGTAATTTTTAGCAAAGCTGTGGTTGTGCTATGACCAGATCTAAAGCCGGATTGATAAGGATCAAGGAGGTGATTTTCTTGGAGATAATCAGTCATTTGCTTATGTACAATATATTCCAGGGCTTTTGATAATGTCGGAAGGATGCTAATCGGTCGGAAGTCATTACAGTTAGTAGGTGTACTTATTTTTGGTATAGGCCGAACTCTAGACTGTTTCCATACAATAGGGAAGATAGAAGTTATAAGGGAAGCATTGAAAATATGAGTCACTGTGGGTAGTATAATGTCAATGATTTTATTTAGCATTAAAATGCTGATGTTATCTGTTCCTTGCGCATTGGATTTAATCCGCTTGAGTGCTTTTTTAAAGTCTATAGGCGAAATGTCGTAAAAGTAAAATTTATCTCTTCCTATATGTGGGGATGGGGATAAGTCTTTAAGAGTGTCTATTTTAGTCTTGTTGTCTGGAGGTGTCATGGGTATTGAGGTAAAATGTTCATTTAAGTCATCTACAGAAATGTCTATAGAGTCAGTTGAGGGATTCAACTGTCTAAGTCCCATTGCACGGAGATTTCGCCAAGTGTCCCGTGCACTTATTTCAGGTCCGATTATACTGTGGGCGTGTCGTAGTTTGGCATTACGTATAGTTTGTGTAGTTGTGTTTCTAAGTTGTTTGTACAGTTGCCAGTTCTCGTCATTTTTATGTCGTCTGTATGTTCGGTATGCTTTGTCTCGTTTTGACATAAGTTCACGTATTGAATCATTCATCCAGGGAGCAGGGGAGCGGGAAAATCGTCGGGTTTTTACTGGTGCATGTCTGTCGTATAGTTGTAGTATCAGTGTATTAAATGTGTCTACTTTTTCATCAACTGATCTAAGATTCCATATTGAATACCAAGGTAGTTCTAAAGCGTCTGATTTTAGTTTAGTATCGCATATGTTTTGTAAATTTCTGTACGTAATCAATTTAGAGCGTCTTTTAGGACATTGGAGTGAGTATTCTACGAATACAATGTCATGAGCAGATATGCCAGGAGCAGGAATTTGTCCATATGACAGTACTTTCTGTGGATGTGTAGTCACAATTAAGTCCAGTAGAGTGTCGGAAGTAGCACTATGGTGTGTGGCAGAGAGAGGGAACAATGGTCATATTAAAGCTTTGGAACATATTTTTAAGTTGTATGGCTGGTGAGTCAGTCTGAAGAAGATTTGTATTAAAATCGCCTGCGACAATAACGTGTTCATAATGAGGCAATGAATCGTTCAGAGCGTTTTCTAGATCCGAAAGGTGCCCAATTTTTGGAGGTTTGTATACAATGCATAAGAGACATTTTTTTAGACTGGCTTGAATTTCTACGAATAAGAACTCGGGGCGAGCGGAATATACAGAAGGGGACTTGTGGACAATTCTTGGATTAAGCTCATTTGATATAAAGGCACAAACTCCTCCACCTCTTTTACCTATTTTCTGTCATTTCTGAGCAGTGTATATCCGTCTAGGTGAACAAGGGACGAAGGTATGGATGGGGTGAGCCAGGTTTCCGAAATTAAAATGGCGCTCAGTCCAAGACATGAAAATATGGTTTCAAACTCATCAAAGTGGGACAGAATGCTTTGTGAATTTACGTGAGCGATTTTAAGTGATGATTTATCAATAGAAAATGCATTCCTAAGTAGGACTGGTAGTTGTTTTTGGAGGGGATGGTAGGGATTGAGGAATGTTGCTACCTGTGTTAAAAGCTGTCTGCACAATAAGAGGGTGATTGTAGAAGGTGAGTGAGTCAAGGGTTGCAAATAATTCATCATTTGTCAGCTCAATGTTGCCAATAGCAGAAAGTAAAAATAAACTATGTACTGTAATAACTCTAATAAAATTAAAATAATTTAGCTAAACAAATAACTTAAAAAATGAAAATAAAACAAGTAAGTTGTCCTAAATAAAAAATAATAAACTTAAAACTTACCTAAATTAGAAATAAATTAACAATATAATTGTTAGCAAAGAAAATACAAATAAAGTAAACATATTTTACACTCAGGTCCTATCTAGTTGATATCCGTAGAAGATCTAATTTTGCGTTTTTCGCCATTTACTTTGGCTATGACGGCACCGTCCATTGTCCATACATTTTGAATACCGTATTTTTGTATACTGTCTTGTAGCAGGCGATAGCGACACTTCGTTAGGTCCTCGCGAACAGTGACCCCACTTCCTTTCAACTTTTTCTTGCTTAGAAAAACTTCACTGCGCTTGCGGTAACTAACAAATTTCACTATTATAGCCCGCGGTCTTTCTGCATTATTAACACCAACACGGTGACTTCTGTCAATGTCTGTCACTGATAGATCGACACCGATTTTTTTGGCCACCTCGATGGCTTTCTGGTCAGTGTCCTCTCCGGCCTCTTCTTTTACACCAAAATTCTGAGGCATTGACGTCTCTGGTATTGTTCTAGATCGTCTAATTTATTTTCCAACACCTCAATCTTTCTGTCTTTTTCATCGAGGGTCTTTTTCAGATCCTCAATTACTTTAGTGTTGTCCTCGATGGTCTTCTGCAGTTCCGCCACTACCTGGTCCCGCAACATGGACACAAACACCTGCAGAGTGCCGGGATCCTGCAGCGCCTCTTTCACCACACGTTTCACTGCTTCCTCCGTAGAACTTGTCGAATCATTGTTTGAATTACGTGTGTTTTTACCCATGTTGTTAAATGTACACACTTTTGGCACTAACTGATATAAATTTAAACTTAAACTGACTACGAATATACAACTTTAACTATAAAATAACGAAGGCACCTGCTGAAAAGTAACTTAAAACCTGGAGCGTAACTTGTGCGTGTTAGTAGCTAGCCGCCATGACACGAGTGTTTTTCCAAAAAAAATCATAATTTTCGAAATTTCAAAAACTGCAAAAATACTGTCTAGAGGGTGTGTCCGGGATTTATAATGCAGAAAATCCGGTCTGAAAACAAAATTTCAAAATTGAGTTTTCCTAGGTTTAGTCGTGTTTTTCCAAAAAATGTCAAAATTTTCGAAATTTCAAAAACTGCAAAAATACTATCTAGAGTGTGTCCGGGATTTATAATTAAAAAATTCCGGTCTAAATCGAAATTTTCAAAATTGAGTTTTCCAAGTCTATAATCTCGGTGTTTTCCCAAACATATGTTAAAATTTTCGAAATTTCAAAAACTGCAAAAATACTATCTAGAGGGTGCGTCCGGGATATATAATGCAAAAAATCCTGTCTAAATCCAAAATTTCAAAATTGAGTTTTCCAAGGCTGTAGTCTGGGTGCTTTTCCAAAAAATGTCAAAATTTTCGAAATTTAAAAAACTGCAAAAATACAATCTAGAAGTTCTATCCGGGATTTATTATGCAAAAATCCGGTCTAAATCGAATTTTTCAAAATTGAGTTTTACAAAGCTATAATCTCGGTGTTTTCCCAAAAAAAAGTCAAAATTTTCGAAATTTCAAAAACTGCAAAAACACTGTCTAGTGGGTGTGTCCGAGATTTATAATGCAAAAAATCCAGTCTAAATCCTCCGTCCTATGAAACGCTGGAGGGAAAATTTTCTATAGGATCGTAACAGCCCTTGGCCTAATACTTGGAAGGAAGAAGAAGAAGAAGAATCCAATATTTCAAAATTGAGTTTTCCTAGGTTACAGTGTTGGTGTTTTTCCGAAAAAATGTCACAATTTACGAAATTTCAAAAACTGCAAAAATACTATCTAGAAGCTCTGTCCGGGATTTAATATGAAAAAAATCCAGTCTAAATCCCAAGATTCAAAATTGAGTTTGCCAAGGTCTTCGTGTTTTTCAAAAAAAGTCAGAATTTTCGAAATTTCAAAAACTGCAAAAATACTGTCTAGAGGTTGTGTCCGGGATTTATAATGCAAAAAATCCGGTCTAAAACCAAAATTTCAAAATTGAGTTTTCCAAGGTTATATTCTTAGTGTTTTTCCAAAAAAAATTCATAATTTTCCAAATTTCAAAAACTGGAAAAATACTGTCTAGAGGGTGTGTCCGGGATTTATAATCAAAAAAATCCGATCTAAATCCAAAATTTCAAAATTGAGTTTTACAAGGCTATAATCTCGGTGGGCAGGACATGTGGCATGAATGGGGAATGAAAGAAGTGCATGGAAGCTTCTTGTAGGAAAACCAGAGGGAAAACGCCGAGTTGGTAGACCAAGAATGAGGTGGGAGAATAACATTAACTTGGACATTAACAAAGGCAGATAGTAATCAAATAGAGCCTGCTGAAATGAAGATGTTGAGAGTAATAGCAGGATACCAAAGGACCGATAAAAAGAAAAACGAAGATATAAGAACAGAACTTAATATATTTAATCTCTGTGAAAGAATAAAATATTATCAAAATGCTTATCTTCAGCACGTATTACGAACGAATGAACAGTGCATACCAAGAAAAATGTATAAATATAAACCAAAAGGGAGAAGAATGTTGAGAAGACCATTGAAGAGATGGAAGGACCAATTCGACCTATATTGAGGTCGGAACAGGCCATTGGTCTTAATCCTTGTTGTTGTTGACGATGATAACATTAACTATGATTTGAGGGAAGTGGATTATACAGGGATGATTGGAAAACATTAGCTCAGGATAGAGATGTATGGAAGCTTATGTCCGCGCGACCATGAACCTGCGGGTTCGATAGTGCCAGCGAGTTATTTAGTTGTGAAAAGACATAACGCAATTTAAGTATTCTAACCTGTGAAAGAATGCAACGCCCAGAAATTAATTGAAAGTTCTGAAATTCTGAAGTATATACTCTATGTTGGCTGCACTGGAACATGCGTTGTTGTATAGAATATTCGTTAAAATCATAATGCTGCCACGTCCTCATGTTACGTATGTAGTTAAATATCACAGAAAAATATATTGAAATAATAGTTAGAAAAAATGTAAAATGTATTGCAAAAGGCGGGAAATAATTTGAAAGTAAAATCCTATTGGTGCATGCGCGTGGTGACTGCTTGAGTCTTACAAAAATTTCTCAGTGCACTTAATGGAAACTTCAGCCTTAATTTTACCATCAATTGACTATTACAGCATAGTAATAAATTGTGAACACTTTGAACCGTTAATCGCTATTTTAAGAACTTCAGTCTCTCTTTAGAAGTAGTACATTCCTGTCAAATACAATTAACGACAATAAGAAGAGGATTTTGAAAGATCCCGTCCACCCACTCTTCTAGAAAATAACCTAGTTTTTAGAATACGTAAGCTATTTACACAATTATTTGCCAATAAGTGCACTCAATTCAAAAAATATAGTAACCTATTTCGAAATAAATATTTCTTAATTCTATAAAAACATCTACTCTAAACTGGTAACAAGATTTTAAACAAAATTGCTGTTTATAGGGTAAGTTGCCTAATTCCGTGATATTTTATTCTACTTTTTCGTACAAATGCGACATTTTAGATAATGATGACAAAATATGAGTACAGGAACATAGCATGAACCTTCCACGAAATTATTTATAGAATTTGCTCCAAATAGATCTACAGCTGTCCCCAATTGGCTCATTATTTTCTCCAAGATAAGGATTTCTAAATATGTGATGACTCCTATATCCATGATAGTGGTATCCTAATTTCGTGGTAATAAAACAGAGCCTTATAAATTAAAAATAAGACTGAATTCGCCGTTTATTAAAGTTGATAATCAACGTTTGAAGCTATATGAAAACAAATACAAACATTTTGAAGTGATATCAAACGACATTTAATATTTAGGTCTATTTCTCTTTAAAAATAAACTTAATATTGAATAATAATATTAACAATAAACATGGTGATAAACTGTCTGCAAACAAATTTACTAGTTCTACCTTATAGCAAAATATTGTTCTCTATAATCATAAGCATGAAATAATAATAATAATAATAATAATAATAATAATAATAATAATAATAATAATAATAATAATAGATATATTATCGGTTGATTAATGTCTGACATCGTCCGATTCCTAATAGCCAATTTTGTCGGTCCATCCAATCTCCTGGTTGTAGACGTTTCTCCTTCATGTATAAATATATTCCCTGGCTCCAGGAGTTTTATGTCTTCCCCTGCCTCGTCTTCCCTCAGGTTTACATTCCAAAACATTTTGGTAGCCGATCCTCTTCCATCTGCTGGACATGTCCGTACCATCTTAATTACTGAGTTTAAATATAATCTAAAATATATACCAGGATTTTAATATTATAATAAATATGAAAGTTTTTTAACTTTATTACTAATTTACAATCTATCTTGAAAAGACAATAAGTAAATTTGTTAAAATACATAACTTGTAAGGAGAATACTGTCCATTGACAGCACTCCAGTAGACAACATTTTATGTAAAAATGAAAGGAAGTTCTAATATCTTATTTCTTCGCTGTTGTCTAGAAGATTGATTGCAACATGATTAGGATGAACTTCTAGTCGCCTTAGAAATCGAGTGCTGTATTTTTCTATTTCTTCTTTTACAGTAGCTATTTTTAAATCATGATGAATGGTGGCGTTGTTTACATACCATGGAACAGCAACAATAAAGCGAAGAGTTAAGACTGAAATCTCTGTAGAATTTCAATATTGGAATTCCTGGCAGTTCCCCATAATTGGATACCATAAGTCCAAATATAAGTTTATTTTCTAGACTCAGTTTTGATTTGTTACCGATGAGCCAATTAAGTTTTGATGTTTTTAGTTTTAACTCTGTACGTTTTTGTTGAATGTGTTTCTTCCATGTTAAACGACGATCAAGATGCATTCCTAAATATTTGACGGAATCACCTGTTGGAAGAGTTTTATTATTTAATGTTACGGTAGGACAGTTACCAGTTCTTGTTCCAAATGTAATGTGAATAGATTTATTTTCACTAGTTCGTATACGCCATGTGGTTAACCATTCTTCTGTCTTATTAAGTTGTTGCTGGAGGTGTTCAGATGCTCGCGTAGCATCTTCATGTGAATAGAGCATGGCAGTATCATCAGCAAATGTAGCTACAAGTACTCCATTTATTTGTGGAAAATCAGCTGTATATAGAGTATATAACACAGGCTCCAATACAGAGACTTGTGGAACTCCAGAAATATACTGTAAAAACCAGATAATTCATCTTCATATTTGACTTGAAAAATTCTATTGCTAAGGTAAGAACAAAGTAACAAGTAATATGGTTGTGGAAGATATAACTTCAGTTAATACTGTACTACTACATGCCACACTTTATCAAAAGCCTGTTGAAGATCCAAGAAAACAGTAGAACAATAGTTCTTACTTTCTATAGCGTTCTCAATTTCATTTACAACTCTATGAACTTGTTCTACTGTACAAGGATTGTTACGAAAACCAAACTGATGATCTGGCAAAATATTACTCTCAAGTAGAAATTGGTTTTAGTCTCTTTAAAATACGTTTTTTTCAAATAATTTAGATAATATTGATAACAGGCTTATTGGACGATATGAGGTCACTTCGTTTGGAGGTTTACCTGGTTTTTGTATCACAATTATTTGAGAAATCTTCCACTGTGAAGGAAAGCAGGATGTTCTAATAATGCTGTTAAAGAATATCGTGATAAAGACTTACACCTTTTTCTTGATATTTCTCTAAGTATTTTAGCTGTTATTAAGTCATAACCAGGGCATTTCTTTAGATTTAAATTCTTCTCAATTCCACTCTTCGCTTCACTGGGTGTGAACGCTTTAATCGGTAAAGACATTGGAAGTGGAATATTGAGAACATTTTTAATTTATTCTTCTTTTTTCATCGTTGGCAATATCTGTGTTAGGCTTGAAGACCTCAGAAAGGTGATTTGCAAAAATGTCTGCTTTTTCTAAATTATTTCTAGCCCAACCATCCTCTTTTTTAATACGTGGATTCAATTTTTTTTTTTTTTGGACGCTTTAATGACTTGCCAAGTTTCCGTAGTGAATATTCATCTTTATTGTTAGGACTAAGATTTGATATATATTTACAAAATGTGTCGTTCTTTAAATCAGAAATGAATTTTTTCAGTTCTTTTGCACTTTTATTAAGTTTAGTTTTATCTTCAGGGCGTCTATATGTTTGCCAAATCCTTCGAAGTTTTCTTTTTTCTAAAATCTTTTTTCCTAATTTATTTTGGATAGTTAATACAATTTTCTTCCTTTGCGCTTAAACTAGGCGTCGATTTCCATGTAGATTCTTGGAGTAATTTTGTAAAATACTCTGTTGCTGCATCAATATCGTCTTCGGATTTTAGGAAAATTTTTAGATTAATATTGTTGTCTAACCACCTCCTAAATGAATCCCAGTCTGTTCTATTATTATATAGTGCAGGAGATTGTGCTTATTGTTATTATAATAGGAGTATATATCAAGACAAGATTCTGTGTCAATATAGATATCATTAATGCCCTTGACAACAAACATATCTAATAAATAAGGTATTTTGTTTAAATCTATTGGCCAGTATGTAGGTTGACCTGTAGAAACATGTTCCATATTTATATTTTATAGACATTGTTGTCAGTTTTCCCCCTTCCTCCATCTCATGTTGTCCCTGAGTAATAAGTCTTGATCCCTCATATTTCATGCTTTGCATTTAACGTCACCCCCCTACCACAAATCTATTTCCTATTTGTTTTAAAATAATCTTCAAAACATTATACGAGGAATTTTGGGTTTAGGCGGACAGTAAACAGCTGAAACGCCTAAAGTTCACATTCTACGTTCTTCCCTTCCAGAATGACGTTAGTTTGCCTGAAGGTGCTCCTTTTCGTATTTCAAATGATTCATAATGTCTTAAATTAGATTTTGATTATTATTGCGGTTCTTCTTCCTCCCCTGTGCTGTTCCCTCAGGATGCTTGGTATCATTACACCGTATTGTAATCTTTGAATAGAAACATAATTTTTATCTCAGTGACATTTGTTTCCGACATAGTACTACATACATCAAGATTTCGATTATTTAGAAAAAAAAAAAAAATCGAACTTCCTTACGGATTGCTAGCCAGGCCCTTCGCATTCCACTAAATCATCCATCCCGAGTGTTTGGGGGGGCATTGTTTCAATTTTGAAAACATAACAAATGGTTACAGGTTTCTATTCTTATATTCAATAGACTCAAAATATACTTTCATGTGTGCAAAATATACTTCATTTCACATAAAGGCAGCCTGTTGTACATTATTGACCACGGTGACAAACAAATCGGGAATCCAAGTTTAAATTCTTTTCTCAAATACCATTTTGTGAGTGTTAGTGGACCAAGGCAAGTGTTTTCATATCACAGACAAGATTAATGAGAATGACGCTATAAAATACAATTATTAACTTCAATTAGGAGCGAAAAAAGTAAACAATATTACAATTGTTGCTTCATAAGAAATGAATAAAATGACGTGATAAAATAGTGTATTTTGCTATAACAACATTAATTTTTGTGCATATTTTTTTAATTTTAATAGCATATTTTCAACTTTTTTCTGCATAGTTGCATCCATATATATAGTTTTTAATGCATATAAATCCGCCCTCTAGTTGTATGAGACCAAACCTCAACCCAAATCTTTTGCAATACAACGGTTGCCTTTTTGTACAAATGCGACACACTCATTTATTTTCAAAATTTTATTTTCCCACATTCTCCTATATTTTGTAAATAAACACAGTTTACTTATAAGAATTCATCTTCTTATCTTCTGTACGTGTGTATGCCACTGAAATCCTCCTAAACGACAACCGATTTTCATGAAATGTTGTGTATGAGTTAGAGTGGGTCTCTGGCTGGTTTAGATTCACAATTGGACCCTCTAATAATTAGATATAGGAGTTCACCTAAGTGAAAATTCAAAAATCACACTAGTGATCACATTTTTCGATGTTTCACAACAAAACTCAGTATATCCTATTAAAATAAACCGAGATATGTATTATCCAAAAATGAGCGAAATCCAACAATTATATGTGAAGGTTTATCGGAAATCCGAAATTAAAAACTGCCTAAACGACTTTATCAAATTTAATGAAATTTATTCTCTGTGTTTGAGTGAGTTCCTGGATGGTTTAGATTCACAATTTGACTATAAATCCATTAAGTGTAGGAGTTCACCTGAAGTGGGCATTTAAAAATCGCTCTAGCGCTCAAAATTTTCGATGTTTCACAAAGAAAAGTAGTATATCCTGTTAAAACAAACCGAGATGGTTATTTTCCAAGTATAAGCGAAATCCAACAAATAGAAGTGGAGGTTTAACTGAAATCCGAAATTAAAAACTGAATAGCAAACGCCATGTTTGGTTCGTCTCAGCGTATACGTTCTTCTTCTTCACGGTTTAGGCTTATTTACTAGCCTGTTCCGGCTCCAAATTGCTGCTCTTTCCATCTTTTCTTTGGTCTTCCCAAATCGTGGTGAATAGCTGTAATGCTGCTTTTGGTATTCTATTCTCACAGTCATCCTTGCCAAGTGTTCTTTCTAGTTTGTTCTGTATTTCACTATTGTTGTGTTTAGTTCCTCTACTTTTAGTTGTCTTATTTATGTGTTATGTTTTTGTCTGTTCTTTAATATCCTGCTATTGGTCTGAGGAATCTCATTTCAGCAGCTTGTATTCTGGCAGATCCCTGTGGATTATTACCTTGGCGTGGTAGGGAGGCTTAGTACCAATTACCCAGACGATCATAACCGGGAAGCCTTGGCTTGCGGTTAGATAAGAGGAGAGGGAACTAAGATTAATCCGCAACGTGGGAGCAACGACCACACTGGAAGCTGCAAACACGGAAGACCACAACGGCAGACACGGCGGAGATAGAAATATCGGAACGGCGAAAATGGCGGAAGTGGCAACCCAATCTCTGGGGATGAAATAAGAGACCCGGCTCGGGGAAACAAGAGTGAAGTCCTCAACGGCAGAAGGCGGAAGAGGCAACCCTCCTTGTGGGGATAAAACACAAGGAAGCAAGTCCAAAGGCTTTAAGGAGGCAGCCCCTCCAAAGGACTAACTTTGCATTACGTTAATAGCGTACTCAGGGGACACTTTAAAATACTTACAAGCTCCAAAGATATTGTCAGCGTTTACTATAAAATGAAATTAACATTTAATATCTCATTTATTTAGGCATAGCAACGCACATCGGTTATTAGCTCCTTTCTTGTATAACTTAATATAAACTATGTAGTGTAATGTGTTTTTCTTTCTAGAGCTCTTGTATGATAACTGCAGTCATAATGTCACACTCTACTATATTAAGTAATAATAATAATAATAATAATAATAATAATAATAATAATAATAATACTAATAATAATAATAATAATAATAATAACAATAACAACAATAAGAATAATAACCATAACAATAGCAATAACAATAATAATAATACTAATAATAATAATAATAGCAATGATAATAATAGTAACAATGATAATAACTATCATTATCATCCATACAAGTATTAGGCCGCGTGGCCTGTTACGGTCTCAAAGAGGAATTTTCCATCCAGCGCTTTTTTGGACGTCCCAGCGATCTTTTGCCTTGGGGGCAGTAGCGAAGTATGGCTTTTGGAATTCTATGAGACGGAATTCGTTGAAGATGGGCTTTCCAGTTCTTCTGGCAATTTTATATATGGTGAAGAATGGGTTCCACATCCAACTCTTCCATAATTTCCTCATTTCTTTTATGGTCCCACTTTGTGTAGCCTGCTGTACGGCGCATAAATCGCATCTCATTTGCTGTTATTCGACTTTCATCTCTTCTTCGTATTGTCCATGCTTCACTACCATATCTTAATACTGGTCTTGCGAGAACCTTATAAAGCCGTAATCTTGTGTTCTTCTGTACTAAAGATGGTTTCATTATACTGTTAATTATCCCCGTTGTTTTTGTAAAATTTGTGATTTTCTTCGATAGATCAGCTTCATCTCGAAATATTAAATTATAGCCCAAATAATTAAATTTGTTTACTCGTTCTAGAATTTCATCGTCCAAAACAATTTTGCTAGGTATAGGGCATTTCCCACAAAAGGCTATCACTTTAGTTTTCTTTGTATTGATTTCCATATTGTACCTTTTTGCAATTATATTAAAATTGTGTATAGAATACTGTAAATCTATTTCTGTTGGAGCTATTAATACCAAATCATCTGCAAAAAGCAAAGAGTCTATTTTATGGTTTCTATTAATTTGGATAGAACCGTGTCTCATCTGTCGCCAATCTTGGAATATTCTATCCATGTATATGATAAAGAGCAAGGATGAGAGGCCATATCCTTGTCTTACGCCCCTATGAATTTCGGTCCATTCTGTTTGTGTGTTATTGATTCGAACTGAAATCAAATTTGTTTTATAGATTATTCTTATTGATTTTGTCGAAGGCTTTTTTGAAGTCCACAAAAGCTAAAGTGTTTCTACATTGAACTCCTTGTGTTTTTGTATTAATAATTTCATGGAGAAATAACCATCACAGCAGGATCGACTTTACGAAAGCCATTCTGTACTTCGCTGAGGAGGCTGTTAAGATGTTTGTATAATTTGTTCTTAATTATATTGGCGTAAATTTTGTATCCAGTATTTAGTAAGCTGATGCCTCTGTAATTTTCACAGTTTTTCTTGTCTCCTTTTTTAAATATTGGTATTACAATAGATTTTGTCCAACTTACAGGAATGTCTCTCCTTTCCCATAAAAACAGAGGATTTGCATTTTTAAATAGTTCAATACTGATTCCATCCTCTCCAGGAGCTTTATTGATTCTCATTTTCATTAATACTTCTGATGGTTCATCCTCTGTAATCAAGTCTGTAGAGGTGTTATTGGATGATGGTAAAGTGAGAGTATTTGGAGTTTGGGTCCATAGATTTTGAAAATAATCTTACCATTGTTTGGCTTGGATGACATTAAGGCTGAGATTGACTTTTGTTTCACGATCCCAATTTTTCAAGATTTTGTATGTTTGTAGTGCGGGTCTAGTAATATCATTCTCTAATTGTGACACAAATTCCTCCCAACTTTTTCTATGTCTCTTCCTGGTTTCTCTTGTCGCTATTGCTTTTGTTTTGTGGCAATTGATTTTGTCTTCTTCTGATTTATCTGATAAGTACTTGTGGTATGCTTTTTTTTTTGTCTTTGATAATTCGCGCTATTTCTTCATCCCAATGTCTTATGCCATTTTTTTAACCATCTCCTTTTTGTGCCTAGGCTTTCTTTTGCAGATTGTTTTAAGATGTTAGCAAGTTTACTCCATTCCTCTTCAATATTTTCGGAGACAGGGAAATCCTTCATAATCTTTTGCATTCTTGTCTTATAAAGCCAAGCTGTGCTGGGATCTATGAGGGAGCTTACTTTGAACTTCAAATCCAATTTCTGAATTTTCTTTTTTGTTTTAATCCATCTTCGTTTCATACGTATAGTACTGACAAGAAGATAATGGTCTGATTCAATTTCTGGTCCCCGGAACACTCTTGTATCTAAGACCATATCTGATAGTTTCTGGTTACAAAGAATATAATCTATAATTGATCGAGAATTTCTGGCTTCCCAGGTATACTTATGACTATCTTTAAGTTCATACATGGAATTCATAATTTTTACTTAATTGTAAACTGCAAACAATAATAACAATGATAATAATGATGATAATAATAACAATAACAATGGTAAATATGATGATGATAATGATTGCTCTCCTAATGCGAAGTTTCTTAACCAGACGAATTAAGTTTTTTTCTCCTACAGATGTCATTAATGGCATGTGCTCAGCATACAGGCCCAATGACACATCCAACAGGCCTAAGCAAATAAGATATTACTTAGATGATAAAGGTTGGTAAATTTCGCTTCGAGGTTTTATTCATGAAGTTATGTAGGTATTCATATTTAAGGTTCTTTCACGAGTTTGAAAATATCCTGACTCGGAACCCATGTCATAAAATCCGTCCGGAGAACTTGTTTCCTGGAAATGTTCATCCTGAAAAATCCATCGACCCCGGCCGGGTTTGAAACTGCGATTCTCGGGACTAGAGGCAAGAACATAACCACTAGACCACCGATGCCGGCTAATAATAATAATAATAATAATAATAATAATAATAATAGTACAGTCATATTAATAATAATACAGTCATAATAATAATAATAATAATAATAATAGTACAGTCATATTAATAATAATACAGTCATAATAATAATAATAATAATAATAATAATAATAATAATAATAGTACAGTCATATTAATAATAATAGTCATAATAATAATAATAATAATAATAATAATGATAATAATAATAATAATAATAATAATAATAATAATAATAATAATAATAATAGTACAGTCGGGGTACAATGGTAAACTCACCTCCTCGTGTTGTATCCTAGTAACGTCATCTAACGGCAAAGTAGTTTATCACAACGCAGATAAAAATGACGACTGGATGCAATTCAAAACGTCCTTCTCAGGATGACCATCATTAAGAATATTACAATGGAATTGTGGAGGCCTTTCCCAACAGAAGAAACTAGAACTAATGAAGATACTTCTGGACAACAACATCGATCTATTCATTCTTCAAGAGGCCAACAAAACAAAAGAGGACATCGAGAAATATAGCTTCCCAGGATATGCCCTGTATATATTAGAAAAACATAGGCAAGTCGCTGGTGGAATCATTGTTGGTGTCAGCCAAAATTAGTAGCTCAATTCAAAATCACAAAAATCATGGGATACACTAATGATAAACTGGAGGTTGTCAACATCCACACATAAAAAGCTAACCAGTGCTTTAATATTTACGGTCTGTATAATCCACCAACCTATAAACCAAACCCTGACATTCTCAATATCCATCAAAAAACTATTGTCATTGGCGACTTCAACTTCCCCTCTAGAATGTGCGATACTCAAATACATCCCCCCTCCAGGAGAGATACTTGAAAATTTCCTAAACAGCACGCATATGGAACTAATCTATACACCTACAGATATCCCCACTTTCCTCTACTATAATGGCACCGGAACTAACCCAGATCTCCTCTTAGTTTCATCAGATATTTCTCATCAGACAACACGAGAGATTATAGAAGACCCAGGAAGTGGACATCGTAGTTACAGCCCACATACAACTACAACATAATGACAATAAGAAGTGCACATCAAAATCATCGCGGAACTTCAAAAAGGCCAAAGTACACAAACATTCTAGAATCTGAATTAGACAGAAGTAAAATTTTGCCCAACATCCAGATAAGATTTGCAACCAAATCAACAGCATAATCTTTAATATAGCAAAAATGGAAATCCCATTTGGAAAACAGAAACAATATAAATGTTTCTGGAATGAAGATCAAGATAAACTGAAGAAAGAGCGTCACGAACTACGTAGACATGCAGACACATCTAGAGACCCAGCCCATGTAAGGATGTGGAGACAATCAGCTGCAATATTTAAACGCAAGGTAACAGAAGCTAAACGATCCAGTTTTCATAATTTCATTTCCAAACTCAATTATAGAACAGATAGCAAGAAGCCATATACATTCATAAATAGAATCCAGAACAGAATTGATATTCCGAAGAAAGAGCCTATTAAATCTAAAGACAATATTCTAACATCAGATGAAACGATCGCCAATAATTTTGCTACGCATTATTCCTCATTGCAGAAGAAGACACGATACATCAAACAACAAGATAGGGCACTTCGACGACTTTTAGCAGACAGTTCTGAGGAATCATATTACAGATAAGGAAAATGACATTTTTAACGAAGATTTTACCCCTTATGAACTAAACATCGCAATAAACAACCTCAAAACCCGAAAATCACCAGGACCTGATGATATATTCACTGAGTTCCTCTGCCACATGGGACATAATGCACGTGCTACAATACTGTGCCTATTTAATACAATTTGGAATTCTACAGTCCCATCACAGTGGAAAAAAGCTGTAATAAGACCCATTCTGAAGACAAATCACCTGAAGATATGGAAAATTATAGACCAATTTCATTAACAAGCCGCCTCTCAAAGACCATGGAAATATTGATAGTAAACAGATTAAATTGGTATATGGAAAACCATAACATCATCCACCCTGCCCAAGCTGGCTTTAGACACAATCGCTCAACATAACATTTAATAGCTGATTAAAGTAACTTTTCCATCTATTTAGTATACTCCTGGAATCTGCAATCATATCCCCATTTTCATTCCGAATTATGTTTGTTCTAGCCTGAAACCCTTTCTTCTCTATACTAATTCCCTGATATAAGTCTCTAATGTTCCTATTTTTTGCGTTCATTTCAAGATCATTAATCTTCTCTCTCAAATATTCCATCTTTTTACTCTTTAGTAGTCTGGTGGTTTCCCGTCTAACACTACCCAATTGCTCTAAATTTACCTCATTTGGCTCGTGTAACCATTTCATTTTTGCTAGCTTTCTTTTCTTTACAATGTCGCACATTCCTCATCAAACCATTTCTTGTTTTTGCCTCTTTTTTAAACAACCATGCTTTCTGATGCTGACAATTTAATAGTATCTCTTATAGCCTCCCATTCTTTATTTATATCAGTTTCTTCTTCGTTTGCCACATTGTCACCTGAAGATTCCAGTACTTCAAATCTATTAGCAATTTTGATTTGGTATTCTTGCCGCATTTCATCATTTTTCAAGTTTTTTAATTCATATTTTACAGAATCATCTTTAGCGTTTGTTCCTCTCATAAGCGATAGCCGTTGTCTGATTTTCACTCTGACCAGATGATGATCCGAATTGCAGTCTGTCCCTCTAACTGAACTAACATCAATGACGCTACTGTACCAGCGTTTATCCACTAATACATGATCTATCTGGTTCCGAGTTTCTCCATCTGGGGACGTCCAGGTGTATTTATGAATATCCTTATGCTGATATGTTGTGCTCTTAACAATGAGATTCTTTGATGTGGCAAATGTAACTAATCTAACCCCGTTGTCGTTACTATCTTCATGAAGACTGAATTTGCCTACTGTTGGTTTGAATATATCTTCCCGCCCCACTTTTGCATTAAAATCTCCTAAGACAATTTTCATATGATATCGTGAAAGGCTATCAAATAAGCATTCTAATTCTTCATAGAACTCATCCTTGATCTTGTCATCTTTATCTTCTGTGGGGGCATGTACATTTACAATTATAAAATCATGTCGTTTACTCTTTAGAATTATGTATGATATCCTATCACTAACAAACTTAATATCTCGGATAGCGGATAGGATCCTTCTTCTGACTAAAAAACCCATTCCAAATGCAGGTCTTTCTGCACCCCCATAGTATAATACAAAGCTTCCTGATTCCTGACTACCTTCTCCTGGCCACCTAACTTCCTGTAAAGCGACTATATCCAAGGGCGATTTATCTAGTTCCCGCGATAATATCTCTAGTGCCCCGCTATTGTATAAAGTCCTAACATTCCATGTTCCTAGGAACATGTCCCTGTGTTTGAGCCTTTGGCATGGGTTCCCTGAAGTAGTCCCCGCCCGGAGAACCGAATGGGAGACTATTTGACCTCCGGAAAATTTTACCCCAGATGAACCCATGTCCGCATTTCTTGACGGTTGTATTTTTACGGTGAAAGATCGTCACTCTTTCGACCAAGGTACTTATTTCGTCTGGCTTATCACCTTCGACCAGTCCGGCATGGGTAACCCTATCGGCAGCAATGCTACCGCCGGCATAGCTCTTGGGATCATTTAAGCACGCAAACCACTCCACCACGACAAGGTAAAGATACCATGGAGGGAAAGAAACATTTTCACCCATGTTAATGTTCCTTTGTTTGTTTGCCATATTCCTAATCAGGATCTCTTTGACATCTGGTGTGGTACAGAGGTTACGTAATGACTTCAAACTCTTGTTTACATTCTTTTGGAGTATAATAGAAAGTGATTGCATCTAATAATGTTCCTAAAACATAGTCTTAATAGGTTATTCTACAATATCCCCTAATTTTTTGAGCAGTGTAGTTTAATACTCTATTTCTAGGAGTCTAAGGTTATTAGATAATTATTAAAAATGTAGATTAGGGTAGATTTATAAAATCCCCATCTCCCTCTCTCAAACCCCAGAAAGTTCGAATGAAGGTTTTCTTAATATAGGCCTAAGCTTAGATTAGTTATTTAGGGTTAGAATACTTAGGGTTATTGTAATCATTATACGCTAGAAATAAAATAGTTAAATTAAGAATCCATTTATTTATGTTCAAAAACACGTATGCCTTTATAACTAATTCATCCACATACTAACGCTCGGGTAGAACCTCATGCTACCAAATTTCCAAGTCCCGAAGGTCCTTTAAGCCCTAAGAAAACCAAACAGTTTGTAATAAAAGACATAACTATCTCATTGGCTCTATCGAACTCGTAGGTTAATGCCCGCTCGGACATAAGCTCTCCATACATCCCTATCCTGCGCTAATGTTTTCCAATCATCCCCTGTATAATCTGCTTACCTCAAATCATGGATAATGTTATTCTCCCACCTCACTTTTAGTCTACCAACTGGGCGTTTTCCTTCTAGTTTTCCTACAAGAAGCTTCCATGCAACTCCTTCATTCCCTATTCGTGCCACATGTTCTGCTCATCGCAATCTACGATACTTAACTGCTCTCATTATATCTGGCTTCCTGTACATATCGTGTAGCTCACTATTAATTAGTTCTCTCCATTCACCTGTCTGTTCATATCTTTTCGCTCCAAACAATTTCCTAAGAAGTACGTAGCCCATATCAAATATTTGTATTGTTAAAAAAGTTATTGCATTTTTTTTTTGCTATTTCTTTACAACATGTGTCGCGACTTTTTAAATTCCTTCATAAGTAAAGTAAAGTGATCCCACAACAGGCCTCAGGAAGCCCTTGGGGTAGTAGGAGGTTAAGGCTCCCACTTTTTCTAGACAATCGGCACTTTATGTCAGCCGGGTTGTCAGCCCTGCGTGACGGCCGCCTTTACCCCAGAACAAGAGTCTGGTACTCATTTCAGTTAGAGGCAGAGTCTACCCCAGGGCCATAGTACCGCCAGAGGGTTTGGATCAGTTTAAAAATCCTGACCCCAACGGGACTTGAACCCTCGACCCTCCGGCTTGTAGCTCAGTGCCTTAACCACTACGCTACGGCGTGCCCCTAATTCCTTCATAAACTCCTGTCAAATTTAATTCTTAGGGTTCCATTTTCCAAATTATTTCCCACCATTTACAATGATTTTTACATGTTTTCTAACGATAATTTCAATATATTTTTCTATGATATTTAACTACATGAAGACATGGCAGCCATATTAATTTTAACAAATATTCTAAGCGAAAACAAAGTCGTGTTCCAGTGCAGCCAACATAGTGTATGTACTAATTAAATGTATACACATACTTCAGAATTTCAGAACTTATTATTTATTTTTAGGCGTTGCAATCTTTTACAGGTTAGAGTGCTTAAATTGCGTTAGGTTCGCTTTTAGGTTGGTCTTTTACAGCTTAGAATACGTAAATTGCGTTAGGTTAGTTTTTAGGTTCGTTAAATATCATGTATATGTTGGCTGCATCCTGCGATTCCATAGTGTAAACCGCTTCGCGTTTGTTGGCGCATGCGCATTGTGTATGATTGGAACTTAGGAAACATTTTCGCGTCACATGTTGTAAAGAACCCCCATTTTTTATTTCATCTTATTTTACAAACTGTTGTGAAAAGACAGTGAAATAGATGGTCTTTGGGAAGGCAGGTATAATAAGAACAGTTAAGTCTCGTAGACCTGTGGCACGAATGGAGACAGACGAGTTTCTTGTAGGAAAACCAGAGAGAAAACGCCCAGTTGGTAGACCAAGAATGAGGTGGGAGAATAACATTAACTATGATTTGAGAGAAATGGATTATACAGGGATGATTAGAAAACATTACCTCAGAATAGGGATGCATGGAAGCTTATGTCCGCGCGGCCATGAACCTGCGGGTTCGATAGTGCCAGTGAGTTATTTAGTTGTGAAAATACATTTATTGAACAGGTTTTAAATGTATACAACATCTACCTGTGCCCAATATTAAGTTTTCATTATTTTCTACCATTCATCTCTATCCTTCCAGTCACAATCCTGCAGTCCCCTGTCCTTCATTAAATTCATAATTCCCTCTATCCATGTCTTCTTAGGTCTCCCTTTTCTTTTCCCCGATTTCAAATCCATTCCAAACTCCTAATTGGTAATCTATATTAATTTATTCTCTTCACATGTCCAAACCATTGTAATTGTTTATTTCCCACAAATTATATAACGAAGGTCGGCATATGCAGTTTAAATAAAACGAGGAAGGTATTGTCCAAAATTCAGTGAAATCTATTAAAAATTGGTGTTTACCTAAAAGCTGAAACTGAAAAATAGCTCTAGCGGCCGAAATGTTTGTCTCCTAACAAACAAAACCGAATATTGTTTATTTTCATCGATTTCCTGTAATTTCTAAATTGAACATTGGGCAACAGTAAAGTTCCTCCAGCCAGCCATTTCACTTGTTTTCCAGCTTTTCCCTCTTTCCCTTGCTTCCTCCTCTACTGATCGCTTCCAAGTTTTCCTAGGTCGTCCCCTCTTTCTTATTCCTTTCGGATTCCAATCTAGTGCAGTCTTCTTGATGGCTCCGTCTAGTTTTCTCAATATGTGGTCTATCCAATTCCATATATTGGAGATTGGTTGGTTTTTCTCCACAGTTCTTCATTTGATATTATTTCTGACCATCTTATATTTTTTACAATTTCTCTTGCTAGAACATGGAATTCTCTTCCACCCTATGTCAGAGACTGCCAAACTTTACAATTTTCAGAAACAAATTGAAAATAAAATTATTAACAGAAACAACTCACTAATATTACTTTTTAAAAATTAATAATTTGTTTTTTCATTATTTAATAAAAGTAGTTTTAAGTTTTGTTAATATATTTACCTAATGCCTTGTATAAAAAGCGATATATTAATTCATGATAGTTTATTATTTTCTTTGTATTTTTTTCTTTCTTTTCTTTTTATCTATAGTAGATTCGAGCTGTTATTCCTTTCTGTTTTCATTCTATAGTTAATTTAACTTTAATTGTATTTAATTGTATTGTATTATTAGACATTATTTTCATTATTATTCAATCTGACATATAATTAATTGTTTAGTATGACTATTACTGTATTTTTTTTATTTATGTGTAACATATGTTTGTCCTGTTGAATGGAAGAAAAGGCCACATGGCCTTAACTCCACCAGGCTAAATAAATCTATTCTATTCTATATTTAAAATACGGCTCAGACATCTGTTTACAAAGGTCTGCAACTTTTTTTATAGCCTATACGATTTAATTAACAAAAGAATGCTATATTCCGTACATCAGAAAGATCGGAACATAAATTCGACTTGCTCAGGGTTTCTGTCAATTTACGACTTGTATTAATTAGGTACTTACTTACTTACTCACTGGCACTATCGAACCCGTAGGTTCATGGCCGCGCGGACATAAGCTCTCCATACATCCCTATCCTGAGCTAATGATTTCCAATCATTCCCTGTATAATCTACTTCCCTCAAATCATAGTTAATGTTGTTCTCCCACCTCATTCTTGGTCTACCAAGTGGGCGTTTTCCTTCTGGCTTTCCTACAAGAAGCTTCCATGCACGTCTTTCATTCCCCATACGCGCAACATGTCCTGCCCATCGCAGTCTACGAGACTTAACTGTTCTTATTATATCTGGCTTCCTATAAAGACCATGTAGTTCATTGTTATGAAGTCTTCTCCATTCACCTGTCTCTTCATCTCTCTTTGGTCCAAAAATTTTCCTAAGAACTTTATTCTCAAATACTCGTAATCTCCTTTCCTCCCTTAAAGTAAGAGTCCATGTTTCGCACCCATATAATATAACTGGTAGAATAATAGTTTTATATATTTTCAGCTTAACGTTTTTTGAAAGGAGTTGGGACATCAAAAGTCTCTGCAATGCATAATAGCATGCATTTCCAGAATTGAGCCTATGTTTAATTTCTTTGTGCATCTCATTCCTATTTGTGATTATTGTTCCTAGGTATTTGAATTCAGCCACTTCCTCAAAATTTCCCTCATTTGTCATTAGCTGTCCATTTCCATTATATACTGAATTTCTACGTGTGACCATATATTTAGTTTTACTGATATTTACTTCCAGTCCTAATTTCTTAGTGTTACTCAATAGTGTGTGCGTGTTGGCCTTTAGTATCTCCTCGCTATCGGCCAATAGTACTACATCATCAGCATAAACTAACAGCTTATTAATACCATTCAGTTGTAAGCCTTCCTCATTCTCTAAAGATTTAATGGCATGCTCTAGTACAAAATTAAATAGTAGAGGAGATAGTGCATCTCCTTGCTTCAACCCATTCTGGATTTCAAAAGTGTCTGAAAACTGTTTGCCTACACGCACCCTACTCTTTGAGCCATTTAGACACATTCGTATAAGTCTAACTAACTTTTTAGGAATTCCGAACTCCAGCAGGATACTATATAACTTCTCCCTCTTAATTGAATCATATGCTTTTTTGAAGTCTACATATAGTTGATGTACAGTACCATTATATTCCCATTTCTTTTCTAAAATCTGTCTTATACTAAAAATCTGATCTGTTGTAGACCTGTTTCTTCTAAATGCACATTGATGATCTCCTAGAAATGTCATCAATATAGGGAGTAAGTCTGCTTACTAATATATTTGTTAGAATTTTGTACGAAGTTGAAAGTAATGAGATGCCCCTGTAGTTGTTGCAATCAGTTTTATCTCCTTTCTTATAAATTGGTACGATAATTGATTCCTTCCATTCATCTGGAAGAGCTTCTTTTTCCCAAATCATACTAAGCAACCAGCGTATCTTGTCCATCAATTTTTCTCCCCCTGATTTTATCAGTTCTGCTGGGATCTCATCTGAACCTGATGCTTTATACATCTTCAATTTTTCAATCGCCATTTCAACCTCTAATGCACTTGGCTCTGCGACTAGCATTTCTGCTGTCTGTAACTTATCCTCCTCAATGTCCTGTTCTGTACGTACATTTAATAGCTGATTAAAGTAACTTTTCCATCTATTTAATATACTCCTAGAATCTGCAATCATATCCCCATTTTCATTCCGAATTATGTTTGTTCTAGCCTGAAACCCTTTCTTCTCTATACTAATTCCCTGATATAATTCTCTAATGTTCCTATTTTTTGCATTCATTTCAAGATCATTAATCTTCTCTCTCAAATATTCCCTCTTTTTACTCTTTAGTAACTTGGTGGTTTCCCGTCTAACACTACCCAATTGCTCTAAATTTACCTCATTTGGCTCGTGTAACCATTTCATTTTTGCTAGCTTTCTTTTCTTTACAATGTCGGCACATTCCTCATCAAACCATTTCTTGTTTTGCCTCTTTTTTAAACAACCAATGCTTTCTGATGCTGACAATTTAATAGTATCTCTTATAGCCTCCCATTCTTTATTTATATCAGTTTCTTCTTCGTTTGCCACATTGTCATCTGAAGATATCAGTACTTCAAATCTATTAGCAATTTTGATTTGATATTCTTGCCGCATTTTATCATTTTTCAAGTTGTTTAATTCATATTTTACAGAATCATCTTTAGCGTTTGTTCCTCTCATAAGCGATAGCCGTTGTCTGATTTTCACTCTGACCAGATGATGATCCGAATTGCAGTCTGTCCCTCTAACTGATCTAACATCAATGATGCTACTGTGCCAGCGTTTATCCACTAATACATGATCTATCTGGTTCCGAGTTTCTCCATCTGGGGACGTCCAGGTGTATTTATGAATATCCTTATGCTGAAATGTTGTGCTCTTAAGAATGAGATTCTTTGATGTGGCAAATGTGACTAATCTAACCCCGTTGTCGTTACTATCTTCATGAAGACTGAATTTGCCTATTGTTGGTTTGAATATATCTTCCCGCCCCACTTTTGCATTAAAATCTCCTAAGACAATTTTCATATGATATCGTGAAAGGCTATCAAATAAGCATTCTAATTCTTCATAGAACTCATCCTTGATCTTGTCATCTTTATCTTCTGTGGGGGCATGTACATTTACAATTATAAAATCATGTCGTTTACCCTTTAGAATTATGTATGATATCCTATCATTAACAAACTTAATATCTCGGATAGCGGATAGGATCCTCCTTCTGACTAAAAAACCCGTTCCAAATGCAGGTCTTTCTGCACCCCCATAGAATAATGCAAAGGTTCCTGATTCCTGACTACCTTCTCCTGGCCACCTAACTTCCTGTAAAGCGACTATATCCAAGGGCGATTTATCTAGGTCCCGCGTTAATATCTCTAGTGCCCCGCTATTGTATAAAGTCCTAACATTCCATGTTCCTGGGAACATGTCCCTGTGTTTGAGCCTTTGGCATGGTTCCCTGAAGTAGTCCCCGCCCGGAGAACCGAATGGGGGACTATTTGACCTCCGGAAAATTTTACCCCAGATGAACCCATGTCCGCATTTCTTGACGGTTGTATTTTTACGGTGAAAGATCGTCACTCTTTCGCCCAAGATACTTTTTTCGTCTGGCTTATCACCTTCGACCAGTCCGGCAAGGGTAACCCTATCGGCAGCAATGCTACCGCTGGCATAGCTCTCAGGATCATTTAAGCACGCAAGCCACTTCACCACGACAAGGTAAAGATACCATGGATGGATTAATTAGGTACTTTAGAAAAAAAATTAAGTTGAAGACTAGATATAGCGGTAGGTATGATATATTATAGTTTCTCCGAAAGGCGATTTGTTGGATGTTTAGAAAATGTCTTGAGAGGTTGACAGTGTGTTTAGAATTTTTGAGTGACAGGCCCTACCATCCCATCTGCTGCTAAATTATTGTTATTCGTCGTTCTACACTTCTCTAGTGTAAATCAGTGAACTTTAACTTTTTCATAAGTAATGCCACGAGTGATTTCCAAATTATCGATAAATTCACGACTAACGAAGTGAGGACTGAATTTATCTAGACAATTTAGAAATCAAGAGTGGAATTTGTTAGGACTTTTAACGAACAAAATTAAGCTTTTTACTCACAAATCATTATTTTAATATAGTTATTTTAAAATATTTATATATTTAATGTAAACGGCTATGTTTGAAAACAAATGACAAACGATTGGTACGCTTCATTCGCTTTTTTTGTTCATCACTGCAACCAGATCATATTATTTATTGCCAAAGGAACGCAATATTGTAAGAATGCACTCTAGTGGAGAAAAAATGAAACACATCAAACTGTATATTAATTAATCTCTGATGTCCTATGATGTAAATATGACAATTACAGTTTTCTGGATTGTTACAAAAATACATTTAAGAAAGTGAAAACAGTGATTTCTTTTTTTTTTTTTTTTTTTGTGGTATAATCAATTGCTACAATGTTTTTATATTAACTCCCGCATGCACTATGTGTTGACATTCATGCACTATATATACAATCTGGTAGCCGTATTTCTTAGGGAGTCATTCACAGCAAAATAATGCTATGACCTATTCAGAATGTTAAAAAGGAGGCGATTTCTTTATTAGGCCTATGATAAATTTTAGTTGGTAAATTCTAGGCGAAACACGGATGTGATTGGTTGTAAAAAAAATCATTGAAATGTCATTGGCCAATGACTCCCTTTTGGGGCATGAGTTAAATAGTCAGTTTAACGAAACCAGTTGCGAGTGCTGTTGTAACTTATACTCAAATGTAATATACAACCTAACTCTACTTGTCAACACGGGTTTTCAAATGCAGTGCTAACCACTCATATGTTCAAATTGTCTTCGCTTATTTATGCTCCTACATACGCTTGATGTTGGATTCTAGATCATAAAAGTTTATCGCGTTCAAAATATGCAAAATTAGTGTATTCGTCAGTAAATTCAACTTATTGTCCGATTTTGCTGGTTCGTCTTAATTTTGTTAATCTTGCGTATCCACTTACGATGTGAGAAAAACAACATGGCAGACGTTAGACCGTTTTTTCACCATCTTACTTAGTTACTCACTGGCACTATCGAAGCCGTAGGTTCATGGCCGCACGGACATAAGTTCTCCATACATCCCTATCCTGAGCTAATGCTTTCCAATCATTCCCTGTATAATTTACTTCCCTCAAATCATAGTCAACGTTATTTGCCCACCTCATTCTTGGTCTACCAATTGGGCGTTTTCCTTCTGGCTTTCCTACAAGAAGCTTCCATGCACGACTTTCATTCCCCATACGCGCAATTTGTCCTGCCCATCGCAGTCTACGAGACTTAACTGTTCTTATTATATCTGGCTTCCTATACAGACCATGTAGTTCATTGTTAGGTAGTATTCTCCATTCACCTGTCTATTCATCTCTCCTTGGTCCAAAAATTTTCCTAAGAACTTTATTCTCAAAAACTCGTAATCTCATTTCCTCCCTTAAAGTAAGAGTCCATGTTTCGCATCCGTATAATATAACTAGTAGAATAATAGTTTTATATATATTTTTAGTTTAACGTTTTTTGAAAGGAGTTGGGACATCAAAAATCTCTGCAATGCATAATAGCACACATTTCCAGAATTGAGCCTATGTTTAATTTCTTTGTGCATCTCATTCCTATTTGTGATTATTGTTCCTAGGTATTTGAATTCAGCCACTTCATCAAAATTTCCCTCATTTGTCATTAGCTTTCCATTTCCATTATATAATGCATTTCTACGTGTGACCATATATTTAGTTTTATTGATATTTACATCTAGTCCTAATTCCTTAGTGTTACTCAGTAGTGTGTGCGTGTTGTCCTTTAGTGTTTAGTATCTTCTCGCTATCGGCCAATAGTACTACATCATCAGCATAAACTAACAGCTTATTAATACCATTGAGTTGTAGGCCTTCCTCATCCTCTAAAGATTTGATGGCATGCACTAGTATAAAATTAAACAGTAGAGGAGATAGTGCATCTCTTTGCTTCAACCCATTCTGGATTTAAAAATTTTCTGAAAACTTTTTGCCTACACGCACCCTACTCTTTGAGCCATTTTGACACATTCGTACAAGTCTAACTAACTTTTTAGGAATTCCGAACTCCAGCAGGATACTATATAACTTCTCCCTCTTAATTGAATCATATGCTTTTTTGAAGTCTACATACAGTTGATGTACAGTACTATTATATTCCCATTTCTTTTCTAAAATTTGTCTTATACTAAAAATCTGATCTGTTGTAGACCTGTTTCTTCTAAATGCAGATCGATGATCTCCTAGAATGTCATCAATATAGGGAGTAAATCTGCTTACAAATATATTTGTTAGAATTTTGTACGAAGTTGAAAGTAATGAGATGCCCTTGTAGTTGTTGCAATCAGTTTTACCTCCTTTCTTATAAACTGGTACGATAATCGATACTTTCTATTCATCTGGAAGAACTTTTTCCCAAATCTTATTAAGCGTATATTAATAAATTGGTAAGAGGCACTCGAAAGAGCATTAAGTTATAAGTTTATGATTTGTCTTTTATGAGTTCGTTCAGTGATCCTGTCCATATTCTGCATTGTTTGTAATGGTATCGCTCACACTTTTGGTCGCATATCTTGCATTCACACGAATCACTCGGTTGGTGGAATTTTGCATTTTTGCACATTTTGTGATGATATCCGTGTGTTGCTAAACCTATGATTCTGTGCCTTTGTGGTTGGTTACTTCCAGTCCACTCTCTGTTTACCATGGCATCTGAGGCGTAGAAATCTTCGTCGATCTCTTTTTCTCTCTGTTTCTTTTTTTCGATGACTTTCTTATATGGCTCCGTTGCTGGCAGTAGTATCCTTTGCCTCAGGTCCTCTAGGAAGAAGGTTTCTCTGGCTAGCATATAGGCCATTCTATTTGGTGTGTATTTGCTTGCACCTAATGCCTTTTTGATGAATCTTGGTTTTACTTTTTCTAACCTCTCCATATCGCTGGTCGATAGTTTCTCCATATCAGTTCTATCCCGTAGGTGACGATCGGGGTGATCACTGATGCGAATAATTTCATGGCTGTGACTAATTTTAACGATGTGATGTCTTTGATACTGCACATAGCTCTTATAGCTGCTGCTGCTCTCTCCTGCACATGTGCGCTGAAAGACTTTGTTGTTGGCTGCAGTGTTATGCCTAAATATCTGAATTTGTTGACCATTCTTATCGGTTCTTCTCCTAGTTTTAGATTATCACTTGCCGCTGTTCTTCCTCCTTTCTTGAAAACCATTTGTACGGTCTTGTTGCTGTTTATCTTGAACTCATTTTCCATAGCCCATCGTTGTATCCCATCTATGCCTTTTTGCAATTCTTCTTTGTTTTCTACCCCAATGGCCATGTCGTCCGCATACATTAACCAGCGTGGTCCCGTTTGTTGCTTTCCCAATGTCAGCCGTCATTATGTTAAATAGTAGCGGGCTGATGGGGTCTCCTTGTAGTATCCCATTAGTTTGCATAACCTCGTCTGATGCCGCAACCTCATCTGTTATTTGTAACCAGTTTCGCATCATTATGTCGTGTACTATTCCAACAATGGGGTGCTCGTTTCCAATCATGTCCCTCATCTTCGTGAGTAGTTTTGTTCTGTTTATGTAATCGAACGCTTTTTCATAATCTATGAAGACCACGTAGTATTTTCCTTTCGGTCTGTTGAGGGCTGCTTCTATCTCATATAATAATGCGGATGCTGCTTGCAGAGTGGATTTTCCTTTCCTAAATCCGAATTGGTTATCTGGGATGTTTAATTTTGTGATGTCCATCAATCTGTTTGTAAGTATCTTCATAAAGATTTTGAACAGGGTGTTCTCCAGTACAACGCCTCTGTATGAGTTCATGTCTCCCGTGTTTCCTTTACCTTCATACAGCATTTTCAGGGTAGCCCTTCTCCATTGTTCTGGTATGGTTCTCGTCTCTAGGCATTTGTTAAACAGTTCTTTCCATATTGATATTAGCACGTCAGCTGATGCCTTTAGGTGTTCGTATGCTACTTTGATCCGGTCCTGTGGCTTTTTTTTATTTTTGCTTCTTTCACGCATTTGTTTATTTCATCCTCTGTGATTTCCATTTCCAGATTCAGGGTTCTTGGGTTCCTGGTAGTATTGGCTTCGTAAGCTTCTGTTCTGTTTCCTTCATTCAGTATTTTTGTGAAGTGGTTTTTCCCAATCATCTATCGGTATTTCTTTCATCACACTCCTCTGGGTTTCCTCCTTAAGACCAGGAAAGGGTCCTTTTCTGCTTCTTCGGCTAGCTGTTGGGCTTTCATTTCTATGTAATGGTTTTCTTGTATTTTATTATGTTTTTGTACTGTTTTCTTTTCTGGGCGTATCGTTCCAGGTCTACTTGATTTTTGGATTCCTTTGCTTTGTTTAGTGATTTTAGTGTTTCCTTCCGTTCTGTGTAGCACATCCTATCGAACCACGGTTGTGCTCTTCTTTTTGATGTTGGTTGACAGCGTTCTTTATAAGGTTGTTAGTGATGTCTAGTGCTTTGTCCAATTGGCCTTCCTTTATTCTCGTTTTAGCTTTATCTATGTTCTCCGTGTTTTTTCGTATTTGTTCTATATCTAGTTTTCTTGATATCCTGTTTTTAGGGGTTTCCTTGTTTGGTCTATTTCTGGCCTTTGTCTTTTCCAGTCTTGTTGCTATCGGTACGTGTTTCCTGATGGGTGCTAAGTTTGATGACCATAGCCCCTTTTGTTCTATTAATCTTAGATCTTTTCCCTTATATAGCAGTAAATCGATCGCGCTTGTTCCATTGTGCGCTATATATGTTGGCAGTTCCATCTTATTGGTTAGGGTGTAACCCTCTTCTCTCAGTGTCTCTAGAACTACTTCAGTCTTTGTGTTCTTCTTGTCTATCCTGCAGTTGATGTCTCCAACTATTATGACGGATTCGTCTTCTTCCGTGTCTGCTATTGCTGTTATTAAAGTTTCTATCACTTCCTCCGTGGTTGCTTGTGGTCGTATGTATACTGCTACGATTGTGATGTTGTCTGTTCTCACTGTGAGTATGTCTTCGTCTTTGTGTATTACTTTGAAGTTCCCCTGTGATGGCCTCAGATAGCATGATACGCCACCTGTCGGCCTGCCATCCGTTTTCCTTCCGTACGAGTGTAGTCCGTAAAACCCCTCTATGTTGATCTGTTCCGTTGCGAATGTTTCTGTGAATACCATTATGTCATATTCTAGTAGTTCCTCTACTGGTATATATTTCAGTGCATTTTTGAGACCTTCCGCATTCCAATTAAGAACGTTAACAGGCGATTGAGACTCCTTTGTTTTTAAATGTTCTCCGAAAAAGATAGCGTTTTATCAGTACCCCTTCCGGCCAGAAGTCTGAGCCATTTACTGTCTCCAGGTATTCAAATGGTATTCCTATCTTGAATGCTTTGTTCCTTCCCCTGCTCGCTATTTCTTCGCAGATCAGATTTCCTTGAATATCGTTGTTTAGTAGGTAGTTTTTTACTTTATCTGGTGTTGTGTCTTCTTTCAGTCTTCCTAGGAAGAGCCAGGCATACCTCTGCGCTGCTTGGATGTCTTCGTTCTTGGTAGTTTTTGTTCCTATCTTCTGTTCAGGCTTTTGTGATTTCTTGTTTCTGTTCCTTCCGTATGTTACTCTGGTCCACGTGTCCACTTCGTTTTCTTCCTCATAGTTTGGTTCTTCGTCGATTCTTTTCTGCTTTTCTTCTGTTGGGTTGGCCATTGTGTTAGAGTTTTGTTTTATTTGGGCTCCATCTCCCCCAACTTTTTTCCTCTGTTGTGCTTGTGTTGTTGGATTCCTTTGGTTGTTTATTTTTTCTTCGATTATTTTGTCTAGTTTGTTGTTTAGGAGATCCATAATGTTGTCTATCTTTTGCATGATATCGCTCCTTCCTTCCTCTCCTGTATCTGTTGTTTTGTGTCCTTTTTGCATGGAGAGGTATTGCATTTGGTTTTCGCAAGGGTTCCTCTGTTCTCCGTCTGGCGTCTCTGGAGTTTGGTTTTCGTACTGTTGACTACTGCTGCTTCCAACAGATGTCGCTAGTTGTACCGGAGTGGAGCTGTCGTCTTCCTCGATCGGCATGTTTTGTTGGTTGAATTCGTTTTCTATATTATCACTTTTCATATGCATTAATTCTAAATATTTTCTAATCTCACTCACCGCTTGTAGAAGTGCATCTTTTACTTCCTTCTTCATATAGCCACCTACTTCCGCTATTTTTTCGATGTTTTTCAGAGCGTTTTCAGCTGGACTCACTTCTATCTCCGCCATCTTGACTTGTTAAGCGTATATTGTCCATCAATTTTTCTCCCCCTGATTTTATCTGTTCTGCTGGGATCTCATCTGAACCTGATGCTTTATACATCTTCAATTTTTGTATCGCTATTTCTACCTCTAATGTACTTGGCTCTGCGACTAGCATTTCTGCTGTCTGTAAATTATACTCCACAATGTCCTGTTCTGTACGTACATTTAATAGCTGATTAAAATAACTTATCTATTTAATATACTCCTGGAATCTGCAATCATTTCCCCATTTTCATTCCGAGTTATGTTTGTTCTAGCCTGAAACCCTTTCTTCTCTATACTAATTCCCTGATATAATTCTCTAATGTTCCTATTTTTTGCATTCATTTCAAGATCATTAATCTTCTCTCTCAGATATTCCCTCTTTTTACTCTTTAGTAGTCTGGTAGTTTCACGTCTAATACTACCCAATTGCTCTAAATTTACCTCATTTGGCTCGTGTAACGATTTTATTTTTGCTAGCTGTCTTTTCTTTACAATGTCGGCACATTCGTCATCAAACCATTTCTTGTTTTTCCTCTTTTTTAAATAACCAATGATTTCTGGTGCTGACAATTTAATAGTATCTCTTATAGCCTTCCATTCTTTATTTATATCAGTTTCTTCTTCGTTTGCCACACTGCCATCTGAAGATTCCAGTATTTTCAAATCTATTAGTAATTTTGATTTGATATTCTTGCCGCATTTCATCATTTTTCAAGTGCTTTAATTCACACTTTACAGAATCATCTTTAGCGTTTGTTCCTCTCATAAGCGATAGCCGTTGTCTGATTTTCACCCTGATCAGATGATGATCCGAATTGCAGTCTGTCCCTCTAACTGATCTAACATCGATGATGCTAGTGTGCCAGCGTTTGTCCACTAATACATCATCTATCTGGTTCCGAGTTTCGCCATCTGGAGACGTCCAGGTGTATTTATGAATATCCTTATGCTGAAATGTTGTGCTCTTAACAATGAGATTCTTTGATGTGGCAAAGGTGACTAATCTAACCCCATTGTCGTTATTATCTTCATAAAGACTGAATTTGCCTATTGTTGGTTTGAATATATCTTCCCGGCCCACTTTTGCATTAAAATCTCCTAAGACAATTTTCGTATGATATCGTGAAAGGCTATCAAATAAGCTTTCTAATTCTTCATAGAACTCATCCTTGATCTTGCCATCTTTATCTTGTGTGGGAGCATGTATATTTACAATTATAAAATCATGTCGTTTACCCTTTAGAATTATGTATGATTTTTCACCATAATCCATGCAATTACACTTGTCAACATGATTTTTGTCTCATGAGTATCAATAGTTGTACTTAATGCAGTTTTTATCGTGTTTTCAAATATGTATTCGGAATTTCTTCATCACCCACAGTTTTTTTATTTAAATTTCAATTAATGGATTTAAATTATTATTTTTAATCAACTTTTTTCGTCCATTTGTCCATTGTAAAATAAAACCAAATGAGCTAACTCAATAGATTTCAGCTATGGAAAAGAGATATCAAGGCAAATGGAATCCTAATAAACTGGCCGATTATTGTTGGACCATCAAGAGGGATTCTTCACAGGCGAAATATAGCACAAAAGTCATTTCTTACTTTCTAGGCGAGTCCGAATGTTCGAATATTGTGTAGTTACGAATGTAGAAAATATTAAAGTGTTTGAAATTATAAATTTCCTTTCTCTCGGAAACCTTGCGTGGTGGAGAAAAACCGATATCATAATTGAATTCTGGAGAAAAAATACTATCAGAATCACATATTTTTATTTCCGAGACAAAAAAGTTAATTTTTTGTTGCTCAGTGTTATTAGGTCATGTGGCCTGTAACAGTCTCAAAAAGGAATTTTCCACCCAGTGCTTTTTGGATGTCCAAGCGATCTTTTGTCTTGAGGATAGTAATCAAATGCGGCTTTTGGAATTCTATGAGATGACATTTGTTGAAGATGGGCTTTCCAGTTGTTCTAGTAGTTTTGTATATGGTGAAAAATGTGTTCTAAACCCGTTTCTTTCTTATTTTTTATTACGGAATTCGGATACTGTAAACTCCATTCTCTAATCGTCGGATTTCGCTGAATTTTGGAGAATACGTTTTTCGTTTTATTTCAGAGATACAAACGGCGTTTCGTTGAGAAAAATCGAAAATTGTTGTCTCTAGAGCAATTTTTAAATTTTCGCTTTATGTGAATCCCCACTTCTAATGGTCTGATTTTGCTGATTAACGAATTTGATGGGTTATAAGGGGTAGTGACGTGTGTATAAACCTCTCCTACCCAATTCTTATCCTCACCTTCTCGTGGTATAAGCCATTTTAACAAACGAGGCTCTGAGGACCGAGTCACAGAGGTATAACCTTTCCATTCGGGTACTAAGTAAATGCGGCATCCTAATGTCTGTCCAGAGACTAAAAGGTAGCAGCCCTACCACTGGACTACTTAGCGTCGGACTAGTAACCCGTCCTAAGGAACTTCAAAATACTTTCAAGTCTCAACATGAAAAAATCCAGAAGGAATTGAAAAATGACGACCCACAGCAAAGAAATATGTTTAAAAGAAAACGGCACAAAGATATTGTAAGATATGCAACCTGGAATGTCCGAAGCATCCATGAAAAAGAAGAGAAACTAGACAGTATATTTAAGAATAGAAACATTGATATTGCAGTAACTACAGAAACTAAGAATAAACTTAAAGGAACGAAAGATTGCAAATATATAGCGATGTCGACAGGAAAACCCATGGACAAGCTGGATTAATGATTTGGATTAATAAAACCATAAGAAATAAAATTCAACACTACACTTACTGGAATGAAAGAATATTAGAGCTTCGACTGAAAATAAATAGAGGTAATTTGACAGTTCTTGGTGTATATGCGCCAGAGGACGGCCGCGAAGAAGATAATGAAGAATTCTATATACTATTAAAATAAATTTATAGCAAAATAAATAGAAATGATTACATTCTCATAATAGGAGATTTAAATGCCAGAGTGGGCAATGCTCAAGTCAACAATAATATTGGAACATTTGGCGAACCAACCTGCAACAGGAATGGGACAAGATTAACAGATTTTGCTATCTACAATGAACTGATAATAACGAATACCTTTTACAATCATATAAACGTACATAAGTATACCTGGCATCGTCAGGACTCAAAATCAATCATTGATTATTTCATTGCAAATAATAAGATTTTTAAATTGTTTCTCGATGTCAGAGCCTACAGAGGATATGATATTGGTTCAGATCACTACCTAGTAGAAGCAAAAATAAGATTTCCACCAAGATGGTTAAAAAAGAAGAAACAACAACAGAGCATAGAACAAAAGTACAAGGTAAAATTATTTTATGATGACAGCATTAAATGGTTATATTCGAGAAGAATTCAGCAATATATGGCTACAACTCCAGAAAGTAATGATGTCGAAGAAGAATGGAAAAACATTAAAATGATAATTCAAAATGCAGCTAATGAAACTTTAGGAAAAGTAAATATACAACAAAGAAGAAATAGAACTCTAAAAATCTGGGATGATCAAATAAAACAATTGATTGAAGAGGAAAATGCAGCTTATAACAAATATTTGAACACAAAGAAAGTAAAAAATGAAATAGAATTCAAATGCTGTAGAGCTATTGTTAAGAGGGAAATAAGAAAGAGACATAGGAAAACATGGTTAAATTTTGCTACACATTTAGAATCAGATTTGCATAAGCTCCAACCTAATGCCTTCAAAATATTAAAACATTTGAATAAAAATATTAAAGAATCTACCAAAATTAATTGCGGAGTAACAAAAGAAGATTTTTTTCAATTATTATAAAAGTCTTTGGAATGACAATAGCTATGAAGATACAATTTTCCGAAATAATAATGAGATAGATTCTATATCATTGGAAGAATTGAACAATAGTTTAAAGAAATTGAAAAATGGGAAGGCAACTGGCACAGATGGCTTGAATTCTGAATTGTACAAATATGCAGGTAAACAGTTCCATGAAAGACTGTTGTCCTTCTTTAATAACGTATTCACAAATGCAGATATGCCACAAGAATGGAAGACAAGCATTGTTATACCCCTGTTCAAGAAAGGAGACAAGAGAAAAATGGACAACTATAGGGGAATCAGTTTGTTAAACACATGCTACAAAATTTATGCAGACATTTTAAATGGAAAATTGAAAAGTTTCAGTGAAAAATTCCTTATGGAATGTCAAAATGGATTTAGGAAAGGACGATCTTGTATTGATTCAGCATTTTCTGTTAAACTATTGCTTGAGAAAAGAAGAGAATTCAACTTAGAAACACATTTTGCTTTCATAGATTTTGAAAAAGCATTCGACACTGTCAAGAGATCAAAACTCTTAAATATATTGGAAGACAGAAATATACCAAATTTACTTCGGCAGAACATACAAAATATTTACAAACAACACCATAAAGATTAAATTAAATAACAGATTTTCAGAAGAAGGAATTATAAATCGTGGTGTGAGACAAGGCTGCCCCCTATCCTCAACACTCTTCGCAATTTATATCAATGAAGTAATATGTTGTTGGAACAAGAAATATAAATTTGGAATAAGAATATCAGAAAATATAAAATTAAACATCTTATTGTTTGCAGATGACCAAATAATAATAGCAAATTCAGAAGATAATCTACAGAAAGGTCTGTATGAACTTAACAAAATTACAGAAGAATATGGATTTAAGATATCTACAGAAAAAAAACAAAAATTATGGCATTTCAAGGTGTAGATCATGTCAGAAGTAAAATTGTACTGGACAATAAAATTTTGGAGCAGGTGAATAATTTTACATATCTAGGATGCAATATCTCATATGAATAAGAAAAGGATGTAAATGCATAAATATCTACATTTTTAAGAAATTTAGGGTTAATAAATTCTATCTTCAAGCCGCAGTTAGTCCAAAAGCATTCAAGACTAAAAGTGTATAAAACACTGGCTCTTCCAACTCGTTTATATGGTAGCGAAGTATAGACGTTGAAACAGAAGGATAAACAGAGACATAGATCTACTGAAATGAGATACCTTCGAAGGACTGCAGGATACACACTACTAGATCACAACAAAAAAATTAAGATATCTTAGAAGAATTGCACATAGAACCTTTAGAAAACATTTTTTTTATTATAAGTCAAGATGGATGCAACATGTTCATCGAATGGAAGAACACAGGATACCCAAACAAATGTTAAGATATCAACCTGCAGGTCAACAAATGGCCTAAATTCGTGAATGTACTATGAGATGATGACGAATTTGATCTTGCTTTTTTTTAATTGATTCCTTTAAGATGATTTTGGTTTACAAAGAGCAGAAATTGCGGACACTAGAGCGTTAATAAACACACACACACACACACATATATATATATATATACATATTAGCTTATACCCAGCGTGCGCTGCTACGCCTAAATAAATGAAAATTAATGTGCTTTTAGGTTTAGTTGAATAAGTCAAAAAATAAACAAATTTATATGTTTTAGATACCCCGTATGATTTTTCGGCGTTGCCCGGGAATCTACTTATCCCGATCTCCTTGACATAAATGAGCTGAAATATGAAAATTAACGTGTTTTATGTTTAGTTAAGTAAGTATGAGAAAAGGTATATAGCAGTAGTATAGAAACAGCGGGTTCTGGCGCACCCCCCACTTCTCAATTTTTGATACATATTCACCAAAATCGTATGAAAATAAAAAAAATTAGGTCAAAAATCAGAAAATTTTGATGTCTTTTCTCCATAAAAAGACATTAGAAGACATCAAATAAGCAAAAACTACATACATAAGTAAAGAAAAATTAGTTTTTAAGTTGATTTTATATATAAAATATAATATATTTTTTGGTCAATATATCTTTAAATATCATCTTTTATCAGAAAATAATTATTAAATTTATATGTATTTCAGAATTATTGATTAAGAAATCAAGTACAAAACTACTAATTTTAAAGGGCGTCTGACAGACGCCCTTTAAAAATAGAAAATAATTATTAAATTTATATACATTATGAAATTATTGATTAAGAAATCAAGTATAAAAATAAGAAAATAATTATTAAATTTATATGTATTTTAGAATTATTGATTAAGAAATCAAGTATATAATTTGTGTTTAAAGGAATATGAAAGACCTAGAAATGCAATAAAAAGATATGTGGATAAGGAAGGTATTTTAAGATTTTCATCATTTTCAAGTAGCGTCAAAACGACGCTATTTATTAATGAATTTAGTAGGCCTATATGTTGTCTACTACAAAGGAGATATTAATCACACACCATTTACAATACTTTTATACCTCAAAATCATATGAAAATAAAATTTAAAAAATAAGACAATTTAAATATCAAAAATTTAAAAATAAAAAGAAGATTAAAAAATAAAGAAGATATATATATAAAAAAGAAGATTTAAAAATTATAACAATTATTCAAGATAAAAATCAAATTCATGAAAAGCTTTTTCAATTTTTTAATAGCTATTCTTTTTATTTATTTATTTGTTTCTTCTCTGTTTATAATTTTTATTGAACGTTGTAAATATATATATTAATTACATGCTCAATTTCTGGAAAATTTTCTTCATACGTGTTGAATAAGTCTGTAAGTTCATCACTTATTTTTAGCAAAGTATAAACTTTATCATTTTGTTCCATTAATATTCTAGCATCAACTAAGGATTCCATTTATTAATAAACATTTTTATAAACTCTCTAATTTTATATCATAGTAAGGATTCTTATCTCCAAACAATCCATTAAATACTAATACATATTCACTTTTATTGATTTTTTATATCTTTATGTGATAATTTTTCATATCTTTTAGGAAGATAGAATTCTCTTTCTTCATCTTCGATTTTTAAAGTTCCTATAATTGTAGTTCCATATTTTGTTTCAATATTTTTCAACGATATCAGTTCATATTTTCCAGGTTCTGTATCACTAAATTTATATGTCTTTGAGAACGATCCGATTCTGTTGAATGCTTCCATTTATTAGAAAACATTTTTTATAAATATTTTTAATTTCATAAATTTATACACCATTAATAATAGTTTCTATATTCTTGTAAAATTCAGTCTATTGATTAAAACCGTAAGCTCTAGTATTTGTTCCATCGTCTAAAATATACCTTTTATCATCATATGGACTTAGAGCTATTTTATTTACTTCAATAATTGAAATGTCATGCTTATTTGATCTAATGAGATTATTAACTCTATATTGTTTTTCTCCATTAAACAAACAATTGTAATAATCTTCAAATTTAATGGTTTTGTCAACAACACATTTTTTGTACCTTTTGATTTTTTAGTTTCCTTTTCTTCAAGTTTTATAGCATACATTTTACTTCTTAATCCTATAAATTCTTTTTATTATTTTACCACAGTTTTCATCTTTCATTTTTCCTAAAACTGTCTTTCTTTTTTTTTTGGCATCCAATGATCTTAATCAAATCTTGAATCAAAATATTCAATCATAGCTTCCATATCTCTATAAAAGTCATTTGTTTTTATATTGTAAATAAACGAGTCGGTATCAGTATAGCAAACTTCTATTTTATTTCCATATTTATTTTTCATTACATTATAATGGAAATCATACATAAAATATTTCCTTAAATCTAGAATGCACATTCCAACATATATAGGTTTATTAAATTTTAACTTCTCTTTACCCATATGCAATGCTACCATTTTCTGTGTAAATATTGTTCTATCTTTGAAAGTAGGCTTTGCAATTTATTTTTCAATTTTAATATAATCATTCAATACCTTTATATTACATATTTTACGAATCGATTCCATTGTCTTACCAAATACACTATTATTCATCAATTTGAAGAAATCCTTTTCAAAATCATTAGTAGCCTTAGTTCGCATTTCAGTAATTAAATCAATGTAAGACTTTAACCAATTAGATTGTTTAAATTCTAAGATTCTATGTATTTTTTTTATTCCCAAGCTAAGATATAGTTGTAAATTTTTATAATGTAATACATAATTCTTTTTTTTCTTTTAAGGTTAATAACTGTGCTTTACAAAGGCAAAGGACGAAAGGACGATCCAAATTCATATAGGGGAATAGCCCTGGAAAACGTCATGTTTAAACTTTTCAGTAGACTTCTACTGAGGCGAATTGAACCAAGATTACGTGCTATCATACCAATGAATCAATATGGCTTCACCCCGGGCAGATCAACGCTACACGCTGTACATGGAATTATAAAAGAAATAACAACGACCTTGGCGCAACCCACCACCCCTCTGTACGCAATCTTCATAGATTACGCTAAAGCCTTCGATAGCATCAACAGGAATATACTCGTTCAAAAGCTAGAAAGCGTACTAGGTAGGACTAGCAATGAACTACAAATAATCGCGTCTGTGCTAACCGCAAACTCTGTGGCTATACACGACGACATAACTACGTCGAAAAATATCATCCAGACAAGAGGGGTACTACAAGGAGACCCGCTGAGCCCGATACTCTTTAACGTCATGACGGCGGACATCGGTCAGGTGATAGACACAAGGAACGTCAAACTCCTTATGTACGCAGATGACATGGCTATCCTCTCCAGGAGCCTAGAAGACCTACAAGCAGCCATGGAGAAGATCAGGAAATGGGCACTAGAAAATTCAATGGTAATAAATAGCTCAAAGACCAAAGCTATGAAATTTAGGAGAGGAGGAAGACTATCCAAGAGAGATCACCTCACATGTGACGGGTCAACTCTAGAATTCGTTAGCAGCTTCAAATACCTAGGAATAGCACTACAGACCACCGGAACAGTATTCTCGATGCATATACAAGAGCGTGCTACAGCTGCCACAAAAGCCATTTATGACATTCCAAAGTTACGAAACCTATCCCTACCAACGGCAATAGCATTATTCAACATCAAAGTTATGCCGGTTGCCACTTATGGAATCCAGCAAATATGGACATATCTCACAGCCAAAAATTTCATGAAACTTGAAAGCATAAAAGCGAGATTCCTAAAACGGGCTCTTTCAATTTCAAAATTCACAAGACATAGCTATGCCTACATAATAGCAAAGGAGTCTTACTTCATAGAAGACATCCGAAAACACTTCGATCTACCAGAAACGCAGGCATACAAAACAGCAATCGAGGAGAGACAGAGAGAGAAAAGCCAGAGAGATTCCGAACGAAATCACGGAAACGGAAGCGTTAAACACAGACGAATGGAAAGGACCAAATTTTCGACTTCGCCACTTATACACACGCTTCGCCGCTCACGGCTTCCATGGAAAAATATGTCATAAACAAAGTTACCATGAACCTGAGGAGTCCTGCATCTGTAAACTCTGTAGCAAACCGTGCCCAAAGTATCACTTAGTGAAGTGCGAAAACAGAACCAAAACAATTCACGAATTAATAGCAAAATTGTAAACCATGTATATAATATTAGTGTACACATTGTGTTTAATAAATATATAATAATAATTTTTGACTCTTTGTTTCTTTAAATTGTTTTTGATAAGGACTTAACCATTCCGAATTGACTTTTAATTGTTCTGGTGCTAATGGATAATCATTATGTTGTTTATGAAATTCATGAGGATATTCTAAATCTACTTCCAAAATGTATCCAATTTTTGAATATTTTGAAATGTCACATACATTGAAATTATTTGTATCTTTAACCCATTTAAAATCATGTGTTGGCAATTCCTCTATCATATCTCTTCATAAGTAATGCCACGAGTGATTTCCAAATTATCGATAAATTCACGACTCACGAAGTGAGGAGTGAATTTATCTAGAGAATTTGGAAATCAAGAGTGGCATTTGTTAGGACTATTTAACGAATAAAATTAAGCTGTTTACTCACAAATCATTATTTAACTGTAGTTATTTTAAAATATTTATATATCTAATGTAAACGGCGATGTTTGAAAACAAATGAGAAACGATAGGTACGCTTCATCTGCTTCTTTTGTTTATCACTGCAACTAGATCATACTATTTCAGAATATTCAAAAGGAGGAGCTTTCTTTAATTTGGTAATTATAACACTGATAAATATTTCGTGAAACACGACTCTGATTGGTTGTAAAACATAAATCATTGAAACGTGATTGGTCATTAACTCCCATTTGGGGCATGAGTTAAATAGTCCATATAAATTATCCATATCTAAATATGCTAAGTAATTACTTTCCTTATCTTTATCATATTTTTCCATATATTTATTATTTGCTTTTACATATCTCTTGGAAACTTGATTAATTCCACCCCTTATTCCTTTTTCTATCATTAATATCATATCATAATCTTTTATTATTTCCAAATTTACTTCAGTATGTTTTAACATAGCATCCCAAGATAATCCAGGAGCTGTATAATAATAACATGGGTCCAATTTATAAATTTTCATACAAACGTCTCTAAAATTTTCAAATATATCAGCAAGTAAAAGTGTATCAATTTTAACATATAAGTCGTGAAATTCCCCTAGATTTTTAATATTGAATTCCTTCCATAAAGTGGTCACAAACTCATATTCTTCATTGTCTATTTCTGAATTGTTTAATATACTATAAAATGATTCTTTAGGAGGAATAGTTTCTTCTTTAAATTTTTCAAATGAATCAATGTAATCATAACAATAAGGAAGTTTTCTAGTAATTAACTCTATCTTATCTTTAGGAAAATGATTTTCCAAGTGTGGGAAATGTTTGAGGGTTTTTACTATCCACTGAAGAAGACATAAAAGCAAGTGAATCTAGAAATCTCATCTCATACATGATTGGTTTCATAAAAGTTTTATCACCATTTTTAACTTCATATTCATCAACTTTAATTTTAAAAGAGAAAGAAATATAATTTTGATTTGTTATTGGAATTACTTTTAAATCTCCTTCTCTATCTGCTAAAGTTTTAATGAATAGATGAGCATCATATTTTTTTAGATTATGAAAGAATATAGGTACAGACTTTGGTAATTGATAGTTTATAATTACATTCATTATGTGCAGCTCCATTATACTTTCCTGTGAGATGATTATGATCTTTTACTATAATATCATTTTCTTTAAATTCTTTTTCACAAATATGGCAAACTTTTGCATTTTTAAAATTATGTAAATCTTCACTTGTTAATTTCATATGATGGTAATTATTCTTGATATATTTATATATTTTATGAGTTTCTTCTATCATTTTATCAACGAACACTTTTTCAGCATTTTCACCTCTATAAACTATTAGTTTAGATTCCTTATTCCCATATGCATAGGTTTTATAACTAAATCCACAGGGTACATGTTTTTGATATTCATTTGTATAACTGTTTTCATGATTTGGTTGACATGAATCTACTTTTGATAAGATTGATTCAAAATCATCATATATTGCAAAAGGTACCTTCAATTTTTTATTATAATTTTTAAGTTCAATATATTTCTCATTGGGAAATTCAACTCTTAAAGCTTCATTATTATTACAATAGATGGAATGCTTTTCTAATAAATCTTTACTTCCAAAATATCTTAAACATCTTCTACAGTGATATCTTTTTCTTTATGCTTTGAAACTTGACTAGACAACAATTTATCTATATCTTTAATCCAACAATAATGATCATTTTTCTCATCTTTTACATATAATAGATCAATAGTAGTTTCACTTTTAAATTTAGATATCTGTAGAGGATATATTTTAAATTTATCATCAAAACTAAACACATTAATACTTAACTTATACCTCTTTTCAAACTTCTCAATATCTTGTAATTTCATTGGATATTCATCATCTCCAATTTCATGTTCATATTTCTTATATTTAGCTACTCTTTCTTGATCTCTTTCAACTGGATGTAAAGCAGCTAAAATACTCCATAAAAAGCATTTTTATCTTTATTTTTAATATTAATAACAGCTTTCTTATTTTTAATTTCTTTAGGTAAATCAATGTAACTAGATCCTTTTAAATCACAATAATTGATTTCTTTTAAGGTCCAACCCGACGTTGGACTCAAAAATACAGTATTTTTAATTTCACCCTTAATTTCAGATAGGGTTGAATTTATATTTGTAGAAATCATGATAGATTTCATATTAGATTGCACATGTAAGTATGTTTTTTTCCGAATAGTCTTCAATCTTTTTCTCAATCTCATATTTTATAACTTGCTTAATTTTTATTGCTCCATGTTTGTTTATTTGTTCCAAAAGCAATTTTTCAAATATCGATTCACAATGCTCTAAAAATAATGAAACATCTTTATATGTTTTATTATTTATTCTAACAGTCAGCAATCGTTTTTTATGAGATGTTTCTATAATTTCATATGGTTTTATTTCTTTGTATAAGTGACTCAAATTTGTCTCAATTTTAATTTTCTTTTCTTTTTTTGGTTTGAATTTATTTTTATCATATTTTAGATCAAAAGATTCAAATACTTTTTTATATTTTTTCTTTTATTAGGATATTTAATAAATCTTTTTTCTCTCTTTTTAAGATATTTAACCAAGAGATCAACAAGTTCAGACTTGGTGATCCCTCTAAATTGTTTGATATTTAATCATTTTGCTTGACTTTTAAGAACACTGAAAGATATCCCACTCAGAAAATTTTCCATTTATTAGAAAAACAAATTATTAAATGCTTTTTCCTACCAGGGAAATGAAAAGAATTTTAAATACAGAAATGGATGTTTTAAGAAGATCAGCTGGAAAATCTAGAATGGATAGAATACGAAATAAAAAATAAGGGAAATTATGGGTGTACAAGAGGAGCCGAACATCATAAACATTATAGAAAAGAAAAGATTGCAGTGGTATGGTCATTTCAAAAGAATGCCAGAGCAAAGATTGCCAAAAATTGTTATGGAATGGACACCAATGGAAAGGAGGAAGAGAGGAAGACCGAAGAAAACTCGGATAGAAGGGGTACAAACAGCTATGAATATCAGAGGAATGGAGGAAGATCAATGGATGGACAGAGAGAAATGGCGTTTGGTTTTTTGAAGACGTCGGCAGATGCCATGATACCGGATGATGATGATAAATGTTTCTTTTTAATATGATCTTTTAAATAACATTTATAAAAATCTTTATAACAAATATTACATTTAACTCGTAGTTCGCTATTATAATTATACCTACACTTTTTACATATATTTCCTTTACTAAAATCGTTTTTATCATTAACTTCCATACATTTAGAGCATTTTTTATTAATCTCTAATTTATTCCTATTTTTATGAGTACAAGGTCTACAAATATTGTTCTTAATAATCGGTTTATCATCTACGATTTTATGATTGAATTGATAAAGAGGTTTTAATTTTTCACATTCAACACAAGTATTAAATTTCTCTGGATAATTAATTATTTTATTACAGGGACCACAATATGATGTTTCTTTTATTAATTTTTTAGGAAGTTGACAAGAAGCACAAGTATTCATTTATATAATAATTTTTTTTTATAAATGGAGTATTGTGAAATACATGAAGAAGATGATTGTTACAGTGAAATACATGAAGTAGATGATTTTTACTGTCAATATAAATCAGTTAAAATAATTAAAAATAGAATTTCATTAAGAATGAGAAATTTTATCAATTTGTTAAGACAATATGAATATGTAGATTTTAAATATTTTATTAAAAAAATTAAATATGTTTCATCATTTTTGTATTTATATAGAACAAAAGAAATCTATAAATTTTCTCTATTTTACAAAGAAAATATGTGAATAGTACAATATTCCTAATAATATAATAAAAAAATTAAAAAGAAAAATGACATTATATGGAATAACTTCATCAATGATTACTTTGAAAAACTAGAAAATGAAAAATATATTCCAAAGAGAGGAACTGTAGAAACTGATCCACTTGATGATCCCTGGACTAATATTAGCTGTAGTGAAGAAATTTGGAGGAACATATATAAGGTAGCATGAGATGATAACATTTAAAATTATTATAGCTACAAGACAACATCTGTTTTAGGTACCCGACTATTATGCGAACTATCAAATCCAAGCCACTTAACATACACTTTATCTCCTTTCTTACGTAGCACTTTTTCAACTAGGTATACATCAAAAAATTTTTTTTTGCATTTCTTGCTCGTAGAATATTCCTTTAATATCTTCTCCACTAGTGTCCTTGGGATGGTAATATGGTGGTTATTGGCGAACACTTTATTAATAGTAAATATCTCTGTACACCAGTTAGCCGTATATCCTTTTTCGAATATGCCTTTTATTTTACTAATACGAACTCTATCACCAACTTTATATTTAGTTTGTAGGTAAGGGTGTGTGCTTTTTATATTAACATCAATATGCTTCATGTCATCATCAATAAACTTCATTTTGATAGTAGTGTGATAAGTGTTGTTATAGGTGTCTTTACCTTGTCGTGGTGGAGTGGTTTGCGTGCTTAAATGATCCTGAGAGCTATGCCGGCGGTAGCATTGCTGCCGATAGGGTTACCCATGCCGGACTGGTCGAAGGTGATAAGCCAGACGAAAAAAGTACCTTGGTCGAAAGAGTGACGATCTTTCACCGTAAAAATACAACCGTCAAGAAATGCAGACATGGGTTTAACTGGGGTAAAATTTTCCGGAGGTCAAATAGTCCCCCATTCGGTTCTCCGGGCGGGGACTACTTCAGGGAACCCATGCCAAAGGCTCAAACACGGGGACATGTTCCTAGGAACATGGAATGTTAGGACTTTATACAATAGCGGGGCACTAGAGATATTATCGCGGGAACTAGATAAACCGCCCTTGGATATAGTCGCTTTACAGGAAGTTAGGTGGCCAGGAGAAGGTAGTCAGGAATCTGGAAGTTTGCATTATACTACGGGGGTGCAGAAAGACCTGCATTTGGAACGGGATTTTTAGTCAGAAGGAGGATCCTATCCGCTATCCGAGATATTAAGTTTGTTAGTGATGGGGTATCATACATAATTCTAAAGGGTAAACAACATGATTTTATAATTGTAAATGTACATGCCCCCACAGAAGATAAAGATGACAAGATCAAGGATGAGTTCTATGAAGAATTAGAATGCGTATTTGATAGCCTTTCACGATATCATATGAAAATTGTCTTAGAGATTTTAATGCAAAAGTGGGGCGTGAAGATATATTCAAACCAACAGGAGGCAAATTCAGTCTTCATGAAGGTAGTAACGACAACAGGGTTAGATTAGTCACATTTGCCATATCAAAGAATCTCATTCTTAAGAGCACAACATTTCAGCATAAGGATATTCATAAATACACTTGGACGTCCCCAGATGAAGAAACTCGGAACCAGATAGATCATGTATTAGTGGATAAACGCTGGCACAGTAGCATAATCGATGTTAAATCAATTAGAGGTACAGACTGCAATTCGGATCATCATCTGGTCAGGGTGAAAATCAGACAACGGCTATCGCTTATGAGAGGAACAAACGCTAAGGATGATTCTGTAAAATTTGAATTAAAAAACTTGAAAAATGATGACATGCGGCAAGAATACCAAATCAAAATTGCTAATAGATTTGAAGTACTGGAATCTTCCGATGACAATGTGGCAAACGAAGAAGAAACTGATGTAAATAAAGAATGGGAGGCTATAAGAGATACTATTAAATTGTCAGCATCAGAAAGCATTGGTTGTTTAAAAAAGAGGCAAAACAAGAAATGGTTTGATGACGAATGTGCCGACATTGTAAAGAAAAGAAAGCTAGCAAAAATGAAATGGTTACATGAGCCAAATGAGGTAAATTTAGAGCAATTGGGTAGTATTAGACGGGAAACCACCAAGCTACTAAAGAGTAAAAAGAGGAAATATTTGAGAGAGAAGATTAATGATCTTGAAATGAATGCAAAAAATAGGAACATTAGAGAATTATATCAGGGAATTAGTATAGAGAAGAAACGGTTTCAGGCTAGAACAAACATAATTCGGAATGAAATTGGGGATATGATTGCAGATTCCAGGAGTATATATAAATAGATGGGAAAGTTACTTTAATCAGCTATTAAATGTACATACAGAACAGGACATTGTGGAGGATAATTTACAGACGGCAGAAATGCTAGTCGCAGAGCCAAGTGCATTAGAGGTTGAAATGGCGATTGAAAAATTGAAGATGTATAAAGCATCAGGTTCAGATGAGATCCCAGCAGAACTGATAAAATCAGGGGGAGAAAAATTGATGGACAAGATACGCTGGTTGCTTAATATGATTTGGGAAAAAGAAGCTCTTCCAGATGAATGAAAGGAGTCAATTATCGTACCAATTTATAAGAAAGGAAATAAAACTGATTGCAACAACTACAGGGGCATCTCATTACTTTCAACTTCGTACAAAATTCTGACAAATATATTAGTAAGCAGACTTACTCCCTATATTGGTGACATTCTAGGAGATCATCAATGTGCATTTAGAAGAAACAGGTCTACAACAGATCAGATTTTTAGTATAAGACAGATTTTAGAAAAGAAATGGGAATATAATGGTACTGTACATCAACTGTATGTAGACTTCAAAAAAGCATATGATTCAATTAAGAGGGAGAAGTTATATAGTATCCTGCTGGAGTTCGGAATTCCTAAAAAAGTTAGACTTATACGAATGTGTCTAAATGGCTCAAAGAGTAGGGTGCGTGTAGGCAAACAGTTTTCGGACACTTTTGTAATCCAGAATGGGTTGAAGCAAGGAGATGCACTATCTCCTCTACTATTTAATTTTGTACTAGAGCATGCCATTAAATCTTTAGAGAATGAGGAAGGCTTACAACTGAATGGTATTAATAAGCTGTTAGTTTATGCTGATGATGTAGTATTATTTGTACAGATGGATTCTTTACTCTAAAATTACTATTAGAAAAGCACAAGGAATTCAATATAGAAACTCATATCGCCTTCGTTGACTTCATAAAGGCTTTTGACAAAGTAGACAGAAATATATTACTACAAATTTTAGCTGATGATAACGTTCCACAACAATATATTACTAATATCTTCAACATCTATAAAGATAATGAAATCTCTGTTAAACAAGATGGCAAATTATCTTCTTGGGAAAAGATCAGCACTGGAGTAAGACAGGGATGTGGACTTTCACCGGTGCTTTTCATTATATACATGAATAAATTATTTAATGAATGGAGGAAAACGCAACGAGGATATATACCCATCAATAGGAACCTCAAACTCGATGCTATTCTTTTTGCAGACGATTTAGCTCTTCTGGCACTTTCCGAAAATTATTTGCAACGATCAATTTATAATTTACAAAAAATAGGTGCCAAATTTAATATGGAAATATCAATTAACAAAACTAAAATTATGGCATTTCATGGGAAGGACCCCATACAAAGTAAAATCTGTCTCCAGAATAAAATTTTAGAGAGATCTAATCAATTTAAATATCTTCGATATTATCTCTCTATCTGGGATGAAAAGGATATCCCTGAAAAAGTTACTAATTATAATAAAAGTTTAGGAATTATTAATCAAGTTATGAAACCATCCCTTGTACAAAAAAACGAGATTACGTGTATATAACACTTTGGCTAGAGCAGTGTTGACCTATGGTAGTGAAGCATGGACACTAAGAAAACAACATGAAAGCAGAATAACGGCTTGTGAAATGAGATTCATGCGCAGAACAGCGGGTTACACCAGATGGGATCGGAAAAGGAACACCGATATCTTAAAAGAATTGAAGACTACGCCAATTTTGGAATATATTAAACAGTACCAACTAAATTGGAAACGCCATCTTGAAAGAATGAGTTCAAATCGGATCCCCAAAGCTGTTTATAATTATATACCAAGAGGACGAAGATCACTGGGCCGTCCTATGAAACGCTGGAGGGAAAATTTTCTATAGGATCGTAACAGACCTTGGCCTAATACTTGGAAGGAAGAAGAAGAAGATGTAGTATTATTGGCCGATAGCGAGGAGATACTAAAGAACAACACGCACACACTATTGAGTAATACTAAGAAATTAGGACTGGAAGTAAATATCAATAAAACTAAATATATGGTCACACGTAGAAATTCATTATATAATGGAAATGGACAGCTAATGACAAATGAGGGAAATTTTAAGGAAGTGGCTGAATTCAAATACCTAGGAACAATGATCACAAAAGGAATGAGATGCACAAAGAAATTAAACATAGGCTCAATTCTGGAAATGCGTGCTATTGTGCATTACAGAGACTCTTGATGTCCCAACTTCTTTCAAAAAACGTTAAACTGAAAATATATAAAACTATTATTCTACCAGTTATATTATATGGGTGCGAAACATGGACTCTTACTTTAAGGGAGGAAAGGAGATTACAAGTATTTGAGAATAAAGTACTTAGGAAAATTTTGGACCAAAGAGAGATGAACAGACAGGTGAATGGAGAAGACTACATGACAGTGAACTACATGGTCTTTATAGGAAGCCAGATATAATAAGAACAGTTAAGTCTCGTAGAGTGCGTTGGACCAAAGAGAGATGAACAGACAGGTGAATGGAGAAGACTACATAACAATGAACTACATGGTCTTTATAGGAAGCCAGATATAATAAGAACAGTTAAGTCTCGTAGACTGCGATGGGCAGGACATGTTGCGCGTATGGGGAATGAAAGACGTGCATGGAAACTTCTTGTAGGAAAGCCAGAAGGAAAACGCCCAGTTGGTAGACCAAGAATGAGGTGGGAGAACAACATTAACTATGATTTGAGGGAAGTAGATTATACAGGAAATGATTGGAAAGCATTAGCTCAGGATAGGGATGTATGGAGAGCTTATGTCCGCGCGGCCATGAACCTACGGGTTCGATAGTGCCAGTGAGTAAGTAAGTAAGACTGCGTTGGGCAGGACATGTTGCACGTATGGGAAATGAAAGACTTGCATGGAAGCTTCTTGTAGGAAAGCCATAGGGAAAACGCCCAGTTGGTAGACCAAGAATGAGGTGAGAGAATAACATTAACTATGATTTGAGGGAAGTAGATTATACAGGGAATGATTGGAAAGCATTAGCTCAGGATAGGGATGTATGGGGAGCTTATGTCCGTGCGGCCATGAACCTACGGGTTCGATAGTGCCAGTGAGTAAGTAAGTATCTATAGGCTAGTAATAAACCCATGTTTTTGATTCCAATTATCACTACAGATGGAATTAAGCTCATCAAAATTAAAATCACCACCAACAAACTCGTATATATGTTTTAAATTTGTGTTATCTTGTTGAAATATACACAGAAAATTGATATCTCTTATAAGCTGTTTAGGTATCTTGCTGTATGTTTGACCCAAATAGAACATAAATTTGCTTATGTCTACCTCGTGTATAATAGTCTCGCACGTGATCTTGGTTCTCCTGTATAAAATCATCAAACTATGGAATTATTTTACACTCATCCAGTGGTACAACCTCTTCATTCTTATCACAGAACGTGCAATTTTTTTATTTATCATAGTTTCCATCTCTCTATATAAATTTTGCAAAAATACATACGATGGTTGGTTTAAACTTTTTGAATATATGTAGATGTGTCTGTTCTTTTTTATCCAACCATCCAGGAAATAATAAAAAAATATGCAATATTGTTGTCTTACCACACCCAGACGGTCCAACAATAACCGATCGAATATAATCATCATTTGGTAGATATTTACCATTACTTCGCTTTAATTGTGGTATTGGTATGATAGGTTTTATATTCCAGTCTGTCATATATATATATATATATATATATATATATATTCAAAAGATTATAACCATACTAACATTACTATTAGTTACCATTCGAGGGACAACCGTCTCGAAAAACCATGTAATGAGACGCTGCATGTTCTTAACTATCTTTACAACTATGGATATCTTTCGAGTGAATCTAAACGGAACGATAGTTCCTTGAGCGAAAGCTCGATATAGCATATGTTGACACAACAAATCTCTTTTATTATTTCAAGAGTACTACGGACTTGATCCAACTGCACAAATAAACAACGCAACTTTAAATTAATCAACACACCTAGATGTGGTGTAAACTATTATGTGTTTAGCTTTAGCACTACAACTTACAAGTGGAATAAAAAGATTATAAAGTGGCACTATGTACTTGCAAATAATAAATTACAAGATTTAACGTAAGTAGCGTTTGATGTACGGAGTAAGCATGCTGACATCACGTTTGAGCATAATCATGTCAATCCGGATATAACAATTTCGAATAAGCGTCGGGTACATAAATTTCAAAGATCGTCCACCCCCTGCATATACAAATTTGATGGCATAGGAGGTGTTCTTGCACATTCTTACTATCCAGGTGAAACTAATTCCCCTATAGAGATACACATTGACTCAGATTGAAAATGGTATCTTAAAGAAGATGATCAAACACCAAAGAATATGACAAATTTGTTTTTTACATTAATACATTAAATTGGACATTCGTTGGGATTGGGGCACTCTAACTATCCAAATTATGTTATGTACGCGTTTTATGAAACTGATAATATAAAACTAGAGCTACAGACAGCTGATATATATGCGATTCAGAGTTTGTATGATCCGGCTAGGCCAATTGTACCGACCACAAGTACCAAAATGCCGAAGGTGAGCGAAGCTACTATGACAACACAAGTACCAAGAAGAATAGCGCCAAAGTTATGTGACTTCACTAACATACCGGGATCGGAGATCCCTCAACAATATTTAATAATAAACCAGTTCATGTATGTGTTTTACAAAGAGTGGTTCTGGATGATTGATATTTACAATAAACAAGCTGAAGCACCACAATTGATAACCAATTGGCTAACATTTCTACCAAATTAATTTATTGAAATCGTGGGAATATATTAGAGGCCATCTGGAGAAGTGGTTATATTTATAGATAATCTGTTTTATATGATAAACTTTCCTAGTCTTAGTCTCTCTATTCTATAATAATAATTACTATTTAGAGATAGATGACTGCCTGATGTCAGCAAAATATTATGGAATAATATCAAAATCGTTTCCAGGATTACCACCAGGTATTAACTCTGCATTTAGATATATTAATGGTAACTTGTATTTTTTTCAAAGACAATCTGTACTACGAATTTAGTGAGTTTAACTATACAATTATTAGAGGTGGTAAAAATACATGATCTTTATTTGGAATTAAGTGCACATCATACATAGCCATTAAGAGCAAATTAAAATGCTAGTTTCAAATTTGGGAAATTTAATATCTTAATAAATGATATACAATAAATCAGAGCAAAGCACCTCTGCCTCAGAGCGAAGCTCCTCTACCTCTGGTTCAAAGAAAAAACCACGTATGTCTGTTAAAGAAGCAGATGAAATGATACGATTACGTGATCAACTGCTTAAATAATTTAAAGGTGTCAGAAGAGGTAAACGTGGTGATTATAACAAAAACAAAAAACAAGAACAGCCCACGATTGACGCTATTAATGATTTGGAAACTAAATTAGAAAAAGTTATCGAACATGAACATAGTATGTCACTCGTTCCACAAACGTACGTTCCACCAACGTACGTTAAACCTACGTCTACGTCTAAACCTACGTCTTCTAAAGCAATTACTCAATATGCCACGTCATCGATAGGGCCAATCATATCAAAATATTTAGGCCTATCAAAAATGAAGAACGCAGGTGGTTCGGTATTTGGCTTATTTGGAGGTGAAGAAGGTAAAATTTATATGGGTGATTCTAAAGTAGTTTTTGACAATGACAATCTAATTATTAATGGGAACAAATATAAAGCTACAGAGGGTTTAATGAGTCTGTTAACATTGGAACAGCCTAATCAAAATCTTCCAGAAGATGATATGATAAATTATGAAAAAAATTTAATCAATACGAACTGTATATATCAAAATAATTCTAATATAAGGAAACCTAAATCAAGTCGGAGTGAAAAATATAAGAGCATAATTAGTCCAATTTGGGAAAGAATGAAAAAGGGCGTTTCAAAATCAAATCAATACTTTTCCCCATCACGTAGAGACTCAGATTCAGATGTTGGTAGTGGGGAAAAGAAAAAGGAAAAGAAACACTCGAGTGGAAAAGGATTACAAAAGTACACAGAGTTACCTAAAGAATTTATTTTGACGAATGAAGTACGGAAGCTTGTAGACAGGCTAATTGTTATTATGGGAGAGGAGCAATCTGGAAACGATAATCTGTACAATGAAAAGGTTAGCATAATGAAAATGTTCAATGAAACGCTTGCGAATTTTATTTTACAAGACCCCAAAAATATTGGACACTTGATAAAAATTATTAATATGTTGCCCCCTAAATTTTGGAGCAAAGAAGCTTTTGGCTCTGATTTGTTAATGATATAATTAACAAACTTCCATTTGAATTGCACATTCCTTCCTACCAATATTGCGATCCTGGTACAAAGCTAGAGAAGAGATTAGCTAGAGGTGATCAAGGAATCAACCCTCTTGACGCTGCTTGCGAAAATCATGATATAGCATATAGAGATCACAAAGATTTGAAAGATCGTCACGTAGCAGATAAGGTATTAGAACATCGTGCACTAGAGCGTGTGTTTAGTAAGGACTCAAGTATTGGAGAAAAATAGCTTCATTAGGTGTTGCTGTAGTAATGCATGGTAAAGTCCATCTTGGATGGGGTTCATCGTAATTATATATTTTTTATTATATATAAATGATATCACTAGCAGAACTACTCACCATTTTTAAAAAATATTAAATCTGGAAGTGCTATAAAAGTTCGCAGAGGTGGAAATCTTTTTACATTACCAGTACTAATATATGCTGTCTCAGAATTACATAAACTTCTTAGCAACAAAACCCCTCCAAAGACTGGAAGTGGTGTTACTGTATCTTCATATATGAAAGCAGTAAATAATATTAAAAAAGCAAAAATTGCTTCTGCAATAAAACTACAGCACAGGGGTGGTTTTATATTCACTATACCTATACTCCTTTCAGCATTAGGGGCTATTGGGTCTTTTGCAGGTGGTGCCGCAGCTATAGTCAATGCTGTTCACAATAAAAAGAAGAATGATGTGGAGCTCGAAGAACAAAAACGTCATAACCTTGCAATGGAGACTAAAAGCGACCCACCAAATGTAGTAGTTGGAAATTCAATATCACATACACGTAAACTCAAGAGTACTAAAAAAACACCTACTGTAAAAAAACACCTACCGCAATAAAAAAAAACTTAGTATCGCTACGTCTCTGAGTAATTATGACATTATAAAAATGTGTAAAGATGCAAAGGATTTAAAGGTGTATATATGATTGATCAGTTACCTAAAAAACCCAACACATATGAGTGTGGTGTCGTTAATTTCGACATAAGTAAAAACATTGGAACACACTGGGTATGTTACATCAAAGATAGTCTCAAACATACAAGTTATGTGTTTGATTCATTTGCTGAGCAACCGCCTAAGCGATTGGTTAATTATCTGTGTGGTCGCGAGGGAGGAAGCACTATATATTAGTGTATAATAATGAGCGTATACAAAATTTTGATGAAGTTATCTGTGGACATCTATGTGTTACAGTTTTAAAAATGTATACTATGGGTATCTCTTTTAAAGATATTTTAACACTATTAAATGCCAATCACAATATTTGGAGGAACTACATCAAAATCTAACAACCAAACAAACTTAGTTCCACAGAATTTATCCGATTTCCTAACAAAGGACCAAGCTACAAACTATGCCGACAAAAAATATATGAAAAAAAAAACTTCATCAAAAAGGATATCATAGGCACTACAATAGCATATGTAACATTACATAATCACAGAAGATTAGCAGCTATCAAACCTGGTATTGATGTAAATAAAGAGCAAATAGAAGAATATGTATCAAATTATCATAATCAAGTATTGGATGTTATCAACAAACGCATACAAGAAATCAAAGATGAATATGTTAAAATAAGTGAAGATATTGTTTCACGAGAAAGGAGATATAGGAATACAGATATAGTTAGTGTTATATATTTTAATGGTACACTCACTAAAAATATTTTATACCTACTGGTGGACAACGATTTTTTCCTATTTTATGTGATGGATCAATTGTTAAAATAGAGACAAATCTAGATGTACAAATATATGAAGTATTACAAAACAACACAGTAGTTGAGCATAAAAAAAACATTTAAAGTTTTTAATGGAGAGATAATATATATTTTAAGTCTAACCCTGGTATGGGACTACAGGATGGTTATAAAATTCATGTGTACCTATTCATTAAATTTTCAATATTATAAATGCCTATAAACATATTTGGCAAGCCACCATATCGTAACCAAAATAATATACAAAAAATCATAGATCCCATAAACGAAAAAATAAAATCTCTAATAATTAGTGTGCCCCATGTATCCGGTTTTGTTACAAGTGATCAAGCTCATATCCTAAATAATGAAATTAAGAACATCAAAAATAAAATACCAACCTATGATTGGGTTTCTTTTAATTATGTTGGAAAGCATGTTATAGATCATTCCGATTCTTATATAACGTTATCCAATAAACGAAGAATAGCAAAAATAAAACCTGGAATTGATAAAGATGATGCTGTAAGTAAGTCACGAATGGAAAACTATGTCAGACAACAATTAGCCCTATTCGAAATGATGTGGGAAGCCGAAGAAGATTCTGAAGAACCACACGTAGCCGCAGGAGATCGTGCAGATAAATTGATAATTTTAATTTACATAAATGGATTGGAAAATCATCACTACCACATGCCTTTATGGCACATATGAACTACTGAGAATCATTATCGAAGGCCTACGTAATCTCAAAACCAAACGTAAGAAAAATATTGCTAATAAATGACTCATGTATTCAAACTGTCTGAATATAATTCCAATTTACAAAAGGGTTAATCCCATTCAATTATTTATGATAACCTACAAGTTGCCTTAATTGGTTTTTATACAACATATCTCACACCTAATGTAACAAAGCCTAATAACATATTATGTTACGAGTAAAATGGTGATAAAAAAGAGCTAATTATTCCAGTTGGACAGTATAATGTTACTTACTCACTGGCACTATCGAACCCGTAGGTTCATGGCCGCACGGACATAAGCTCTCCATACATCCCTATCCTGAGCTAATGCTTTCCAATCATTCACTGTATAATCTACTTCCCACAAATCATAGTTAATGTTATTCTCCCACCTCATTATTGGTCTACCAACTTATGCACTAAACACCTTTCAACCATTTATAGTGTTTCGTACTGTTTTAAAAATGTTTGGGAAATTATTCGAAATTATCCTAAAAGGTGCTGGTATATAATCATAAAATTGCAAATCTTAAAATTTTACCTACCGATCGAATCCAAATTTAATATTGATAAAAAATGTAGGATTCAGGGAATTGAGTTTATAAGAGCTAATCCTGATAACCTGTACTTAATTCTCAGAGTGAACAATAATGATTTATTTAATCTGGCACAAGCATGCAAAATAGTTGTTTATAATTAAGCAGGAATTTAAAAAAAATATAAATCCAGATCAGTCAAACTCAAATACTTTAAACAGATATAGTAACACAAAAAAAAAAAACCAGTAAGCTTAATAATAAGCCTCAATAGGTCATCGTGATAGTCCCTTGAACATACATACATAATGATAAATATTCTATAATCTAACGATCGCAATGTAATTAATGATAGGAAATACCTAAAGTATATCACAAACAGTGTCTATAATGCTTAAGGAAATATAGGAGCGCGAGAGTCAAACATTTTTTCAACATTGGAAAACTTAAATATTCTTTTATATAAGTGCGGCGATAGTTACGTCTATTTATTAATATTATTAAATCTCTCTTTATAAGGAAATAATAAAAGTATTATCCGCAAAAATAACTAAATAAATAAATGTTTTTATAATCCTAACCCCAAGTGATATAATACAACATAACCAGTGATTTTTTATTTCCTGTTGTGAATTATAAGTCTTCTTATGTTTTTATATACATTTTTAAATATTTTGAATTTTCAACCGATTTTATAACATTACCTAGGATCTTTAAGTAATTATTTAAATACCCATATGGTGAATGGTGACTTGCTAGTTTCTCCAGGGAGTATTTTTATGTAGTGGAGAGTGTTTGAATTAAGTCACGAGTGTCTAGTTAACTTTTAGGCGTTACCTTTTAATGCGTCCAAATACATAAAACAAAAACAAAAATATAATGGTGGCAGCATTTTTGTAAAATTGTAAACTGTTGCAATAAATTTTATAATATTATTGGTAATTTTAATTTCATAGCGAGGTGGGCCTATCTAGCATAAGATTTTTTTTTTTTGGTATGTTATTGTAGTATGCGAGGATGGTAATTGAGATATGGTGATAATGACTGGCGCAGGCGCACAGATATACTATAGGACTTTGAAAATATTTCGTGTCAGGTTACGTGCAGTTCCCCCGTATATCTAAGAAGTGGAGAAAACTTAGTGGTTTAACTTAATCAGAATACGCTCTATCAATATAAATTAATAACGTTCATTATATATCCCAGAGGAAGGAAATATCTTGGGAACGAATAACATGTAGGAAGTTAGAACTCAATAAATGGACCACCATAATAATAAATAACCAATAAATGATAACATTAAATAATAACAACCTTACTAAAACGGGCTATTAATCTGTGGCATTAAACTAAATAGTTTAAAAGCAAACATTACCAATGGGTGAGGGAATATGTACTAGGACTGTGAAGTAATGGGAAATTTGTTCAAACCCGGCAGATCTTGTGACAGAGAAACGATAATTGAAGCTAACTGAGGGAAGGAATAGATAACCTCAATTACTACATTAGATTAAACTCAAAGATTACGAGAGCAACAATGATAATAATAATTGTGAACAAACTACAATTATCCTTAACAAAACTAAATAAAATAATACTAAGTTAAATAATATTAATAATTAAATAATTAAATAAAAGTGCTATAGCTTGGAATGTATAATGGAGCCTCAAATTACGAAGACACGTCATGAGGTACTATCGGAATTCACAATACGAATTTTAAGTGGCGAATGCATCCGGGTATGTTTAGACGGTAGGCGAGCACCTCTGGCATCAAAGGTCACTACGCAACTAGAATTCGAGAATTATAATAAATTCGTGAAATAAAAGAAGATAACCGGGACTCAGTGAATATCAAACGGGCAATCTGAGCTATAAAAGTAAAACATGATAACCTACAGGACACACTAATAATAATACTAATAAATGAATAAAACAAATTGCAATAACATAATGATAATCATAATATGTTATATCGATACTTAAAGTAATAATTAATAATATGAGAAACAATCGATTGAAGGATGGCGGGTAATATTGAAGGGAATAAGGGCTAAATGATCGTAATACGAGATACCAGATAGGACTAGCCAGTAATCCTGATATAGTATCTGAATAATAATACTAGAAGTAAACAAAACGTGAAAGGAGAGAAACAAAATCGAAGAATAAGCCTCAAGTTGGGTAAGGAAAGGATACTAGAGACTAGTTTTATGATATCCACGTGAGATTAATAGGACCTAACAAGAAAGATGAAACTATTAATAATAATGAAAAGACAATCCACCGCTGTGGTCTCGGGGTAGCGTGATGCCTTGTCACGCAGCGGGCCCGGGTTCGATCCCCGGTCGGGACAGTTTTTCTGGATGAGGTTTTTATCGGGGTTTTTCCTCACCTGTAAGACAAATGTCAGGAAAACGGTCCAAACGGTCCCCGAAATCATATGGCCATCGCAATCATCATCATCCTTCACCGGTGTGGAAAGCAACGGGAAGCTACCACACCTACAATAAGAAGCAAGGTGAGCAAGATACGAACCCCATCACGGGAAATCGGATCAAATCCACCCCCAATGACGTAACGGTGATTCGGTGAAGCCACCAGATATCAATGGAAAATTCTGAAGGATCTGAATGAGAGAGTGTGTTAGGAGGAACTCGGGCCCCCTTTGGCAGATTAGGACATGAACCCCTTTCCTTGAGGCGATCTGCTCGACTAACCTCGGGCCCCCTTGGAATGAGAGGGGCCTCCTATACGCCATTTAGGCGATCCGCTCGACGAGCTCTCTAGGGCCTCCCCGTAGGAGATGATGATGCCAGGAAAATCTGCCGGTGGTGAGAAAAGCGGAAAGAAATACCGGGAAAGGAAAGACGTACGCACAGGTAGAATATGGTCCAAGCGGATAGATAACAAATGCTAGCAACATAACATCGGAAACACTAGTGCACTAGAGGGAGCAGGAAAATAATTGGGGAAACACACATACACACGATTGTGCGTTTGACAAGTAAAGCCAAGAGGGACAGATTGACCTAGGATGGAAGGGAAGAAAAGACATAATATGAGAGGTTAAACACCTATGGTGTTTAAGCACATAAGCAGTCTAAAGTAAAATTACAACCCCCTAGGATACAGAGCAGCTTCGGGAAAGAGGAGGAGTTCCGAGTGGATGAAGAGGTAAGAAAAGAAACCCCCTGGAGTAGGACGTGGGTAAATGGTTCAAACTGAAAGGAGGGAAAAACGACCCCCAATTAAAAATGATATGTATGCGATATGTAATGAATGAAACCCAGGAGTAATAGTAGAGAAAAATGGAAGAGCAAACACATATGTAGATAAAGAAACAATCGGGAATAAAGTATACAAAACGAAAGGTAAATGTATAAAAGTTCAACAAATCAGCTATGAGAATTTGCCATTCGAACTAACAGTTAGATGATGTCAAGGTGACATTAAGGAAGCAAAAGGGAGAATGAGAACAAGGACTCAGGTTACATAACATCACTGTGAATTTCTAAAATTGAGTCAGTAATGATTAAGAAATTAAAACTTTGCGGATTGATATATTAGCAGTAAGATCAGATGATCAGAAAAATTAAACCAATGAATAATGAACACCTGAATCCCTGTCCAGACACAAGTAGCCTTAATATCATGTCTCAATTAAAGTACAATTAAGGCTAAGAAAAGGGAGAGTTAAGAACTAGAGGCAGCTAATTCAGAAGTGGGGAAAGGAAAAGAATGCTCTCAAACTCAGGACCCTAGGGAAACGATGACAGAAATTCAGGATGCGAGAATTAATTAATTAATTAATTAATTATGAGGCCTAATTGGATGTTGACTAAGTTACATTTATATGATAACACATGTAGTGAAGGCGAGCGCACCCGGTCGAATCGAGGACTCCAAAGGGGGCTAGATAAACCCTTAGAGTTACACAAAATTTTCGGACTTGTAATATAGCAAAAGATCAACCGATCTAAGCATGGAAATGATGTGAACAGAAAAACCTGAAGTACTGTCCAAATAAAAGTTTTAGGGAAGATTAAAGAGAATTAACTGATCATTCTTGATGATGAATATACAGAATTGATAGGCATAAGAGCACTCTTTTCCATTTCCAGTTTAAAATCTAGCAATACCAAAAGATAAAACAAGGATAGATTTTGTATAGGAAAGAGGTTGGTGGTTTTAAGATTAATGCAAAATACAATTTTGTTGTTTGTACCATTGAGATATGACTAACTAGGAGTAAATTTAGAGGAACTCAAACCTAGAAAAATTATAAAAAGTAAAGATGTACATGGTTGCTCAAAATTTCCGGGCTTTTGCTTAAAAAGGGATACAATTCTTAGTTAAGAAACAAGGAATTGTTTTTGAGACCCCAGGAGGTACTACTGATTCATTTCTAAAAGTCCATATGGAATTTGTTAAGAAAAAGGTAGTGTAGACCCAGTCATCATCATCATCTGCATTCATGGATTAGGTCAGTTGACCCGTTCCGACTTCAGCCCATCTCTTTCTAGGTCTGCCCACATCTCGGGTGCCTTTAGGTTTGTATTTTGTTATTTGTTTTGGATATCTATCTTCATTCATTCTGTCTATGTGTTGCTTCCATTTTTGTCTATATGTATCTATTTTATCAGTTATTGCAAATATTTCAAGTTCCTGTCTTATTTCTGTGTTCTTGATTCTGTCTTCCTTAGTGCACCCTTTAACAGATCTCAAAAATTTCATTTCTGCCGCCGTTATCCTACTTAGATCTTGTTTTTTATGTATCCAGGCTTCTGATCCATAGAGCAGTACCGGTACTGCCAATGTTTTATAAAATTTCAATTGGGTCTCTCTTGTTGTTTTATTATTTAGTGATCGTTTTATCGTACCACATATTCCCTGGAATTTTGCTATTTTATTAGTTATATCATTATCATAATTAAATGAAATGTCACATCCTAGATAATTGAGATGGTTCACCTGTTCTATGATTTTGTTTCCTATTACTATTTTGGATCTGATTTGATTTTTCCCTTGGAATGCCATTACCTTAGTTTTTTCTATGGATATTTTGAGATTATATTGTTCACATATATTATGTAATTTAAAAATATTCCTTTGAAGCTCGTCTTCCGTATTTGCTATTATTACCTGGTCATCAGCATATAATAATGTTTTCAAGTAGTGTGTTTTATCTAATTTTATTCCTTTATTTGTTTCTTCGTTCCATTTTTTTATTATATCATTGATGTATAGGTTAAACAAAACTGGAGAGATACTGCATCCTTGTTTAACTCCTTGATTAGTATGAATTTTATTTTTACTTACTTCATTTCTAGTTTTTATAACAAAATTTGTGTTCCAGTACAAACTCTTTATAGCTGCTATTAAGTGTTTCGGAATTCCTTTTTCTTTTAAAATTGTCCAAAGTTTTCCTCTGTCTACTTTATCAAATGCCTTGACAAAATCAATAAAAGCCATGTGTGTTTCCTTGTTATATTCTCTTCTTTTGTTTATAAATTCTTTTATCGTAAATATATTATCCATACATGAACGCCCTGGTCTGAATCCACTTTGTTCTTCTGTTAACATTACCTCTGCTATTTGTTTTAACCTAAATGTTAAGATTCTTGAGTATATTTTATAGCCTGCAGTTAAAATGCTTATTCCTCTGTAGTTGTTGCAGTCGTTACGTTCTCCTTTCTTAAAAATAGATTGTACTATTGCTGTTGTCCAGGTTTCTGGTATTGTTGCTTGTTTCCAACATAAATTTAAAAAATGTAATAATCTCAGTTTTAAAAAAATCCTCCATATTTTATTAATTCCATATTAATTCCGTCTATTCCAGCTGCCTTTCTGTTCTTGGTTGTTTTCAGTACTTCTAATTCTTCCATTGTTTTCATATCTATTCCTGTCTCACACTCATATATGTTATCTTTAGTTATTTTATTTTCATTATACCACAGTTTTTTTTATAATGTTCTTCCCATTGTTTCTCCTCAATTACATTGATCTGTATTGTATCTTTTTCTTGTTTATTTAGATGTTTCATTACTTTATAGGCTATTTTTTGCTGCCCATGTATATCGTATTCTAGTCTACTTATATATCTATCCCAACTGACTTTGTGTGCTTTTTTTATTTCTCTTTTGGCTATTGCACTTTTATGTTTGTAATCAGCTCTTAATTCTGGTGTTCTATTCTGTAAATATTTGTGATAAGCCTCTTTTTTATTTTTATTATCCTCTCTAATTCTTCATTCCATATTCTTAAACCCTTCTTGTTATATATTTTATATTTTGTTCCTAATGCCTCATATGCTACTTTATCAATGCTTTCTTTTATATTATCCCATTCTCGGTTTATTTCTTCGGTAGTAGGTTTTAATATTAATTGTTCATTGAGCCTATTCTAATAAAGATTTTGTATACTTTTATCTTGTAATAAATGTACTTTGAATGTGGTCTCTTTATTTCTATATTTGTTTTTAGTTTTCTTCCATCTCGCTAATATATTTATTTTTGAGATTACTAAATAGTGATCTGAATAAATATCACTTCCTCTAAATACTCTCGTATCTGTTAATAATGATGATGCTTTCTCATTGATTAACACATAATCTATCAGTGCAAGAAAACCTCGTGCAGACCATGTATATTTGTGAATATCTTTTTTCTTATAAAATGTATTTGTTATTTTAAAATCATTAAAAATTGCAAATTGTTTTAATTCTTGTCCATTTTTATTTATAACATTTTCTCCATAGATCCCAATTACATTTGCCACTGGTTGATTCCCCACTCTAGCATTAAAGTCTCCTAATAACATTATTATGTTGTTCTTGTTTATCTTATTTATTTCCTTCTGTAGAGTAGTATAAAATGTTTTTGTTTCTTCATCTCTCCCTTCCTCCGGTGCATATATTGCTATAATTGTCATATGTCCTCTATTATGCTTAAATCACATTGTCATTATTCTTTCGTTAATACAATTATACGTGTCTATTTTGGATCCCCATTTCTTATCCACAAATATCGCCACTCCTGCTTTCGCTCTTTCTTTCTGACTTACTCCACTGTAAAACATCATATCATTTATCATTTGTGATCCTTTCAATTTTTTCTTTGTTTCTGAGGCAGCTAATATATTTATATTTTTCATTTCGTTTGTTAGTTCGAATTCTTTGTTTCCCAAGCCTCTGACATTCCAAGTCGCTATTTTAAGCTGGTCATGTATTCCAAAACTCTTTTTATACTTTTTCTTGCTGTGGTCGTCATAAGGTTTATCAATCTGGCGTTTCTTCTGCTAAAGTTTATGAGTAAGTTATTTTTTACTAGTAGAGGTTACCAGCCTCTAGCCAAACCCCTCTTCCTGGAGGGCAGGGAACTGCAATTTCGGAGTGTTCGTCTCCTAGAGAAGTTGCCTTCACTACGGCTTTGGGGACTTCTCTTCTCCCCACATAACCCTGTGGACGGGGCCCTACCCAGGTACTACCCACTGGGCGAGTGGGACCTGGAGCTCACAAATGGGCAGGGGCGCCTAGTCCCTGGAATGGACTACCTATTTCAAGGGTACCACTCTGTTACCCATAGTATTAAAATTAATAAACTCAAGGTAAAAAAAAGCAAAAAAAAAACAAAAACCATCAAGACAAGTAAACACCCTTGGCACAAGAAGAACGACTACGCGCATGCTCTAACTCTACCAATGAATTCCTGGTTTTGTCCCATTTCATTTGAATATAATTATGCCCTACTTCTGATAATAATTACAAGTTAATTAATTAATTATTCGCCCTTAATAAAAGTCCTTATTTCTCCGAAATAAGAGGACTCGGCGCAAACTTAAAAAGAACAGTTTTGTTTCGAAATTTAAAAAAAAAAAAGCTATTTTTTAAATAAAAATATTCATCATTAAAATATTTTCTTCGGAATTTCTTTATAAACAGTTACAATTTTTTCGAAGTTTAAATTCTTGTTTAAGCAGTCGGTAAACTTCCAGTCCTTTTGGATGGGGGAGGAGGGGTGCGTTCGTCAATAGTTAGGGTGGATTTTTTTAAAGTCTATTCTTTTATATTTACCATAAAATATTGCTGGAATCATCCGTACACAGCTGAAATACAGTAAAACTTGTTTAATCCGGAATGTGAATAATGCGGAAATCTGTCCAATGTGAACAAATTTATTGGTCCCAACGAAATAATAGTAATTTTACGTGTATTTATTTTGCATAAAACGGAATCTGTACAACGCAGAAACGGGAGGATATATCTACACAATTCATTAAAAAAAATTATAAAGGATAAACAAGAAAGTGATATGAACAGAATAAATAAAGGTAGAGCAATAACAGCAATGATGAATGGAGTCTTATGGAACAGACATAACCAGGAAAAATAAGTTACAAATATATAATTCAATAGTGAGAAGTACTGTCACATATGGAGCTGAAGTTTGGAAATTCAACAAAAACTTAGAACAAAAACGTATGTCGATGAAAATGGATTTCTTGAGGAGAGCAGCAAGATGTTCAAAATTAGACAAAATAAGAAATACTGTCATAAGAGAAAATATGAATATTGGTTATTAAATAGTAGATTATATACTGTATAAGCAATTAAATTGGTATGGGCACGTACGACGAATGCAAGAAGAAAGATTACCCAGGAAAACATTGGAATGGTGTCCACCTGGAAGGAGGAGAGGAAGACCTCGAAACTCGTGGATGCAGGAAATAAGAACTGGAATGAGAGCAAGAGGACTGGAGGACATGGATTGGATGGAGAGAGACGAGTGGAGAAGAAAAATAAAACTTTAGGCACAGTAAGATGTGTAAACATTAAAATTCTGTATATAAATAAATAAAGCGGAAATGAATACATATATATATTTATTTATTAACCATCGGCAGTTTTTTTTTCTGAAGGTTTTTACAAATAGTGATTCAAACCAAATGGGCAAATAAATATCAAAACAAAAACCTAATTTGTCACTGACCCTAAAGTTCATTGTTAAAAGCTGTTGTCGTATTTCATGTTCCGATATGTACTTTGATAAATACCTCCATCGTCACGATCGGTATATTGTTTCAACTTGTTCGTTGCAATTATTTTGATTGAATAGCACGTGTCTCTTGTGCTTTGTTCCCAGTTTATAATGTCGAGTAAAAGAAAGAAAAATAATTAGTACCGAAGAGAAAAAAAAAATGGTGTTGCCGCAAATAAAAATTGCTGGCCGTTTATACGCATTGGCGAGTCTTTTGCGTCTATATCACGCTGTTTTAATGTTAATGAATCAAGAAATCCAAAGACGAAATACGCAATTCTATCGCAGAATTCACACCTGAATATCAATCTCAATTGAAAGACCTTTTAAAAGCGGCAAAACAGAAAAATGTCACTAAGTTCTTTAAGACCTTGCCTACGCCTGACAATAATTAATAGAAATTGTTCAAAATCTCTCATTAATTTATTTTATTTTGATAATTTTTATCATATTTTGTAACCTTGGAACGTATCCCCTATATGCCCATACAAATTACCATTCCATATTCACGGTTTCTGTATTTGCGAAACATATCCCCCGCGAATAAGCTTTTACTGTATATATTCGGCCTCTTTGCACACCCGTTATGCGAAACACATGTACCTGTCTTGCAAATAAATGCGCTGTAAAATCTAAAATTAGTTAAGATCTGATACCGATCTTTCACAGGTAGCGTTCTGAATTTACGGAATAAAGATTGCTGAAAGGTATGTATCATTCTCATTAAGCGAAAAAGTCAAAGTAATTTAAGATAAATCTCCAAATATTTCCGGACCGATGCTCTTGTTAAATCCGTAAGGGAATAACGATTTCAAGGGATCTTCAGGTTGGCTGGACAGTTTTAAAAGACGACACAACGTAGTGCGGAATGAAATTTGCGCCTCAGAGACAATTTTAACACTGACAAAATAGGACTCTCTTCGAGCGTTACCGTCGAAGTCGCTGATATATACTATACTTCACTTTTCAACGGCAGCGAAACTACAATTAATCCAAGGTAGGGACATAAAAAGACACATACGGTACTCTATAATTTAAGATTATTAATAAGTTTGAGTTTTTTATAATGCGGAATTTTGTCCAATGTGGAAAAAAATTGGGGAAAACTGCTCAAAGTCCTATAGAACAACAGTGCGCATGCGCCTGAGTTTATAGAGCCAACGATAACCCACAATCGAACCACATATCGATTATCATCCTCGATTACTATCTGTCGCTATGAAATTTAAATGACCAATATTTGCAATAAATCCCCAAATCTACGTTAAAAAAATATATCAATAATATTAAAATTACTAAACGTTTATTAAAAATGGGTGTACACTTACTTACCACTTCCTAACGCTGACCCAACCAGTGATAACCCAAAACAGCGATAGAAAAATCATAGACTAAGTAATAGACTCTGTGGAGAAAATAGCAGTTAGCATCACAATATTGTCTAACAGTCATAATATTGTGATTTGCATATTTAAATAAATACTTCAAAATTGTCTAATAATGTCATAAAAATGGTTTGAAAAAGTTAAAAAAATTAAATGCTAGTAAATACAGAAAAAGAGCTATAGTTTACATCGATATAACTGAAAAATCAAGCGCTAGTAGAAGTGCAGTTGAGCCAAAAATTGGTCCAATGCGATTCCGCTTTGAGCAAGTTTTACTGTAATAGGCCTATTTATAAACAATATATTCTCGTTCTATTTACAGTATACTGTATAGATTCTTTATGCAAAGGTTAGTCCCTCCCTGCCCTCAAAATATATTTTTTTCCAACTGAAGAACTGAAAACATCCTTGCATCTATAGTTTATTGCAGCGATTATCTTTTAGCCTGTACGTAATTATAGGCTATGTCAAATCAAAATAAACTACCATTTCAACGTATGACTGGAATCAAAGAACGCTACGAAATAAAAACAGGAAAGGATACTCTAACATTTCTGTTATATTCACTAGTGGTTTACAATCCACAAGCAATAAATATAGTCTCCCAAAATAAATTCTTCAGCTCAGTAACAAGCTACAGGTTGCATAAAACAAAAGAATCGACGAGGTAAGAATTAGAAATAGTTCAATTAAAAATTACTCAATACAAGTCAACTTTACAACACATTTTTAACTTCAATTTTTAAAAAAATCAAAATTACAAAAATTACTGTTAACCCCTAAAGTTTTTCCGAATTATAAAAATATATTTTTACTCCAAATTAGAAAAAAAAATACGAAAACAATATTTTTGTTTCGTAATTCCAAATATTTTTTAGAAAATCTTGTTTTGAATTTTCAAAATTATATTTTTCCCATTTTTCTAAGGCAGATAACCTGCTAAAAAATAGAGTACAAACCAAGATGGAAGTAAAAAAATGCAGGACGTCCTAGGGCGTCATGATGGAAGAGGCCAATAATTATGGCATTTCATTTATATTATTTATTACGAAATAAAAAAAAAACATTTACAGGCCTACCCTGGAATCGGCAAGGTATCCTGCAATATATGTTAATTTTATTTACTCGTATATTTAAGATAAAAACTAATTTATAGAACATGCTTAATAACAAATTATATAAGACGCAATATTATCTACGTACCTGCACCGCATATAAAACGAACTTAACGACACTACGATTCTCTTCAGACTAAACCGACTGCAGTCACCAATCACTGCACGCTTATAATTCGTAAATGCGCATTAGAAGTCCATGTCAAGCAACCTCTAAAAACTAATAACTCGGGAAATTTGTAATCGTACGAAAGGAAGTCTTAACTATGCTAAATATCCTATGACATATACTATGCTATTATTATTTCACTTCAGTTCTAAGAAGTTTGAAAAATTACGGCCATATCATATCAATCTTATTCAGATTTTTATAGTTAAAAACTTGTAAATGTATTCACTAGCTTATGATTTTTAGAACACACCCTACAAAATATATCCAAGGAAGATTATTTGTTTGCTTCAGAGCACCAATAGGTTTAAATAATTTTAAATTACACAAAATAAACCAATTTTAAATATTCGTCACTTGATTAAAATGGACATTTCAATAAACACGAGTTCTATAAGTTTATTTTTAAAAAAAACTAACATTAACCTTTGAAATGGTTTTCTTCTGAAACTTCTATCTTATTGGATAACACAGCCATCTTAACATCCATAAAATTTCCGAAGAAATTCTACGTCACGTTTTTCTTTCTCCAAACAAAGTTATTGCGATGGCGTTTGGGAGGTTCCGAGTTCAAATACCGGTGCGAACTAACCTTATTGAGGTTTTTCCCTGGTTTCTCTCAATCGTCAAGACAAATGCTGCGTCAATAGGACCCATTTCATTACATTCACCGTTTAATGGCATGATTAAATACTTACTTACTCACTGGCACTATCGAACCCGTAGGTTCATGGCCGCGCGGACATAAGCTCTCCATACATCCTTATCCTGAGCTAAAGCTTTCCAATCATTCCCTGTATAATCTACTTCCCTCAAATCATAGTTAATGTTATTCTCCCACCTCATTCTTGGTCTACCAACTAGGCGTTTTCCCTCTGGCTTTCCTACAAGAAGCTTCCATGCAAGTCTTTCATTCCCAATACGTGCAACATGTCCTGCCCATCGCAGTCTACGAGACTTAACTGTTCTTATTATATCTGGCTTTCTATAAAGACCATGTAGTTCATTGTTAAGTAGTCTTCTCCATTCACCTGTTTGTTCATCTCTCTTTGGTCCAAACATTTTCCTAAGTACTCTATTCTCAAATACTTGTAATATCCTTTCCTCCCTTACAGTAAGAGTCCATGTTTCGCACCCATACAATATAACTGGAAGAATAATAGTTTTATATATTTTCAGTTTAACGTTTTTGAAAGGAGTTGGGACATCAAGAGTCTCTGCAATGCATAGAGGGATGATTAAATATAAATGAAAATACAAACAAATTAAATAAATACACGCTAAAAAATAAGTCTCAAAAATAAATAAGTTGTTGGTTTATTTAGAGACGTCAGAGCCGCTCCATCCTACGAGTATCAGCAGATATCATTTGGGAAGCTTTTTTTCATAAACAACTTGTTCATTTCATTATGTTTTTCATGAGAAGACAAAAAAATCATAATTATATCTTAAATGTTTATTTTTATGTGTTTGCTATGAACATCGAAATTTTATGTTAAAACGTGTCACAACAATCAAAAAATGAGATTTCTTTAAAAATTGGTCATATTTAACCTTGAAAAATATTTAATGTTAATATTCTGATCTTTATTTATAGACGCTCTAACAACTAGGGTCATATCGCATATATTTACTTATTATGGTGCTATGAAATGGTGTATCTGGTGAAATGAGCCCACGGTAATGAAATTCCAACCAGCATCTGCCTTGACGAGTGAGGAAAATCAGGAAGAAACATCAGTGCAATCGGGGTTTGAACCCTGGACTTCCCAATTAGGACCCTGAATGTTACCGCTTAAGTCAACTTGCTTCCTGTATTAATCTTGTAAAAACGATCCAAAATGTATTGTTTAATTTTCATTTTACATACTTATTTACTCACTGGCACTATCGAACCCTTAGGTTCATGGCCGCGCGAACATAAGCTCTCCATACATCCCTATCCTGAGCTAATGCTTTCCGATCATTCCCTGTATAATCTACTTCCCTCAAGTCATAGTTAATGTTATTCTCTCACCTCATTATTTTCATTTTACATTCGCATGAAAATACATAGTTTAGAACACGTGTGTTAGTGAATTCAGAAAGAATGAAGCTATTAAGGTTGTTCTCATCAATCCTAAATAGCAGACACACAAAATGGCATATACATATGTTACCGCTCTAGCGGCCGTAATTTTTGTAACTGAACTCGGCATATATCAATCAATTAAAAAAAGTAACGTCCATTCGGTAATCAGCAAAATCGGACAATTACAAGTAAGAGTTCAGCTGAAATGAAAATTTAAAAATAGTTCTAGAGCCCGCAATGTTTGAGTTTGCGAAACAAAACTCTGGGTATGCCATTTAAATTAAACCAATAAAGTTTTCTCCAAAAATCAGCGAAATCTGAACCCGAAATAAAAAAACAAATAGCTCTTTGTTTTCACTGCGGTTCGACTCGTTTAAATAACTCGAGTTAACAAAAGGATATATTTCGCAAACCAACAAAATTTCGCATCTGTCACTAAACGGAGTTCAAATCCCTTATAGTGAGACAGTAAAAATTCTAGGAGTATTTATTGACAAAAACTTAAATTGGAATACACAAATAAACCATACATGCAAAACAGTCTTCTCAATAATACATTCATTAAATCGTGTACGAAATTGTTTGCCATTCGCCCTTAGGAAAATGTTAGTAGAAACACTTGCAATGCACCATTTTGATTATTGTGACACTCTTTTTACAGACTTAAATATTATTTCCACTCAAAGACTTCAACGTGTTCATAATTCTTGCGCACGTTTTATTTGTGGTATTCGCAAATTTGACCATGTTACAACCGTCCCTGGAACAATTATCGTGGTTTCGTCTAAGAGATCGTAGAACTGTCCATTCCCTATCCCTTCTCTATAAAATACTTCACACATCATCGCCTAATTATTTATCACGCCGCTTCATCAGACTATCCGACACACATAATCTTGACACTCGATCCCATCAGCACATTGTCCTTTATATCCCGCCTCATCACACTGCATATTATTCATTATCTTTTACGGTGTCACTTACCAAAACATGGAATTCCCTTCCACCCTATGTCAGAGACTGTCAAACTGTAACATCCTTCAAAAACAAACTAAAGAATTATTTAATAACAAACTAACTTATACACCTCACTGATAGTATTCTTTTAGCAATATTAATATATTTAATTATTTATGTAAATAATATTAAGAATAACAAATATTTTTATTTGTTTTGTTTTAAATATTGTATAATCGTAAAATTAGTTTTCTATATCTCATTATTTTCCTGTTTTTTATATACACTAGACAGGGACAATTTAATATGTCTTGCTTGTATACATTTTATTATTAGTTTTAGTCTTAATTTTAACTAATATTAACTGGTTGTATTATAGATCGTAATATGTATATTAGATATTATCTTTTGATCAAATTTTTACTTAGTGTTTAATATTAGAGTTAATTAAGATTGTTATATTCTTATGTAATATATGTTTGTCCTGGTGAGTGGAAGAGAAGGCCACATGGCCTTAACTCCACCAGGCTAAATAAATCTTAAATCTTAAAAATTGTGCCATGAATTTGACTTGGAGAATTCACTCACATTACGCTCTTCCTGCGTGACGGACTTTTTAAAATAATTGTATTAATATTATAATTATTATCATAATAATAATTACCATGATAATAATAATAACCATAATAATAATAATATTATTATTATTATTATTATTCCATCCACAGTAATTCTGCCCGAGGGCAGGTCCATCACTGCAATCATAGAATTTTCATGCTATGCTTTGCAGCTTTACTAGGGATTTATAGGTGTGGTAGCTATCCGTTGCTTTCCACACCAGTGAAGGATGATGATGATGATGATGATGGCCGGATGATTTTCGGAGACCTTGGGCCCTAAGCATCCTGACATTTGTCTTACAGGTGAGGAAAAACTCGAGAAAAACCTCACCCAGCAGCCTGTCCCGACCGGGAATCGAACCCGGGCATTGTCGTCTTCGTCTTCATCGCCGCCGCCGCCGTCGTCATCGTCATCGTCGTCGTCATCGTCATCGTCATCATCATCATTATTATTATTATTATTATTATTATTATTATTATTATTATTATTATTATTATTATTATTATTATTATTATAGGGAAGTTCGGGTAATATAAAACCTATTGTTTGAGTGGACCCTGTTAATATCTTCTTTAATTGGTGCTGTCCTCGGACAGAAAATACTTTATCTTCTTCCCCTCATCAACTTTAACGGATTCAAGGCCAATTATTTTATTCTTTGTGTAAATAAGGTTTATTTGTGATATTTATGAAAATGTCAACTTTAAAAGTTTTTCAAACTAAGAATCAATTCTTAATTTCTGCTATTGAAAATTACAAAAAAAAAATGTTGAAAAAACTCCTAAATATATTATATTATGTAGATGCTGTTTTAATGTTGGTTTGATATTATGTGGCTGTATAAAATAATTAAACATAACAAAGGAATTCGGTTAATGTGGAACCTCTGGGTCCACTATACACGAATACGTATATTTTATCAATGAGGATGCTATCTGTAAAAACCATTCACTTAATTAATTTTATTTAATATCCGTGTAATTTTACTAAACACAAAGACCGTCGCTTTCTGCAGTTGAATGACATGTGAATGTTATCATCAACAATATTTTTCAAAAACAATTTAATAAATATCAACGCTTTTTAATTACGATCAAAGATTTTCAAATTAATCTGTGCCTGTCTGTTAACTAATAGAGTTAAATTAAACTTCTTATTAACTTAAAAAATAGACTAAAAGCTAAAGGTGGAGCGGGGGGATCCACTGTATTCGAATATGGAGATAAAAGTTGGACCTTTCTTGAGTAATTGAAAAAAAAAAAGTTTTATAACTTCTGAAGATGCTTCCATATTTGTAAAATTAAAACAAAAATGCTATTTCATAGTTACAACACTAATAAATAATCCAACGTAATTAAACAAAATTTCCAAATCCTTTTAATTTAAAAAAAGAAAAAACAATTTCAAAAACGGGTCCAAATTTCCCCGGAAAGTTCTCTACTATATACCAAAAAGATTGTTCAAAGATATTCATTTTGGTACTAAAATCGGATAGAATAAATAACAACCCCTCATCAGATTAATCGTCTTGTTGCAAAAAAGGGACGTAATGAATTATTTTTCGTATTTTTAAAATCTTGAATAAAAAAATGGGCTTCAATTAAAATCCGGTATATTTTTTACAGAAAGTTGTTTGATAATTTTCCTAAATAATTTACGCAGGTGTTTACTGCATATTTAAAGTGACGAAGACAAACTTAAAACTGACACTGACACAAAATGATAAATAAATTGAAGTGTATCAGGTTCATTGTTTACCCAACGTTTGCATGTTTTATTGACCGCAAGGACTGTGATTCCTTCAAACAGCTGAGAATTTCCTGGAAATCGGTGTTTATGTCTTAAAATTACATTATTTATGTTTTCCTACCGCAAACAATATTAAAATGTTTATTATCAGCGCAAGTTTAACACGAGTACAAGTAGAATCAATACTATTATGTTTTCAATCCACTTGTAAACTTGTAGAATAAACTACGAAGGTTCTCTCGTAACCTAAGGCATTTATTCAGTTAATATTAGTAACATACTTTATTTTTAAGTTAAAATGAAATTTAATACATTTCTGTTATTATTAATGTCTGATTTACGTACCACTCTTTTCAACACTCTTTTGTTTTTATAATAATAAGTAGTCCACTTCCCATCCATTGTCATAGGGACGTACCAATACTTTTATCGTGACTTTTTTTGTAAAAAAAATCACTAAGCAATAAATAGCTTAACATTTTATAGGTTAAAGCAGCGGTTCCCTACCTTTTTTCGACTCGCGAACCCCTTCCATAACCATATGAGTTGGGTGAACCACACACTTTTAAATATGCATACAGTAGACGTGCATAAAATTTAATTCCAAGCAAAAGGTTTAATAGCCTTATATTGACTTAACAATCGGCCGCGGTGGAGTAGGGTCGACGATTTTTTTAGGATGGAAAAATCCAAGGAGCAAATCCTCCGGGAGGGACTTTAAGCCGTGGGTCCCGAGTCTGAAGATTTTCAGGCTCGCAAAAGATCCTTAAGCCTGAATGAAAAGGTCTCTAAGCAAAATTTACCGAATTTTCCCGTCCTAGTACTACATTGGTTTCCTAGATGTGAGTATGAGGCGGAATGCTGACCACGGACCACTCTAATGACATCTACAAGAAAACAAGTGTAACTAAATTAGTATGGTTCAAATTCTCCCCTGTAGTGGGAGAGCGCCTAAATCTCTGTTAAGGAAAACATGGGCTTACAAGATTACAAGAAGATATTAACTTAACCCTTAATGGTTAAAACCTGAAGTTGCTCTGGTTAACTTACAGCTTAAAACTTACACAACGTGTAGGCCTAGTTGCAGGGAGGTCTAATGTATTCCTAACGTTGTTACTTAACTATAAATCAGGCATTCGCGGTAAAAATGTATTGTGGAAATAATGTGACTATTTAACTCATGCCCCAAATGGGAGTCAATGACCAATCACATTTCAATGATTTTTTATTTACAATCAATCACAGTCGTGTTTCGCCTAAAATTTACCAACTAAAGTTTATCATAATAAAGAAAGCTTCTCCTTTTTAACATTCTGAATAGGTCATAGCTTTATTTTGCAGTGACTGGCTCTCGAAGAAATACGGCTACCATATTGTATATATAGTGCATGAATTTCAGCAGAAAGCGCATGCGATAGATAATATAAAAACATTTGTAACTATTGATTATACCACACAAAAAAAGAACCACTATTTGCATTTTCTTAAACAAATTATTTTCCAGGAAATGATGTTGCAGAAAAATATAATTTACATATTTACATCATAGGACATCAAATTAATTAATACCTATAACGTTGGTTATAAATTTCTCCACTAGGGTGCATTCTTACAACATTGCGATCCTTTGGCAATAAATAATATTAAGATCTGGTTGCAGTGATGAACAAAATAAGCAAATGAAACGTACCAATCGTTTCTCATTTGTTTTCATTACATCGCCGTTTACATTAATATATAAATATTTTTAAATAACTATAGTTAAATAATGAATTGTGAGTAAACGGCTTAATTTTATTCGTTAAATAGTCCTAACAAATGTCACTCTTGATTTCCAAATTCTCTAGATAAATTCACTCCTCACTTCGTGAGTCGTGAATTTATCGATAATTTGGAAATCACTCGTGGCATTACTTATGATAAATTCCCGGTGTTACACATATGCAACAAGGTGCATTATAGGGTTAATTTAATTTTAAAATAATAATAATAGCTATTATTATTATTATTATTATTATTGTTATTATATTACAATGCTGCAGAAATGAAGGAAATAATAATAGACCTAACCCCGAAACCCGCCATTACAAAAAAGTTTTGGCGAACCCCTTGAAATATATGGCGAATCCCCTGGGGGTTCCCCAACCTGTGGTTGGGAAACGATGGGTTAGAGAACTGAGAAGATCATTTCGATACAATTGATCTCTCTCTCTCTTCCACACACACATTCCTCAGGTCGGTAATCACATTCTACAAAAGTAATTTTTCTGTTTTGTTATTGTTTTTATTTTTAAATATACGATATCATGTCATCTGCGCTACAATCCCTATACAAATCAGAACTTTTTATTGGCAAAATTGCATTATTGAACATCCCTTGTTTTCTCCTTCATGAATGTGTTTTTCACCTACACTAGTTTTAATGAATCCCGAAAGAATGCAATTACTGAGGTTGTTACAAATACCCATCGGTCTTAAAAGGCACCGTAAATGACGCCGAAATATTAATTTTATATATTTACTGTGTGTGTGTATATATATATATATATATATATAAATTCTTTTGTAGGTGTGGTTGTCACTCTACTCCTAAACGACCGGACCGATTTTCATGACATTTGTGTGTGTGTGTGTGTCTGATGCTTTAGATTCACAATTCGACCCTCTAAAACCATTAAGTGTAGAAGTTCACCTGAAGTGAAAATTGAAAAATCGTTTCTACGGTCACTTTTTTTGACGTTTCACAAAGAAATTCAGTATATCCTATTAAAATAAACCGAGATAGGTATACTCCAAAAATGAACAAAATCTGACAATTAGAAGTGGAGGTTTACCTTAAATCCGAAATTAAAAACTGCCTAAACGACTGGACCGATTTTAATGAATTTTTTGTTTGATTTTGAGTAGGTCTCTGGATGCTTTAGATTTACAATTGGGCCCTCTAAAACCATTAGGTGTAGTTTACCTGAAATGAAAATTTAAAAATCGCTCTAGCGGTCACAATTTTCGGTGTTCCACAACGAAACTCAGTATATCCTATTAAAATAAACCTAAAAGGGTATTATCCAAAAATGAGCTGAATCCGACAATTAGAAATGTAGGTTTACCTGAACGCCATTTTTAGTTCGTCTCAGCGTATACCATACAATTTAATTAACCTTTAATATTTCATCTATTGAAGCGTAGCAACGCACGCTGGGTATTAGCTAGAATATAATTATGTATACATCATACAAAAGGACACATTTACTACAAAATTGATCCATAAGAGCAGTACTATTTTTTAGACGTGAAAGCCTTATAGAGATTTTTAAATCCTGCTTCAGATTTATCCCCACTCCTATTGGTGCTAAGTCGGTACTACTTTCAACACTTTTGAAATTCATTCGGTATTACTTTTCGTAATTAATATATATTTGCCTGTTTGGATGCGAAAAATTTGTGGCCTTTTAGAAACTTCGAACTTCCACTAGAATTAACATTAAAAATACCAATATTAAGATTGTCATTATTAAGGCCGACGGGTTTAGCAAACAATTCGTGCTTAAAAAAGTAATAATAATAGTAATGTATAACTGTAGGCTTTCACGGCCGGCGTCTTGGTCCCTATTAGGTTCGTCTTCCGGGCATATAGGCCGTGGTCCAGTCGTTCTTCTACTCGACGTTTCGTCTACTGCTGCGGTAGACATCTTCAGGAGATACTGCGTGCTTTGAGGAGTTCACAGAGAGCACGCAATATCTCCTGAAGATGTCTACCGCAGCAGTAGACGAAACGTCGAGTAGAAGGACTGGACCACGGCCTATATGCCCGGAAGACGAACCTAATAGGGATCAATAATAGTAATAATTATTATTATTATGATAATAATAATAATAATAATAATAATAATAATAATACTAATACTGATAATAATAATAATAGTAATCCATCCATAGTAATTCTGCCCGAAGGCAGGTCCTTCACTGCAATCATAGCGTTTTCATGTTATGCTTGCAGCTTTACTAGGGAATTGTAGGTGTGGTAGCTTCCCGTTGCTTTCCGCACCGGTGAAGGATGATGATGATGGCCATATGATTTCGGGGACCGTTTGGGCCTTAAAGTTTTCCTGACATTTGTCTTACAGGTGAGGAAAAACCCCGATAAAAAACCTCACCCAGAAAAACTGCCCCGACCGAGGATCGAACCCGGGCCCGCTGCGTGACAAGGCAGCACGCTACCTCGAGACCACAGCGGTGGACAATAATAGTAATAATAATAATACTAATAATAATATTATTCTTATTATTATCATCATAATTATTATTATTTACATATTTTCAATGTTTACACATCTTTCTGTACCCAAAGTTTTATTTTCCTTGTCCACTCGTCCCTATCCACCCACTCCATGTACTCCAGTCCTCTTGTTCTCATTCCAGTTCTTATTTCTTACATCCATGAGTTTCATTTTTTTTTTCTTTCTTCCAGGTGAATACCTTTCCAATTTTTTTTTTTTTTTTTTTTAACCTTTCTTCTTACATTCGTCATACATGCTCATACAAATTTAGTTGATTATTTCTTATATATCCTGGAAGTAAATATCAGTAAAACTAAATATATGGTCACACGTAGAAATTCAGTATATAATGGAAATGGGCAGCTAGTGACAAATGAGGGAAATTTTGAGGAAGTGGCTGAATTCAAATACCTAGGAACAATAATCACAAATAGGAATCAGATGCACAAAGAAATTAAACATAGGCTCAATTCTGGAAATGCATGCTATTATGGATTGCAGAGACTTTTGATGTCCCAACTCCTTTCAAAAAACGTTAAGCTGAAAATATATAAAACTATTATTCTACCAGTTATATTATATGGGTGCGAAACATGGACTCTTACTTTAAAGGAGGAAAGGAGATTACGAGTATTTGAGAATAAAATTCTTAGGAAAATTTTTGGACCAAAGAGAGATGAACAGACAGGTGAATGGAGAAGAATACATAACAATGAACTACATGGTATTTATAGGAAGCCAGATATAATAAGAACAGTTAAGTCTCGTAGACTGCGATGGGCAGGACATGTTGTGCGTATGGGGAATGAAAGACGTGCATGGAAACTTCTTGTAGTAAAGCCAGAAGGAAAACGCCCAGTTGGTAGACCAATAATGAGGTGGGAGAACAACATTAACTATGACTTGAGGGAAGTAGATTATACAGGGAATGATTGGAAAGCATTAGCTCAGGATAGGGATGTATGGAGAGCTTATGTCCGCGCGGCCATGAACCTACGGGTTCGATAGTGCCAGTGAGTAAGTAAGTATTTCTTATATATCGTACTATATATTTAATATTTATTTTCTCTCGTATGACTTTTTTCCCTTCAATTTTGAACATCTTGCTGCTCTGCTCAAGAAATCCGTTTCTATCAACATAAGTTTTTGTTGAATTTCCATGCTTCAGCTCCATATGTGACAGCAGGCTATTTCTCACTTTTGAATAATATATAACTCATTTTTCCTGCTTATAATTCCGTTCCATAGGACACCATTTAACATTGTCGTTTTTGCTCTACCTTTATTTATTCTGTTCTTAATATCACTTACTTGTCTATCCTCTTCATTCACTTTCACCCCCAAACTCTCAAATTCTGATCCACATCCCACTTTTTTTTTCTAAATTTATTTTCAAACCCATTTATCATATAGGCTAGGTCCAATAATTTTCTGAACATAAACACCATGTCTTCACATTTTTTGCGCATTTATCTGGTCGTCCGTAAAAAAACAGTGTATATAATAATCCATCCATAGTAATTCTGCCCGAAGGCAGGTCATTCACTGCAATCATAGCATTTTCATGCTATGCTTGCAGCTTTACGAGAGAATTGTAGGTGTGGTAGCTTCCCGTTGCTTTCCACACCGCCGGTGAAGGATGATGATGATGGCCATATGATTTCGGGGACAGTTTGGACCTTAAAGTTTTCCTGACATTTGTTTTACAGGTGAGGAAAACCCCCGATAAAAACCTCACCCAGAAAAACTGCTCCGACCGGGGATCGAACCCAGGCCCGCTGCGTGACAAGGCAGCACACTACCTCGAGACCACAGCGGTGGACTATATAATTATAATAATAATATTCCACAATACAGTGTTTCTCCTCCAACCCAAAGTGATTTGTCGCCAGAGGTTCCTGTCTAAAGCATCTTCCACCCTCAAATCTCTGGCTTCCATACTTCTCTTCACTCCATCCATCCTCGTTCTCTAGGTCTGCCTCTTCTACTTCTTCCATTAGCTTTCCGATTAGGGATCTTCTTTGGTGTTCTCTCGTCTTCCATTCTTATGAGGTGTCCATACCATTTCAAACGTTTTTCTTCTATTTTTCCTAATGTTTTTTCAACTTACATAATTTCCCTTGTTGTGCTGTTTCTGACCTTATCCCTTCTTGACATTCTTGTCGATCGTCTCCAAAAATCTATTTCTACTGCTAACAGCTTGTTTTCTACTTACTGTCCAGGTTTCGGAGCCATATAATAAAGTGATTTGTAACAGAAGTTGAAATATAGTTTTCTTCGTACTGTATATTATATTTCTATTTTAAAGCACTGAGTTCAACATACCAATGATTTGTCTTCAATCAGTTATTTATTCTTCTTTCAATTTCTATAGTTGAATTCTTACTTTTATCTCAAATAGATCCTAAATATTTAATTTTTAACATTACGTATTCTTCCTGAATTACATTTTAGCTTATTTGTTGTATCCAATGATGATGATGATATTTTATTATTAATATATTTTTTATTCAATGCCCCAGGTTGCCATCTGGAGTTCTCTCCTGGCATTGGCTTAATTGTAACCCACTTCCGAAGTTGGGGCGTCTAGAAGGTGGAGTCACGTTACCCTGATGATATGATGGGTGATAAATGATAATGAAGCGCCAGGAGAGTTCTTAACATAATTTCCAAACCATGGGTAACCACAGGATTGATTTCCTTTAAGGAAAAATGCCTATGGTCTGACCGGGAATCGAAAAGGGGCCTCATGAACAGTAGTCAGAAACGATGACCACTAGCACATGAGGCTGGTCAATTAATAATGTAATAGTATTATATAAGACATTATCTTTAGTGCATACAGAAAATAATATGTACAACCTTTGAAAAAAATGACGGCGCAACTCTTCATGGTAGAAAGTTAAAGTTTTGAAGAGCGATTCACACCAGTAAGTTGTTATGTGTGCTGTCTCCTTTGAGGTCCAATCCGAAGGTGTAAGTCTTCCTTTTTGCAGTATTCGTATCGTTCACTTCAGTAGAGCAGTTAATAAGAAGCTCTCTTGTGACGACGCAGGCACAGGTTCGATCCTGGTCGGGATTTTTTTAAATAACGTTTATTTTCATTCCTACACGTTACCATGTTTCGTTATATAAATACATTTGTATATGTAGGGAAATAAATTAGTTAAAGAAAACAGCTCATACATAATATGTATAGAAAATAATGATTGTAACATCTCATTACTTTGTTTACAAAACATAAGGCATAACAAGACTGTTTATTTTCTTCTACAAATGCAAAACGCGTCTGATTAATTTAAATTAAGTTAATATCTAATTTCATAATACAAGTAAGTCCTGGACTATTGTATCGCTTCATGCAGACAGTTTCTAGCAGGGACGGTCGTGGTTTAGTGGAGGGAGTTTCTGTTTCCCATGCGCGAGGTCGCGTGTTCGATCCCACTATCATGCTTATTTTCTCTCTCTCGTTCTTATTTAAATTAATTTTCTTTGTTTTGTTTTATTTACAGCATTTACCGCTCTACTTATTTACGCGAAATTATTTTCTATTGCACGTCACACAACGAAATAGAACGGATTTCAGTTTATCAAATAGTTGTGCACTTGTAAACCAAGTAGCTGACCTCTGATCATGCGCAGTGGCTTCGTTCTGGGACTTGAAAATTATCTGTGCGTCATCAATTATTTCAAAGGCTACACATAACCTCATAATATGGAATAAATAATAAGTAAATATTCATACAAATTAAACAATATATATACATAACCGGTTGCGGCATAACTCAGTTAACCACTGCACATGGTTGCAACAAGGTAAAATGTCAGATTGGGACCTTCAGAATATAATCTCAAACACTACTGCTTGAGGTAATTTGCTAACTAGGGAACAATTTCGCTAGTTTGTTTTTTGTATAGATGTTGTAAACTACAGAAAATAATAGGCATATATTTGCATTTTCGGTTGACTTATGCTGCATCTTAAATATATATATATATATATATATATATATATATATGTGTTATATTGCAGATTTTCGCGGATATAAGTATGAATATGAAAGTTTTCTAGGGGTTTCCGCGTCTTGGGCAACATGGAGTGTGGTCGACGCTTGGATGGGTGTACGGCTTCCGAAACGGACCACACTGAAAACAGTAGGTATTTAACTACATAAGAACTAAACCTTGGATGGGTGTACGTCTTCGGAAACGGACCACAGCGAAAACTCTATGTATTTTATTATATAAGACCTAAACCTGTGACTCGAACTTATCATTCCTTGATCATGGCGCATATGGGATCATGCCGAAACGTCGGAATCAGTGGCCAGAGGCTGAACTTGAATCCGAGACGCGGAAAACCCAAGAAAACTTTCATATATATTATACATCATGTCTATAATTGTATGTTCCACTAATTCTACTAGAATCAAAATTTAAACTACCTAGTTGAAAGTCACAAGGTTGCCAAACACAATAATAGTAAATTATGACAATTATTGTCCAAAAAACACAGCGATAAATAAAATAACTATCAGCATAAAAACGAATATGTGTGTTTGTCATTTATAAACTTCTAAACCGATCTTCATCGAAATGTGTGCATACAAGTTTCCAAGTATGGAGAGTGGTTAGCTGCTATTATGTTCTAAAACCATTCACATGAAACTAACATTTAAAAATCGATCTAGAGGTCGTAATTTTTAATGTTTCACAACAAAACTCAGTATATCCTATTAAAATAAACCGAGGTAGGTATTAATAAAAATAATAATAAGCGAAATTAGACTATTAGAAGTGGGGGTTCACCTGAAATCCGAAATTAAAAATTGATTCTAACAACCGCCGTTTTTGGTTCGTCGCAGTGTATGCAATAGTTTAATTAACCCTCAATATTAATTTAAGGCGTAGCAGCGCACATCTTATATTTAAAAAATCCACTAGAATTAAAATTAAAAATACCTGGGAAAAACTGCACTTAAACTAGCGTAAAATATTTTCGAAGTCCTATAGAACAACAGTGCGCATGCGCCAGAGTTTATAGAGCCAGCGATAATCCACAATCGAACCACTTATCGATTACCATCCTCGATTACTATCCGCCGCTATGAAATTTAAATTACCAATATTTGCAATAAATCCCCAAATCTATGTTTAAAAAAATAATAATATTGAAATTACCAAACGTTTATTAAAAATGGGTGTACACTTACTTATCACTCCCTAACACTGATCCAACCAGCGATAGAAAAATCATAGACTAAGTAATATATTCTGTGGAGAAAATAGCAGTTAGCATCACAATATTGTCTAACAGTGTCATAATATTGTGATTTGCATATTTAAATAAATACTTCAAAATTGTCTAATAATGTTATAAAAATTGTTTGAAAAAGTTTAAAATATTAAACAATGTTAGTAAATACAGAAGAAGAGCTATAGTTTACAACAATATAACTGAAAAAATGAAGTGCTAGTAGAAGTACAGTTGAACCAATACATGTTTTGAAATCACAGTAGGATCCCGGTTCACCAAGTCAAATCATTCATTAGGTATAGATTGATGTTAACTTGGCTGTTGGTAAGTCACACAGAAATGAGTATGACAAGGAGCAGGAATACATATTGTGTTTATAGAATTTACTGTAATGCTGTGTCTATCTGGTTGTACGAGTCAACATCCTCCTCCATGTTTACAGGTGGTCTATAACCCCATCACAACTAACCTGTTGTATTTGTTTACTAAACAATTTAATGTCAACCTGTGCTTGCAGTTCGCGGTGCTACATGGTAAGCTGCCTACGTCACAGCACCTGGTACTGCTGCACCGCGGCGATACACCAAAATCAAGCAATGAGAATTATATCAGGTGCTGTAAAGTCAACTCCTATTAGCTCCCTATTCCAATATACCAAGGACATGGACATAAAATCAGAAATTATTGAATCAGCACTCAAAGTACATGAAAAAACTAATATGTTTGCCTGAAGTTGACTACCCTCCTAAAAACACACATCATAACCGTAGGCTCAAAACACAAGGTTTCCTACAAAAAACATGAATTAAAAGAAAACAACTAGATATATATCCTGGAAGGGATCTGAACTGCTCCCAATAAACAACCCCTTTGAACTACATCACATAAATTACAATCTAGACCTGTTGAAAATACACAAGAAAAATGATTTTTGTGATGAGGTACTTCGAACTACAGATCTGGAAACATTGCATGTTCGATACCCTATAGACAAATGGCTCCATGTCTACACAGATGGTTTCCAATTAGATAACAGTGGAAATATTGGAGCAGGAATCCACTGCCAACTCTTCTCCATGTACCTCTCTCTTGGAGGACATCAGACATCATTTGATGGCAAGGTTAGAGCTATATCCACAGCCCTGAGTCAATTAACGTGCAGATCTCAATTGGTTCTGAATGCTGTCATCTTAAGCGATTCTAAGGCAGCAATATCTGCAATAGCAAATTACCTAGCATCTCCTGCTAACAAAGAAATATTACAGAGTAGGTAGATCATCAGAAATCTCAATATAGCAGGTAAAAATGTTTCTCTGCAGTGGATAACATCCCATTGTGGCATTACAGGGAACGAAATGGCAGATTTGCTGGCCAAGAAAGGAACCCACGTCCCTCAGACATCACCAAACATTATATCTTACTCTAGAGCAGCTATGAACATCTGTCTCAGAGTGAGAGAAGCCTTCAGAACCTTCCTAGAGCTCCAAATGACTGGCAAACCTTGGAAAGCATCCATTCAAACTACACTGCCAGATTGGCCCAGAAGAGTAGCCGTTGCATCATTCCGTACTGCAACAGGACACGACTGCCTAGGTAAACACCTTCATCGCCTCGGTCTTCTACCAACTCAACAATGTATCCTCTGCAACACTATGGAAGATATGGATGCTGATCACATCCGAACTTGCCCAACCCTAACAATCAACAATTTCGTGGACAGATACTGGGAAGCCAGGGAAAAGATGATGAACAATTATAATTTTTTTAGTTATTGTTTGTATTCCTCCATCATTATTGGCTAATGAAAAATTTCAAAAGCCACTGCATTTAAATAAATAAAGTTTGAAAATACAATAAGTAGTACCATTATGAGGTTTTACTTAATAATAAGTTTTTTCTGTTTAATTCTTACCTCATATCGTTGTTTCTGTTAGACAAATGTTTCTAGGCTTGTTAGCCTCATCTTCAGTAGTTCTTCTTCGTCCAACCAAGACTTAGGCCTATCATGATCTCACTGATGAATTTTGCTAGCATACTCTTTAATGTAGGGACTTCCTTCTATATATTGTAAAAATTGTTTACAGTCTGCCTAATTACATTCATGTCAAATTCATCTACTTCTACCTTTCTAGAACTGTTGTTCGATTTTTTCCTGATGACTTCAGTTTTTCACCATTGATGACTATTTTTGACTCTATCCTCATTTTGCATATTGTGGCCTCTGATTTTTCAGTTACTTCTGCCGCATGTTTTGTTGCATTCTGGATAGGAATTTTCAATTCCACCTTTATTTTCTCCTCATCACAAAACTCGACTTTCTTAATAATTTCACGGCCTTCACTGTGAATATAGGGTCTAACTTTCACACTTGACAGTCACTAACAACAGACTATACACTCACTAAACTAAACTAAACACTGCCGCTGCAACCTAAGACAAGGGTCTACGGTCTATTATCTCCACCCCCTTACCACATTCTTTTAGTTCAAAGTTTTTCCACACTGAAAGTTAACGTGGTTTAGTAGTAAATGTTGATGAGTAATTTTGGATGTAGGTCAATTTTTTATATTAGATATCTGGACATATTTTTGCAGTTTTCAAGACTTTGGTATTTCTGGAAAGTGGGATCAGATTTGGTAATCAGGCCAAATTTTATTGCATTAGAAATTCTAGACATATTGTGCATACTGCAATTTTGGGATTTACAAGATTTCTAAAATTTTGGTCAATACATCAAGACTTCAAATGCGGTGAAAAAGTTTGGGATGCAAGGCAAGTAATTTTGTATTGAATATTCCAAACACGTGCTATAGATTGCATTTTTGCAGCTTTAAAAATTAGGAAGCTGTTATCAAAGCAGCCAAAACACACCCAGGGTTGTAGTTTCAGCTTAAAATTAAAATGCCACAAAAGTAAATTAAAATATGCTAAGGGTAGGCCTTTAATATTAGTCTATCAATAGTGGAACAGGAACTTCTGAAATATGTTATAACAACTTAAAAGTAGCAAATCAATACACACTTACAATAATAATAATAATGTTAAATAATAATAATAATGTTAATAACAACAATAAAATGGCATGGTCATGTAAAAAAGTATGACAGAAGACAGATTCCCAAGAAAAAGTTAAGAATGGGTGTCACTTGGTAGAAGAAGAGGACAGAAAAAATATTGTGGATTGATGGTGCTCTGAGTAGTATTAGAGAAAAAGGATAGGACAATGAAGATTGGAATGACAGTAGAATAATTGGGTGCAGAAAGATGTGAAACTTGCTAAATAATAATACTTACTTACTCACTGGCACTATCGAACCCGTAGGTTCATGGCCGCACGGACATAAGCTCTCCATACATCCCTATCCTGAGCTAATACTTTCCAATCTCCCTTATAGTAAGAGTCCATGTTTGACACCCATATAATATAACTGGTAGAATAATAGTTTTATATATTTTCAGTTTAACATGCTAAATAATAATAATAATAATAATAATTTCCAACAGCTATAATAAGGTCCATGGCCCACGCTGTCTTGATGACTCTTCCATTTATCCCACGATATAAATAAGTTTGGGCACCTCTGCAATAAACACTAATTTGGAATTTTAATAGAAATAATAATGGGATGTAACATTATGAGGTAATTTACAATTTATAAATTGAGTTAGAAAAATCTCTTTACATCTCACCTCATAAAACTCCGTGGTCTCAAGGTTCCTTGTCCCTATCCTCAGTAAAAACTCCAACTGTTGAAAATCTGCCGATACCATCATCTTCTGAACTGCCATCTGGTGCCTACTTTATGATAGGGACGAGGACCCTTGAAACCGGTCCTGTGAAAACACGAGTTTTATTAGGTATGATGTAAAAACATTTCTCTGACTCAATTTATAAATTACTAATTAAGATATTTGGTCTGTTTATTCTTACCTCTTATGGTTGTTTTTGTTGAACATATGTTTCAAGGCTTGTGAGCCCCATCTTGAGCGATTACAGACTTACTTACAGTCTGTAATCACAATCACAGAAGATGGGGCTCACAAGCCTTGAAACATATGTTCCACAAAAACAATCATAAGAGGTAAGAATATACAGACCAAATATCTTAATTATTAACCCGTCAGCGCCGACATCCATACGTGATATAGACCCTCTCTTCTTCACTTATTGCCGACATCTATACGTGGTATAGACCTATGCAGGCATGTTTTCTTTTTGTTCTGGATCGTACATTTTTGATGCTACAAATATGTAATTTATTTGTGTTTAACGTAGAAATTATGAGCTTTCAGGACATATGAATAAAAATAATATTTGTTTAAAATTTAATTTCATATTATTTTTTTAAAAAATCAGATGAGATTGAAGTAATCGTAATTTTCTCTAAATGCGCGCGACCTTTTCATTTGTTTTTTTACTGCTGTATATTCTTATATTTGCGTATGAACAATATAATTTTGAAGCCTAAGATCTTAGCTTTCTTTCTAAGTGTATGAATCAGCTGTGATCACATTTTGTGCATGTGGTATTGAGGTTGAAGTAGTTTCTTACTTCAACACTCGATGGCACACAGACCTAGCTTTGTGCTGCTTTCTGCAGGGCTTCTAATAAACTTATACACAATCTAATTTTTCAGGCCGATAAAATGATATACAAGGTATCAATTGATATATAAATCGACCTGTTTAGGGGAATACCTGATTTATTTTGCCTCTTTCAAATAGATGTTACAAGGAATCAGTCTGAGGCGCGGTGTCGTGCGTTATATACGTAATTATGGCCAGTTGTAACCTAAAAGACACTTCATCAGAAAAATTACCCCTAAAAGTGATAAATTGAAACCTCAAAGGAGGTGTGTTGTTTGTACTAAACATGGGAGAAGAAAGACATCTGTTTATTGCTGCCAGGAATGTGATGTAGGTCTGTGTATTGAAGAGTGTTTCGAGCTGTATCACACCAAGCTCAACTACTAAGGTGATGTGATTTTTTATTTCTAAAATTAATAGTACTAAAATAAGAGAAAATTATTTTTATGGTCTGTGTAGTTGTAAATAACTGCTGTAGAATTTTTACACGAACCCAAGCAATAATTCAGATTCTAAGTATAAACATTGTTTTGACACAAGATTGAGCTTGAGTTCACTCTTATAAATATTCATTCTGATTTTGGTTATGTCAGCTGCTTTTGTATATACAAGTTACAGATGAATCATCACTATGCCACACAATATATTTAGTGTCTCACAGAAAGAAATAGGGATGTCCAATGTGAGCAAATCAAATTATTTAGTAAAAATGTGTATTATGAGAGAGAAACTCAGATTAAAAATTTTTTTTAAATAGTTTATAAAGGCTACTGAACTCCATACAGTATGTATTAAATTTCTCATTTATTTCTGAGCTAACAAGTAAAAATTTCGTTCAAATCCTTCGATATTTAAAAAAGTTATGATCGTTTATACAAATCAGTGTTCTAGGAATACTAAAATGTTAAAATGGCCTCCGTCCATGCAGTAGGAAAGCAAGTAAAAGGGTGCGTCACTGACGGGTTAAATAAACCTCTTAATGTTACTTCCTATTGTATTTTTTAAATATTATAAATTACTAATTTGAAAATCTAGTGTTGTTCTTTGTAAAATTATAAGTTTATACTGAACGTTCTATGTATACAGCTGCCTCTATTAACTCATTTTTGTTATGTCAGATGTATCTATACACCATAATATGTATCTATATTCCAAACATTACTATAGCTCACAAGATAACAGTCTGCTAACAATCCCTCTTCATAGCACTTCCTCTTATTTTTCTTCCTTCATAGTAGCCTCTGCCCGCTCCTGGAATTTCCTTCCTCAAGCTATCAGGGGTTGCCGCACACTTGGCACTTTTAAGTCACGCTTAAGCCGTTACCTGTTGTCTAATAATTCATTTTTCTCTATTTATTTAAATTTATACTATGTCATTAAAATTTTTTCTCGTTTTTTATATATCTTGTACGTATTATACATTAAATTTGTTAAATCTAGAGTAAATCAGAATACATTATAAATATTAATTGTATTGTATTTATAACATGTAACTGTTTATGTTTATTGTAATTTAGATGTAAGATTTCTTTTTGTATTTTTTTTTAAACCTGGTTGAGTGACAGACAAGACCTTAACTCTGCCAGGTAAAATAAAGCTATTATTATTATTATAACAATCTGCACTCCAGTGAGTACAAACACATACTTCTCTGCCTTTTTATTTAATAATAACCAGGCATAGCATTTTCGTTCCAAAACAAGTTATCAAAGTTATTGATTAGTATAGCCTAGAGGATTCAGGGTTCAAACTGTGTCCCTGAGTGTTTATGTCAGTAAGTTCGAAAAATCTTCGGTGGATGTCTAAAGAGAGAGATCTCCATTCCAATTTTATTACACACCAAGAATCTAAAATTATAAGTTACCATGAAATAATACACTATGATACCTACTAATTACCATAAGGTCACTATAAGGTATTACTCTGTCCTACAATATCATTTTTTTTGGCTATTGTATGAGGGTGGATCAAATATAAACTGGAATTTGTATCTGGAGACTCTGGTAGCGAACTGCAAAGGTTGCGGTTTGGAGGGAAAGTTTATTGGGGGTGTCTGGAGTAGGGATCTTGATGTGTCGCACTCCGAAGAGCGGCCGCTTGCTTCAGTACACCATGAGTGAGCAAGAGGTACACACGTCTGTTGCACAATGCATTATTATTAAGTTTTTGGCGAAAGAAGGCACTAAACCTTCTGAAATTTTGAGAAGGCTCCATTCACAGTTCGGGGAAGCAACCCTTTTGAAGACGCAGGTGTATGATTGGCGCAAAAACATTTTAGCAGGCCGGGATTCAGTGAAAAATGAGCCACACCAAAGACGGCAAGGAACAAGCATCACTGCAGACAACATTCATGCTGTACGGGACCTTATTGAGGAGGATCGGTGCATAACAATTTCTGAAATTGCTTCACACGTTGGAATAAGCTTCGGAAGTGTTCAAGCCATCATCAGTGATGAACTCAAATTCCGAAAATTGTCTGCCAGGTGGGTTCCTCAGCTCCTCAGCCAGGAACAAAAAAAATTGACGAAAATGCATTGGACACCGCTGGAACATCCTCCTTACAGTCCAGATTTGTCACCCTGTGACTACCATTTGTTTGGGCCACTGAAAGAAGACTTGGGAGGAAGGCAGTTTGGTGACAATGCAGCGGTAGAGGAGTTCATGCACAACTGGCTGACTACACGTCATCCCTCATTCTTCAAGGCTGGCATCAAAAAGTTGCCAACTCGATGGCAAAAGTGTGTTGGAAATGCAGGAGACAATGTAGAAAAATGAGGTGGTGGTTTTGTATTTTTTTGTTAATTCAATAAAATTGTAAACAACAATTCCGGTTTATATTTGATTCACCCTCGTATGCCACTGTGCCACCAGTATATATTTGAGTGGAGACAAGTGACTTTTAGTGCCATGTTGGCCAATGAGATAACACATGTTGCTGCTAGCCAACATAAAATCTGCTCACATATAAGGGGGCATGTTGGGGTGAGAAAAATGAACTAGTTAGTGTTAGTTTGGGCAAGTTAGGGTTAGAAAATGGGCAAGTTAGTACACCAAATTAGTTTAGCATTCACTTGTTAGTTAGTGGGTTTTAATGACATGTTGGCTACATTGAGCAATGACTAATACACATTTTACATTGCAAATATACTGATTTTAGGTTACTTTGAACTCAACTACTCACTTCATTTTAAAGCATTTTTCACATTTTTTAGAAAAAATGACTATATGTATTTCTGTCAGGTAATTTTCACATACTGCAATAATCAAGTGTGTTAATAAGAATTCACAATTCATTTGATTCTTATTAATAAAACCTCACAATGTAAAAATTCCCCAATTTTTTATAATATATCAATTATGTTTTTCTTCTTTTTTTGATTTTATGTTGGTGGGATAGAATCTTCATATTTTCTTTTTATGATTTACAGAAAAAAAAACTGTCACTCTTTCTAGCTAGATAACTAATTTTTCACAATTTTGAAGTTATCTCTCTTTACCCAACCACCCAAAATATAATAATGGAAGATTACAACTTTCAGTTTACAAAATGTAACAACATTTATATTTTATACAATGCACAAGCTACAAATGAGTTCATTTATCAAATTATTTCCTGTTGCAGTGAACGTCTATTTATAAGATTATTACTGTATACTATTTATACATTCATGCGACAACAAAGGCACACAAGAAGAAACTACTCGATCCCCTCTACGTTCCAGAACAAAAATGCACTCCTTGATAATAACCTAATTTCCAAATAACAAACATTAATGACAGGAAAAAAGCAAATTATTTTATTTCACATATCATACACTAAATATAAATTAATTAAACAGAAACAATGCTACTCGTCAACAGATCTTCCTTATTACCAAAACACACAGATAATTCTTATAAATTTATCTGTTCAATAAAGAAATATTTTATTTTTTATGTCACAGGTTATAACTGGAGACCGAATTTAGACAATGAAATTTGAAGGAAAAGCACTGCATATTAATGTAACACAGGAAAAAAAAAAAAAAAGACATGATCTCACTGGGTATTTGAAACCAGTTAAATCAATTTCTACAAATTTACAGGAGAGGAAATAGTTCTGTGGTCACAGGGTAAACATACATCAAAACATAAATTTTCACAAAAGCTTCCTAATAATCAGAGATTTGCATTACTTCTGACCAAGAGATATCAACCAGAAGAAACTATCTATCACTTAAGAACTTCACCCTTATCATATAGAAGAAAAATGCTGTATATATGGCATACTAATCTACAAAATAAATATCACTAAAATCACACTCATGTACTTTAACCCTAATGTCACAAAATTATTTACAATATAGGCTTAATGGAAGTAAGGATATAAGGGTCAGTTTCACCAACAGAGGTAACTGTATTATGCCAGTTTTCCCCATGTATAATACATAGCTTAAACTGGCGTAATACAGTTACCTCTGTTGGTGAAATCGACCCTAAACGAGGGCTAAAAATGGAGTTTGAGATTGCTCAATTTTCTTTATCTTCCAAATAGCATAAACTATTTTTTCTACTAACTGATTTTAAATACAGTTATTTATGATATATTTATTATTTTAATTTTATATCAGTTAATGTGTTGACATGTCTATCGTTTGTCATAGTACTGACTGCTGCTATGCAGCAGAAGTTGTTTATATTATTATTAGCTAATATCTGGGGTGTGTTGCTACGCCAAAAAATTAAATAATTGAAAGGTTAATTAAATTATATGGTATATGCGTGCCGTAGCCGAGTGGTTAAGGCAAGAAGCCTTGGCGCAAATCTAGGGACTTGCACTGGTTCGAGTCTCCGTGGGGAAAGAAATTTTCTCATGGTATTTCGGCCAGTATGGGACCAGTGCCCACCCAGCATCATGAGGCATTTGGGTAGCTACAATAAGTATCGGCTTCAGGTTGAAAAAACCAGCCATAATGGCTGGGGGACTCGACATGCTGACCACATGTCACTCATACACTGGCTGATGATCATCTACCTCTGTGATTGACACATGTGGATGTGAGGCCAGCAGCCGGATGGTAGGGTAAGGGTATTCTATGCCTGTCGTGCCAGGAGTTTTATGCTGAGACGACAAACATGGTTTTAATTTTGAATTTCAGGTAAAATTTACCGACCTCGATGTCCCAGTAATACCTTGGTTGCCTGTTAGATGTCTCATTGAGTCGGTGTGTTGACTGCATGCCATCCATGACATCTGTGAGCAAATAAGGTAACTAAAAATTAACTTTGTATGATTGAACAATGGGCTGTGCCATTATACATAGATAAAATGCAAAGCCTATCAAAACACTGAAGACAGATTTGCCAAGGGTCTATGTTTAGACTGTGAACTGAATATGATTGCCTTAATTAATAGAAAGTTAGAAATTTGCTGGGGTAAAGATAAAGAAGAGCGATAGTTTCTGTTATTTGGGATCAATTATAGAGAAAGATGGAACATCAAACAAAGAAATAGTAAAAAGGATTAGTAATGGAAGAAAAACCATAGGAATGTTAAACTCTATACTATGGAGTAAAAACATAATTAACAGAACAAAACTAATTTATAAGTTGTTATGAATACAATATAGACTAAGAAATAGATATTTTAGTTAGTTATTTCATATTAAAACAGCCGTTAAAATAGGAAGCATTCAGACATATTATATTGCAATCATAGAATTTAGCTCGATAGTACCACAGGTACATTAACCCCTTAACTGGGGACCTAGCTAGTGCAGTTCTACAGCTCTGTGGGGAGCCTTTTCTTCCTTTAATTTAAAATATTATAAAAAATACAGGGAGTAAACATTTGTAACATATCCATCAAATATTATACAAAACAACCATTCTCTTTCATATGGTCATATTTTTTAATCGAAATTTCATATTTTTATTTTTTTCAACTTTAGCACAAAAACGGCACAAGTGTCTTCTCGTGTTCAATTTAAAGTAATTTGGAAAACATTATTTATATTACATGTAATGAATATTAAAAAAGTATGCAAATCTCTTAAATGCAATAAATGTTAACTCTGGCCTTACATGGTGTCTGTCATCAGTGGCGTTATTTCAAGTCTTACATCGATATAAAACTAAGCATTTAGGATATATGTATAAATTAATTAATTAATTTATATTGGCATATTTACTCCGAAGTTTATAATGTAAATATACAATCTCTTTTAACACTGTGTAAATATTAAAATTTTACGACACATATGACCAGTGGCGTTACTAAATACTGTCAGTTTTGAGTTATTACAAATAATCACAATTTTTTTTATTTTTAGAACTTTAATATACCGTAAAAATATATATCTGTACAATTAGTAGTTTTTATTGTAGTAATAGTGATTATTGACGTCATGAGATATTATCAGTGGCGTTATTGAACACTGGTGTGTTGAGAAGTCACTAGTTATTATTGTTGTTAGTATTATGAATGCTACATAACTTCATTTTAGAAAACACTCATATTTTCAGTAAATTGTAAGTAGCTTATAAAAAAATATGATGAAGTGAAAAAAAAAAAAACTAGAGCGAAATAAGACGTTTGAACTAGTTACTTCAAGACTGGAGAATGGAGGGTAAAAGTTAGCAACCCCAATTGAATGTTTGTTCAATATTTTTCTAATGTGATAAAAGACAGACCTCTCATTTAAACGTGTGAATGAGAAGTTACAAGAAACTGTACCAGAGTTATTATTTTTTTCATTAACTTAGACCGTTCTTGCATTAAGGTTTAAGGCTAATCTGAGTTGAGAGATATATTATGTTGAGCAAACAGATGGTGTCTGTTTTTTTTTCCTGAACACGTCTAGTGAATAATATTTTATCATGAATGTTATATAGCTGGCCAGTTACCGATATACGTTAGTCCGTTCTTGCGCGCATACATGATATGTGATTTTAACTCTCGTAATAAGAAACTGTTAAGAGACCGGTCAAAGGGGGTTGAAAAAAATCACACTAGATGTCATACCCATACAGAACAGATCTTCAAAATTTTGTGTTCCTGCATCGCCAAATAATTTATAAAAAAAATAATATATATCTCGTTGGATATATCCGTAACTCCCACCGAGTGAATGCTTTCTTGAGACGGATATTCACGTAACGCCCACCCAACGGGTTAACAAGACAACTGTTCTTTCCAAGTATTTATGACAGAATAAAATGCAAACTCATTGTTCCAAATTTCATATTAACACAATTCCTCACTGGGCACGGAAAATTTGGCCAATATCTACAGAGATTGAAATTCATAGAAAATGCATGCTGTAATTGTGGTATTGGCAATCAAAGCGTAGAACATATTATATTTGATTGTCCATTGTTCTGGAATGAAAGATTTTAAATTACATGTCTTCTAAATAACAATGCCTGTTTAAATAAACCACCCGTTACAGAAGTAATTATGACAGAAAAGAACTACAGACTTTTTAATGTTTTTATAAATAAAATTCATAAAAAGCTTTAATTTTAGATAAAAGAAAAAGTATATAACAACACAAATTTGACAAAATATAACCCTAATGTACCTTACGTGGAATAGGGTTTATACATTTTGGATAATTAAAAAAAAAATTATAAAATTTAGAATTATAGCCAGGTACACTGTAGGACAGATTAGAAACTCTTGTGTAGAGACTAACTGTAAAATCTCTGCTTTTAGACTGTAGGAATGTCAGTACATAAGGTCCCGAAATTAGAGGAGTCGTATCTTGTTCCAGAAGTCATTGTGTGAGTCTACATATTATTTGATGTTTTTATTATTAATTTAACATTTCTCAATGAAAGATAAATTATATTTGAAGAGAAAAATTTTCACCTAGACCGAGACTCGAACCCGGGACCTTTGGCCCCGGCAAGCCAAAGGTCCCGGGTTCGAGTCTCGGTCTAGGCAAAAAATTTTCTCTTCAAATAAAGAAATACATATTATTTACTTAATTTATTTCATGGTTTTGGAAATGTAATCAAAGTATCTTTTGTATTCACGTCGGGGAACTACAAGCCTAACGATCACGGCCTACAGCCCGAAAATCTTCATCAAGATCATCAAAGTATCTTTTGTTAGAGTAATACTAAAATCTAGAGTATAAAATATATAATATTTCTACCTGCAAGCTTAACAACAAAACCATGGGAATTATATATAATATTAGAGATACCGTTGATATCTCTACCTTGACGTGGTGGTGGGGCTTGTGAGTCCTAATGACTCCATGAGCCACCCAGGCGGTAGTGTAACTACCAACAGGGCCTCCCATGCTTGGCAGGTCATGAAAGAAGGTCCAGACTAAAAGAGATACCCATCGAAAAAAAAGGGCTAGTAACTCACTTCCAAGATATAAAATTATCAATTACTCAAAGAAACATTCACGAAGTAAGCCGGACTGATAAACAACCGAAATGAAAGTTTTAAGGAAAATCGCTGAGAGAGAAAATTCGCAGCTCTGTTATTAGAGAAGAATGTGAAATTGAACCTATAAACCTTTGGATAAATGATAGAAGATTAAATTGGAACGATCACATAAATAGAATGGAGAACAGTAGATTAGTGAAGAAAGTACGTGACTGGACACCTCAGCAGAAAAGGCCATTAGGAAGACCACAACTACAATGGAAGGATGTCACCATACCCCGGACCTGTAGTGAATGAACACGCAACAAGCTGCCAGCTTTCATGCGAAGAGGAAGAAGAATATAAATCGGAGCAAATCCATGCATAATCTCTCTCCCTCTGAAAAACCCAAGGTCTAAATGTAGGATGTTCCAATGTATATTAAATTAGTTATTTTAGTTCTACTGAAATATATGTAATAATTTATGTTAGATTATAAAATAGTTAAGTTAAGAATCGGGTTATTTATCCTTGGAGACCACAACCACCTCTTTTAAATACAATTTCCACATACTGAACCGCTTGGCTAGAACCAGGTGAGTAACCAACGGACGCGCTACCACGTCATTTCAGAAAATTACCTGGTAAAATTCCTTTTAGCCTTTCGAAAGCCTCCAGTTTACAATATAAATCCATACTAGAAAGTATAGTGTTATATGGATTGAAAGTTTGGACAATGACACAACATGTCAACAGAATAACTTCAGTTGAAATGGATTTTTGGAGAAGAACTGCCAGAAAATCTCGACTGGAAAAAATTAGAAATACAGAAATTAGAAAATGGATGAATGCAGAAAGAAATATAATGGATGAGATTGAACACAGAAGGCTAAAATGGTATGGACACGTAAGAAGAATGCAGGATGGAAGACTACCAAAGGCCATTTATGTAAGGAAAATTGAAAGAAGGAACAGAAAAGGAAGACCAAGAACAACCTGGAAGAACAACATTCAAAATTCAATGAGGAAATTTGGTGTAACAGATGAAGACACAGAGGACGAGAGAATGATGGAGAAGTTTAATTAAGGGAAATTTGTGAATGTTTGTTGCAAACTGATAGTCTATAAGTCCGTAGTCATTTATATATATAGTCCACCTCTGTGGTCTCGAGGTAGCATGCTGCCTTGTCACACAGCAGACCTGGGTTCAATTCCCAGTCGGGACAGGCTCCTGGGTGAGTTTTTTTTTGTGTTTTCTTCACCTGTAAGACAAATGTCAAGAAGCTTAGGGCCCAATGGTCCCTGAAAATCATCCGATCATCATTATCCTTCACTGGTGTGGAAAGCAACGGGAAAGCTACCACACCTATAATTCCCTAGTAAAGTTGCAAAGCATAACATGAAAATGCTATGATTGCAGTGAAAGACCTGCCCTCGGGCAGAATTATTATGGAATGGAATATATATATATATATTTTTTAATTCATGTTAATTTCTAAGATTGGTTGAAGAAAACCCTCAATGATGACGAATATTCTCAAAATGAATGAAGAAATTTGCTACAATTATGAGATGAGTCGTAAAAATTCTAACTCTCTATTAATTGAAATAAACCTCTTGGTGTCACATCCTTTAAATATTAAATGATTGCCTTGGCAAACTTGTGTTCAAAGATAAAGTGTCTACCTACAACTGTGTGAAGCCTAAGTGATGAAGGTGCTATGATGAACATAAGCCACACAGAGGAATGCAGGAGCCTGACAAGCAGCACTATATTGGGAAGCCAAGGGGAAAATTGTTAATGAGTTGTATATTTTGATTCACCTCATATTTCTGAGTCAAAATATGCAGCTCATTAACAATTAAAAGAAACCTCATAGTGTTATTTCCTACATATATTCAACAAGGGGGAATGTTGTGAATCAATTTCCTGTGCTATTGGACAACCACCTCAGATGTATGTGTGTTCTAATGCCACCCACTGCATTTTAAGTGCTTTAGGTTCAGCATTGGGTGAATAGATGGTGTTTATCAGGTCTATTTTAAATTTTTTAAACACCACTTTGGCAGATCTACATATATGATGTATTCTTGTATTGTATACAGAGTATCCATCCATCCATCCATAGTAATTCTGCCCGAGGGCAGGTCCTTCACTGCAATCATAGCATTTTCATGCTATGCTTGCAGCTTTACTAGGGAATTGTAGGTGTGGTAGCTTCCCGTTGCTTTCCACACCAGTGAAGGATGATGATGATGATGATGATGGCCATATGATTTTGGCCTTAAAATTTTCCTGACATTTGTCTTACAGGTGAGGAAAAATCCCGATAAAAACCTCACTCAGAAAAACTGTCCCAACCTGGGATCGAATCCAGGCCTGCTGCGTGACAAGGCAGCACGCTACCTCGAGACCACAGCAGTAGCTATACAGAGTATAAGATAAGTGTGTGTAGTGCAGGAATCTGGTGCATAATATAGCAATTAAAAATTGGGAAAAAACTGCACTTAAACTAGCGTGAAACATTTTCAAAGTCCTATAGAACAACAGTGTGCATGTGCCAGAGTTTATAGAGCCAGTGATAACCTAAAATCGATTATCATCCTCGATTACTATCCGTCGCTACGAAATTTAAATGACCAATATTTGCAATAAATCCCCAAATCTATGTTAAAAAAAATATTAATAATATTAAAATTACCAAACGTTTATTAAAAATGGGTGTACACTTACTTATTATTCCCTAATGCTGATCCAACCAGCGATAACCCAAAACAGCGATAGAAAAATCATAGACTAAGTAATATACTCTGTGGAGAAAATAGCAGTTAGCATCACAATATTGTCTAATAATGTTATAAAAATTGTTCGAAAAAGTTTAAAATATTGAATAATGTTAGTAACTACAGAAGAAGAGCTATAGTTTACAACAATATAATTGAAAAATCAATCGCTAGTAGAAGTGCAGTTGAGCCAAAAATTGTTCACCATCACCTCCCTTGGCCCAGATATAAAAAATTTTGTAATTATATTAAATTAATTTACCAATTAAAATTTTCAACTCCACTGAGTATTGAACTGGAACTCGCTGTCAGGAAGCAGGCATGCTACCACTTAAGCCAGCATGGTGAACTACGGAGTATATAATGAACAGTAATAAAGTTGATGGTAGAATTCCATTGAGGTACTAGTGATAATATACAATTATAAATTTAAGACCTTGTAAGAGCAGTCTCAACTGAAAAAAAAAAAAAAAAAAAAACTTTGGAAAAACTGCACTTAGACTTACCCTGATATACACTGTCTCCCATTCAAACCTCCAACATTTTAATTAATCATAACTCTCAAAGTATGCGGAATTATGAAATGGGATTGGTATTAAAAGAAAAAGAAATTAAAATTTTGTTTTCATTGTTGCAGTTAATTCATCTGTCGCATGTTGAACAATAATAACATAAAACAAAATGGTGACTCCTCAGCAACGAGCTCTAACTGTTTTCTGGTATGCAGAGACGAAGTCAATAATTACAGTGCAAAGAAATTACCGGAGAAAATATGGAGGAAATGCACCTGCTGGGAAGACCATTAAGGCATGGCTTGAGAAGTTTCTGCGACTGGAAGTGTTAAAAAAGAATCAGGAGGGTTCATACATGTGTTTCAGAAGAAAAGATTGAAAAAATTAGAGCATGATTTCAGAGAAGTCCACAAAAATCAGTGTATGGCAATGAAAATTCTTTGAGTCTCTGTTTCGTTTAACACTAGCCTCATTTCATAATTCTGCATACTTTGCTAGTTATGATTAATTAAAATGTGGGAGGTTTGAATGGAACACCCTGTATTTTCAAAGTTTTATAGAACAACAGTGTACATACACCAGAGATTATAGAGCCAGCAATAACCCACCATCGAACCACATATCGATTATCATCCTTGCCACATATCAATTATTATCGATATCGTACTAAAGTTCATACAGCTTATGCAAAGTGGCAGCATGTCATTATGAAATTTAAATGACCAATCTTTGCAATAAATCCCCAAATCTATGTTAAAGAAATATATTAATAATATTAAAATTACCAAATGTTTATTAAAAATGGGTGTACACTTATCACTTCCTAACGCCGTTCAAACCAGCGATAACCCAAACTAGCAATTAAAAAATCACAGACTAAGCAATATACACTGTGGAGAAAATAGCAGTTAGCATCACAATATTGTCTAACAGTGTCATAATATTGTGATTTGCATATTTAAATAAATATTTGAGAATTGTCTAATAATGTTATAAAAATTGTTTGAAAAGGTTTAAAATATTAAAAAATGTTAGTAAATACAGAAGAAGAGCTATAGTTTACAACAATATAACTGAAAAATCAAGGGTAAGTAAAAGTGCAGTTCAGCCAAAAACTTTCAAAACATTAAATATGTTTTATCAGTTGAAAATATTGCAATTACAAGGATTTAAGTTTATAATTTTTATATCGGATATAACATTGAGCTAAAACAGTGGGTATGATGAATCTTGATATCAGTCCAGGTGATTACAGCCTCAACACTAAGATGGCTATGTTAGAAAAAAGGAATCAGATCCATACTGTAGAGTACAGCCTGACAACTTCAAATACAACTCCAGAAAATATGTGAACTACTGAACTTCTATCTCCCTCACTCCGTGAGGCACCAACTCCTTTGAGGGAGTGTGTAATCTTAAGTCAGTAGAACAAACGGAAAAACTGCACTTAAACTAGTGTGAAATATTTTCAAAGTCCTATACAACAACAGTGTGCATGTACCAGAGTTTATAGAGCCAGCGATAACCTACAATTGAACCACATATCAATTATCATCCTTCATTACTATCCGTCACTATGAAATTTAAATTGCCAATATTTGCAATAAATCCCCAAATATATATTAATAATATTAAAATTACCAAACGTTCATTAAAATGGGTGTACACTCCCTAATGCTGATGCAATCAGCGATAACCCAAAACAGCGATAGAAAAATCATAGACTAAGTAATATACTCTGTGGAGAAAATAGCAGTCAGTATCACAATATTGTCTAATAGCATCATAACATTGTGATATGCATATTTAAATAAATACTTCAAAATTGCTAATAATGTTATAAAATTGTTTGAAAAAGTTTAAAATACTAAATAATGTTAGTAAATACAGAAGAAGAGCTAGGCCTATAGTTTACAACAACATAACTCAAAAATCAAGCGTTAGTAGAAGTGCTGTTGAGCCGAACAAACCCCTACACAGTATTACCACAAGAATGGTTTCTTCACTTCTTCCTTGAATACATTCGAAAGAGGGTGCATAACAATTGCACTGGAGTGGACCTATCAACAGCCAATTTTTTGTTTTATATTAATTTTGATAAAATGTCAGTAGAACTCCATGTAAATATGTAAAGAATAATCTATGTTGCCAAAATGTTTTGAGCTGAATGAATAGCTGTCTGAATGAGTACTACAATAATACATATATATTACAGAGTTACATTGCATAAAACTTTATTTAATGTCATAAATAAATATGGGATATATATATATCAGACCAGTCTCATGGGATAATGGTCAGTGTTTCTAACTACAGTTCATGAGGTCCTGGATTCGATTCCTGGACAGACCATAGAAATTTTTCCTGTGATTGTGCATGGTGTGGAATTTAGGTTAAGGACTCTCCTGCCGCTTCATTGGGCGGGATGTATCACGATCGATTTTTTACTTACGCACTTTAACACAACTTAAATGCAACAAATGTGAATATAATTATTCTTTTTAGCCCTGGAAAATTATTATCTTCATCTTATTTTAGTCGTAAATATGAAAACAAAGTTGAGCGTTAATAACCAGCGAAATCAACATCACTGATAACTCACTGCTAATAAGTATGGTTACTTTTTATACAAGTACATCACTTTACATATTAAATTAATTTAGAGTAGGTTAGAGTAATTTAATTAGATTAGGTTAGCTTTTAGGTTCCTATACATGTAGGTTAGGATAGTTTAGTTTCATATACATATATAACAGATGTCTTCAATAACAGTTGTCCTATAACAGTCCTTCTATTACATTCCAAAATGGCCGACGGTTAAAATGGAAATCGCATATTTAAGCTAATTTATTTCGTATAATGTTTAAATACTTTAATTGTGCTTCTTTTCCAAATATTCATTTCATTAAAACCATTACATAATAAGAATACTTGCATTAAAATTGTCATCAATCGCATAATTAAAAATCGACTGTAATACACCCCAACCGCTTCATTTTATCATTCATCATATTAGGATAGCGTAACTCCACCTTTCAGGTGCCCCAATGTAAGAAATTGATTACATTTTCACCAATGCCAGAGGAGAAAGCCAGAAATATCCTAAAAGACAATCTGGTGACATTGGACAGAAAAAAAAAATGTTTGCTTTGTATCTGATGTCATAAAAGATGGGGTGGAAAAAAAAATGTTGGCTGTTTGAGATGTAATAGGAGATACAGTTTGTAAATTGTGGCCTATTTAACAAGAATTATGTAGTCATTTGCACTACAATAGCCAGAAAAAAAAAATTGTAATAAAATCTTTTCATAATGTTTAATAGATAATAAACATTTTGTGTACTTAAATCTTTTCTCATGGTCGACAACAATTTTTTTTTTTTACCCCACAATAAACTCGGTCTCTAGTTATAACAAAAGAAAGTTACTTTTCACTTTATAACAAAGAAACTAACCTGCAGTTTAAAACAAATAAAGAAACACAAATTAAAGTAATGCCAGGCGTTGAAGTACGCGCTGATACTGATCTTCCAGTTCTCTGTATTCACGATCCAAGCTCTCTAATCGCTGATCTATATTTTCAAATGTCAGTGCTGCTTGAACGTCTTGATCCTTCAAACGATCTCTCAGTCGCTTCAAATCTTGTTGCTCTTTCTGATATGGCACATTAAGACGATTCTTCACATACAGACGATAGCGTCGGTATTGTTCACAATCATGAATATCTGTCATATGTAATCTCAAAATTTCATAAACACGTCTTGCCTGCTTTTTATTTACTTTAAATTTTTCCTTGGCTTCAGCAATCATCTCCTCTGTAAACCCTTGTTCTAGCTTGTTTGCTTGGAAACTTGGAAGAGTTTTGCAATTCTTGACATCCACAAAATCTCTAAGACGTTGAAATTCATCTGACGGATCTTCTACTGTAATGTCTAAAACTTTTGGATGAGTAATGTAGTATTTGTATAAGCAATCAAGAAGTTCTGCTCCCAGTCCAAGTCTTTGAAACGGAGGCAATACCAACACTTGGCTGATACGTGGCCTTATGTTATTAGGATATGCATAATACTCATATACCGTGGCATAACCTGCAATTGCATACCGTGTGCTTCCATCCATCACATATTTTTCATAAAGAAGAAAAAATCTCCAATGATCATCATCAGCATCTATGAAACTAGCAGCATCTATATACCAAAGCACAAATGTCTGTAACCTCTCGTGATACTGCACGAAATTAGGGGTTGTTACTTCACACATGTAAATTTCCCAGTTGCGATCTCCATTATCAGTGCTGAAAGAATGTTTCAATTCACCACAAGGCACGAAATTCACATCTTTCTCCAATTCGTTACAAAAATCCGTCAAATTTGTGAAAAATCCAGGTTGAAGCACTTTCGATATTTTCTCGTAAATGTCATCCGGTTGATAACCTTCAAGTTTATCAGGATCCACCTTTTCGGAATACTCGATCCCAAAATACGTAGTCAGTCTTCCTGCACTGTAATATAATTTGATTTGAAGATCTCTATACCCAAAAATATTCTCGCTTTCTCCAAATACTTGATGTGACATAACCGGTTTAAAAACACAGTTTTCGTCACCAACATCTTCGGCCTGCCGTAGTAATTTGAAATCAATTGCAGTATTGCTACTTACAAGAAATGATTCTGCGATGTTTTTAATCATATTTAGATCACCAGATGCCATTGCATATGCACAATTATATCAAAACTCACAAAACAAAGCAAACAATTAGTATACTACAGCTCACATAACGTATTCCCGCGTTCTTCCTACATGAGCGATCAGTGCTGCCATGTCATAAAAATGTTTTATCACGGTATTACTATTACCAATTACTGAACAAAATTATTAAAATTTCAACAAATAGGGATAATCCATATAATTTTCGTATATACTGTCTTAAATATTCATGAAAGTTTATTGAACAATTGATTTTAAAGAGATCTAACCATAAATTTAAGAATACGCCTAATATTAAAAGAGTAATTTAATTTTGTATTTTTTGAGAAAGTAGTTTATACCAACATAAACAATGTGCACTGAAGCAGAGTTATCGATGAGTGGGGATATTTAGGACATTGGGTTAATTGCACATTACAAAGCAGGAAAACATTTTCAATTATAAATTAATTATTTAAAATTTAATTAATTGCAGTTACATCTCAACACGTGATGCTTATTTCACTTAAGTTTTCATCAACCTCCAAGATTAACTAATCTAAACTTGGCTATTCTGTATTCAATTTTTTTATGCACACGCATTGATCAGTTTAAAAAAGCGGTAATTTTAAAATTATATCTTTATATTTCTAGAAATGTTTCGTTATTCAATCAAAAAAGGTATAGAAACTCTCGTCATGCGTAAATTCTTATGCTATTTAAATCTCCTTTCTTCCATTATTGGTTTAAACTTGGTCTTTCTTCAATTCTTGTTGCCTCATCTAGAGAGGCAGAGAGACTCGCTTCATGAGTAAAGTTGGTTTAAAAAATTCGACCCTAAGAATGCATTGGTGACATTGAGGACAATTAGAAAACATATTATTTAAAAAATAGTAATTTAATATGTAAACAAGTTATACCTAAATATTACCAAAATAGATTCTTTAGACTAAATTTTTTTTTTATATTCTGGCTTTTACAATGAATAAACATTTTTCCAGTACCCATGTTCACAGTTAACTACACATTTGTTTCAACACATTTTTCCATTCTTGTCTGTTCATCCATATATCTTCTTCCATTTCCCATTCCCTCTTAGTTTCATTGATTCCCTGAATCCATGTAATATTTGGTCTACCCTTCTTTTTCCTTCCCTGTGGTTCCCAATCCATGATTACCTTAGATAGTCTTCCTTCTTCCATCCTTCTAATGTGTCCGTACCAATTTAATTGTTTCTTCTTTATAAAATCTAATATTGAATATTGTACCTGCATTTTTTCTTTTATATATGAATTTCTGATTTTATCCTTCCTGGATATTCTTACAGCACGTCTCCAGTAGTCCATTTCAGTGGCAAGTAATTTTTTTTTCATTTGTGCATTTAAAGCCCACACATCAGCTCCATAGGTAATAATGCTTCTGATTATTGTATTAAAACAATTTTTTTTTTCTTTGAAGATATGTTTGTCTCATAGTATTCCATTTAGGGCAGATATATTGATCCTGTTTCTTATCTCTGTTTCTTGTTTTCCATCTTTAGTAATTTTAATTCCCAAATACTTATATTCTTCAGTGTGTTTAATTGTCCCTAAATTTTCTTCTAGTATTAAATCTTGAGGAAGATCCCCTATTGTCATATATCTAGATTTATCCATATTGATCTTTAAACCCCATAAACTGTATTCTTGTATTAATTTTCTAGTGAGGTATTCTATATCTTCAAATTCTTGAGCCAATATCAATTGGTCATCTGCAAACTGGAGTGTACATATTGTTGAATTGTCATCTAGTGGTATTCCCTTCGGTTTACATTACTTTTTTCCATTCTTCAATAGCTTTTTCAGTATAAATCTTATATAATGTTGGAGATATACAGCATCCCTGTCGTAATCCTTTATTTGTTTGAAAACCTTTAGACAAGTACTTTCTCATTTTTACTTGCACATATGACTAAATAACTGTAAATATAATATACATTTAATTATTGTATTATCAAATTATAAACAAAAATTTGGCTTAAAAACTAAAATTATAAACGATTTTGTTGGTACCCCTGCACTATAGCCACTACTGTAAAATTTATTTAACTTTTAAGAGAATTATTTCATTTGACATCATGATTAATAAAATTTTCACTTCTTGTGCCTTTCATTATATAATTAATACAATATTAAGAATAAGTCATTTATTTATACAACGTTATTAAATTTCTTCTCTTTATACGTGTTAAATTCCCAATTAATGTCTTCTTAACTAAGAGGCCGTCATATGCAAAGATAGAAGCAACCGTTTCAAAGCATTTGACGCGAGGGAATTACAACGTACAAAGAGAATTTGCATTTGAATCGCAACACGCCTTGGTAGCTCAGTTGGTAGAGCATTTGGCCCAGAAAGCCAAAGGTCCCGGGTTTGAGTCTCGGTCTAGGCGAGAATTTTTCTCTTCAAATATAATTTATCCTTCAGTGAGAAGTGTTAAATTAATAACAAAAACATCAATAGAAGCCCTACTGGCTTTATAAAGTAGTGTTAAATTCCCAATTAATGTCTTCTTAACTAAGAGGCCGTCATATGCAAAGATAGAAGCGACAGTTTCAAAGCATTTGACGCGAGGGAATTACAACGTATAAAGAGAATTTGCATTTGAATCGCAACACGCCTTGGTAGCTCAGTTGGTAGAGCATTTGGCCCAGAAAGCCAAAGGTCCCGGGTTTGAGTCTCGGTCTAGGCGAGAATTTTTCTCTTCAAATATAATTTATCCTTCAGTGAGAAGTGTTAAATTAATAACAAAAACATCAATAGAAGCCCTACTGGCTTTATAAAGTAGTGTTAAATTCCCAATTAATGTCTTCTTAACTAAGAGGCTGCCATATGCAAAGATAGAAGCAACGGTTTCAAAGCATTTGGCACGAGGGAATTACAACGTATAAAGAGAAGAATTTGCATCTGGATCGCAACTTGCCTCAGTAGCTCAGTTGTTAGAGCATTTGGCCCGGAATGCCAAAGGTCCCGGGTTCGAGTCTCGGTCTAGGCGAGAATTTTTCTCTTCAAATATAATTTATCTTTCAGTGAGAAGTGTTAAATTAATAACAAAAACATCAATATTTTCCTTTACTTTTAATGAAATAATTTATGAATAAAAAATCATCTCACCCAAAATCTACAATTTGTTGGAGAAAGAAAAAACAGGTTTTAAACAAATACAACATTTTCATGTGCCCAATATTAGGTTGTGATTCTATTCCTTCATTCATCTCTATCCTAGTCACCATCCTGCACTCTCCTATCCATCATCAAATTCATAATTCTCTCTATCCTTTGTCTTTGTAGGTCTCCCTCTTCTTTGTCTTCCAACTGGAACCCACTCCAAACTTCTCATTGACAATCAATCTGCATTCATCCTCTTCACCTGTCCAAACTATTGTAATTGTTTATTTCCCAAACATTGCATTCTTCATAAAAGTTAATTTTTTATTGGATAATACTGTTTCTGAAACTTTCTAATCAAGAGCATTGTGCAAATCTTAAAAAAAATAAATTTCTGTATATTGTAATAAATTGCATTTATAGTCAATGTTTCTGATCCACAGGTCATTAAAGTATTGATTTATAAAAATGGATTTTAGTTTGTTTGAATATCTGTTTTTCCCTTAAAATTTCATTCAACATTGCCAATGCAAATCAATCTTAACTATTATTTTCATTTCCAAATCATTGTTTCCATCTTCTATTATTTAAACTCCAAATATTTAATTTTGTTACAAATATTGGTAATACCTTCGGAATTCCTCTAATACCAATTTTTTTTTTTTTTCACTTTCACCAATTACCATGTATTGAGTTTTATTTACATTAATTTTTAATTCCCACTTTACATATTATTCTCTCATTAATTTCCTGTCATATTTACATATAACAATGTAATATTGAGGTGGAATTTTTACTTATTTTCATTTATTCTTAATGAGATAATTTAGGAATAAAAATATCTTCCCACCTGCAGGCCACCATAAAGCACAGTTCCTTTAAATAAATAAATAGATAAATAATAACATAAAATTGTTACAAAAGAAAAGATCCTTACATAGTTCTCAGGAAATCAAGACCAATGACCGCGAGTGAATTATCCATGGAAGATTGGGAAAATCACTTCCAATGTCTTTTAAACCACCACCAAAGAACTATGTCACAAGAAACACGTACCAGAACAATCACTGATCACCCAGAGCACATAACTAAAGAAGAGATAAACCACGCCATAATATCGGCTAAGAACAAGAAAGCAGCGGGTCCCGACGGCATCTATGCTGAACATCTAAAAGACTCCTTGTACCTAATGGAAGACGTATGGCACAACTTATACAACAAATGTATAAACATAGGAAAAATCCCAGAAGCCTGGAGAACATCAGTAATAAAGATCATGCATAAAGGGAAAGGAGACACCAACAACCCAGACTCGTACCGCGGCATAGCTCTTGAAAACTCTGCGTTCAAAATTTTCTCGAAACTCTTAACAACCAGAATCACGAACATAGCGGATAGACACATTCCGGAATGCCAATTTGGCTTCAGAAAGGGCAGAGGCACATTACAAGCGGTGAACTACCTCATAGACTCGATTGAAGACACATTAAGACATAATGGAAAGAAGTATTTCGCAGTGTTCATTGATTACAAGAAAGCGTTCGACCTCATCAACAGAGAAGTACTCCTTCAAAAACTCAGGCGGATATTAGAGGACTCGAGCCCATTAACAACGATTGTGACAAGCATCCTGGATCACAACTATGTTCAACTGTACGACGAGGTCGCACTATCAAAGAAAATAAAGCAAACAAATGGGGTACTGCAAGGGAACCCCATCAGCCCACTGCTCTTCAACATCATGACAGCTGATATTGTGGATGTCACCAAAGATAGTGCGACATCGATCATAATGTACGCTGATGACATGGTATTGGGATCATCAAACAAAGATGAACTACAATGCACATTAAATAGACTTGAAAAATGGGCAAATGAAAACTGCCTGCAAATAAACCATGAGAAAACTAAACAGATGACCTTCAGAAAAGGAGGAAAACCTACTGAAAATGACAGGCTAATGCTCCTTGGTGAGCCACTAGACGTTGTATCGCAATTCACCTACCTAGGCATCACCCTACAAACAACCATTAAATCCTACAGAATACATGTGCAACAGAAGGTTTCAGCTGCAATAAGAGCGATATACTGCATAAAAAATCTCCACCAGTTATCAACAGAAACAGCTATGACGCTCTTCAAGACAGTCATAACTCCCATAACAACATATGGAATTAACATAATATGGGACAAACTCACAAAAAGAGACTTGACACAAATAGAAACAGTAAAAGCACGCTTCATGAAAAGAGTTCTGGGAGTTGGAAAACAGCACCTTCAAGAATGACGTACGTCTTAATGAAAGAAACCTTCTTCATTGAAGACATTAGACGGCAGCTATTCCTACCGAACACCTGCGCATATGAGAAACAATGCAAGGACTACAGGAGAAGAGGAATAACATCTGCAGCGAATTCTACACAACAGAGGCTATGTGTACGAGAGAGTGGACACGACCAAACTACGAGATGAGGCACATCCTAACACGGTATGCAATCCATGGCTTTCATCACAAGGTTTGCAGCATAAAGCGATTCCACGAGCCAAACCAAGAATGCATATGCGAACTGTGTAACAATCCATGTGAACGATATCACGTCGAAAAGTGTGCGGAAAGACAATTATCGTTTAACAAGTTTTGCTTAGACTAAATTTACTAACAATTTGCACATTTGTGCGCATTTACTTTCATTCAAAATAAGCATCGTATATCTTGGCATCAAATGATTTGGCTGTCTTATGAAAATGGATAAAGGAAACTATAATGTGGTAATAAGCAAAGTAAATAAAAGTGTATAAAATGAGTATAAGTAAAACAAACTTCAAGTTTAAAATTTTAGCCGTAAAGATAATCTAGACATAATATGTTTAAAACTCATTCTGCAGAGAGCAAGATCTTTACATGTGTCTTTTGTAATTTTTCAACTAACCATAAAGATAATTTTGAAAAATACAGTGCTATGAATAAAAATGAGGTGGTGGTTTTGTATTTTTTTGTTAATTCAATAAAATTGTAAACAATAATTCCGGTTTATTTTTGATTCACCCTCATAAAATGAATATAGTTGGACTCAGGGCATAGAATAGAGGAGTGTAGGTTTATGTAGAGTGAAGTGTGCTGTGTGAGGGATGATGATGAAGAAAAGGAAACAGATGAAACCCAGTGCCGGCACGTAGCCTACTCCTGTCGAAAAGCACCAAGGGGGCCACTAGACTTAATGTCCTCATCCGAGATGGACAAATCATTATCACATGCCTTCTCAACATATGTACTGTGGGAGGTTTGCAATTTAATGCAGAAATCTGGTTCACAATCTAGCGATTAAAAATTGTACAACACCACCTCTCCTGGCACCAAGATAAAAAATTTTGCAATTAAATTAATTTAAAAAACAAAAATTTTCATCCCTGTTGGATATTGAACCTGGGTCCAGTAGTCAGGAAACAGGCACGGCGGAATAAGTAATAATAAATATCTTATTTCACTAATTATTATTAACTTACTTGTTAACTTACCATGTTTCCAATTTCTTTAATATGTTTGTGCAGCGTCTAATAGTAAAATTGGATATGTGACACAAGGAATGATCACAAATTAAACATTATGGTTTTTTTATGTTTATAATTCTTTTTACACTACTTTGTAGTTAGTAAAGCTTATATTTTCAATGTTTTTATTTTGAATTTATCACTTACATTGAAGGACAAATTAATAATTTAAGATAACAATTTATGTGCCAAAACTGAGGTTTGATTCCAAGATCTCTAGTTTTTCATACTAGCACTATGAACCAACGAGCTATTTAGGCATCTCAATTTGCAAATATTTCTCTCATTTATACAATCCCGTGCACATGGGAGAGAAAAATTTCCATATAAATCAAGATGCCTAGATAGCTCATTGGTTTAGAGCACTGGTACGGAATACCAAAGATCTTGGGTTCAAATCCCACTTCATGTATAAAAAATGTTCTCTTATAATATTAATTTGTCCTCAGTAAGTGACAGATTTAAAATAAAATAATAGATAATATGTTTTTCATTTTGTACAATAAAAAACAATCCTTTCCCCATTCTTGATGAAAAATATATGAAGACATTGTGATAGTTTGCAATTGATTACTATTTTATATTATACAAAAATAAATCTTCTCTTATGGACTTTAGTGGAATGAGTGAAATAGCTGATGAGTTGAGTCAGAATTGTTATGTACTAAAAGGTAAGAATTTCAACATAGTATAATGAGAAGTTAGACTTATGATTATCTTTTGTTTTAGTTTCACACACAAACAGTTGAATAATATCTACTATCTGTATTACAATGTACTCTTTTATTACATAAAAATCAGATGGTGGCACAATTGAGACAGTTATTAACATGTGTGCTATGTGGGTCACTAGATAAGTTTTGAGACACAGCAGTATGGCGACAGGAATGCAATAAACTAATATACCATTTAAAAGCCCAACTCTTGAACGTCAAAACCATAGCACATAGAAACAATTCCTTTCAGTTCTCTCTGAGCAGCACCCTTGTGAAGTAGTCTGTGCGTGGTAAAATCAAACGTGTCCTATGGAGCTTGAGAGGGAGTATTTTCTTGCCATGATTTTATATGATTATAAGTGCGGTTTAAATGAGTCGTAAACACTTGAGCAACTCACACAAATATTTGGGGACCTTGCTCCTTCGCATGCAACAGCTTTCCACTGATTTCCTGAATTTAAGAGGGAGAGAACATCCCTTAAAGATGAAGGGAGAAGTGGGAGGCTAACAACAGTGGTGTCAGAAGAAAACGTCTCTGCAGTGGAGACTCTGATTAAGGAAGATTCACGACTGACCTATAAGGACATCGATGGGGCCCTAGGGGTTAGTTTGCGAAGTGTTTCCACCATCCTGCACCAATACTAAAGGGTGAGGAAAATTTCTTCTCGATGGATGTCTCACGACTTGTCAGAAGGGCATAACACACTAGGGTGGAATTGTGCAGATAAATACTGCTGAGATTCAACAATGGGTACTCCCGCCGAGTGTCAGACATAGTGACAGGTGATGAAACTTGGATCTACCAGTATGACCGTGAAACAAAGCACCAATCATAGATGTGGGTCTTCCCAGATGAGCAGCCTCTGACCAAAGTCAAAAGATCTAAGACTGTGGGGAAGAAAATCATGGCCACTTTCTTCTCAACAAGTGGTCATCTGGTTACAGTTGTGCTAGAGGATAAGAGGACAGTTACTACTAATTGGTATACAGAAGTCTGTCTCCCCAAAGTCTTCTCAAAGATCCAGGAGAAGCGGCCAAAGACCGGACTGCGGGGAATTCTGCTCCACCATGACAATGCTTCTTTGCACACAGCCAATGCAACAATTAGGTTTCTGGAAAAAACGCCGGTGAAATTAATGTCTCATTCAGCCTATAGTCTGGACCTAGCCCAGTGCGATAATTTTCTGTTCCTGAATGTGAAGAATTGCATGTGCGGACACCAATTTCCTAGCCCCAGAAGATGCTGTTGGAGGAGCTTAGTGCAATGTCTGAGATCGAATGGCATGGCTGCTTCCAGAGGATGAAACGGTGTATAGAATGTGCCGAAGAGTTGTTTGGAAAGATGTGATAGATATGGAAACTCTACCATGGCCCATTTTTGCACATCTCAAAACTTATCTAGTGACCTACATACAGACCAAGATATCATCAAAGTTCGAAGACCAAGAACAAGACAGGACAATATCTTTAAATAAGGATGGATCAGGTAGAAAAGTTTATACTTTGTGGAGGGAGAAGAAAACACTTTGTTACCAATTTTTTACAGCATTATAAGGGTGATTTTGAAAATAAGTTTCTATCTCATTTTACATGCAAACGACTGGCAGTAGCATTGCCATTTTTTCCCCACTGTATAGATGGGTTCAGTATGCTTCTGGCAGTATAATGTGTGGGTTGCATTTGCCCTTTTCTCTCATTAAGATAGGTGACAATAGAAGCTCCCACCATGTGTGAGATATGTAGGATAAGATGATTTCTGTGGGCAAAAAAAAATTGACAACAGCAGCAATTCATCATGGATTAACAAGGGGACCTTATGAGTAGTGGTGTTGTTCAACATTGGAATGGTGATGAAGAACGAAGTGACCGACTGTCGATTGCAAATGATGAACTTGTAACAGTGGATGAAGTAGTAAGACAGAATTTAAAATAAAATTCTTTCCACCCCACCTCATATCCTGTTTTCTATTTAAACTGATTTTGTAACTTAAGTGGTACATCTTCAGTAGTTACATGACGGGGTGCTTTGTCCAATAGAACATCGGTTATGTAATTATTGAAGATGCAATCAGCCAAAATTACAAAACTGATCTAATTAGAAGACAGGACATGAGGTGAGGTGGAAAGAATTTTATTTTAAATTTTAAATTAAACCTCATAGTGATATTTCCTATAATAGTTCAAATGATAAGACAGAATCGTTGTTTTACAATTTCAAATGGATGAGTGGCTACAGTCACAGGCAGCAGAGTTTTATGTAGAAGGGATTTCAAAGATTATGAATCATTATGACAAATATTTAAATGTAAACGGAAATTATGTTGAAAAATAATTGAAATGTGTACTTTTCACTGGTATATAAGAAACATTCCCAGAATAGAGTATTTTCTGAAAAACAAATACTAGAACCTACTTTCTGAATCACCCACATAATTTGCATTATATTAATTTCTGAAAAGCAAAGGAAATATAATGGTATTAGAAGATTCCAGGCTATTAGGCTGTGGTCCACAACTTGTGTTTCTCCCAGATGTTTCTCCTTCAACTATAGAAAGTAGTTCGCTGGTAGGAATCTCGGCTGTGTATGTGTGGTAGACAGCTGGAACCTGATATTTATACTAGTGCTGGTTCGAGCAGTCTATCATTCATACATAGCTGAGCTTCTAACCAGGGAACACCATCTAGAACAGAGGCCCCCAGCCTTTTTTGACTCGTGAACCCCTTCCACAATGATCTGAGTTGGATGAACCACTGACTTTTAAATATACACATAGTAGATATGCTAACTAACTCACTGGCTCTATCGAACCCGTAGGTTCATGGCCGTGCAGACATAAGCTTTCCATACATCCCTATCCTGAGCTAATGTTTTCCAATCATCCTCTGTATAATCTTCTTCTTCTTGTAAGCCCATGTTTCCCTTAACAGAGATTTAGGCGCTCTCCCCCTACAGGGAAGAATTTGAACCATACTTATTTAGTTAAACTTGTTTTCGTATAGATGTCATTTGAGTGGTCCGTGGTCAGCGTTCTGCCTCATACTGACATCTAGGAAACCAAGGTAGTACTAGGGTGGGAAAATTTGATAAATTTTGCTTAGAGGCCTTTTCATTCAGGCTTAAGGATCTTTTACGAGCCTGAAAATCTTCAGACTCGGGACCCATGGCTTAAAGTCCCTCCTGGAAGACTTGCTCCTTGGATATTTCCATCCTAAAAAATCCATCGACCCCGGCCGGGTTTGAACCCACGACCCTTGTGACCAGAGGCAAAGAGCATAACCACTAGTCCACCACGGCTGTATAATCTACTTTCCTCAAATCTTGGATAATGTTATTCTCCCACCTCAATCTTGGTCTACCAACTGGGCATTTTGCCTCTGGTTTTTCTACAAGAAGCTTCCATGACAGTAGACATGCATAACATTTAATTTCAAGAAAAGGATTAATAACCTTAAATTAACTTAACCCTTAATGGTTAAAACCTAAAGTTACTCTAGTTACAGCTTAAAAGTTACACAACATGTAGGCCTAGTTGCAATAATAAATGCAAGTTTTCATTATAATTACTCACCTCTTTCTTGGAATTCAGTGAGAAGGTTATGGAGCCTGCTTTCCATGGCACAGAGCTTCGAAATCAGGAACAACAGAAGTTAAATAAAATCTCATATCACTTTCAGCACAAAGTCTGTTTCTGTGTTTATTTCTTAAATAGGCATGTCAAGAAAATGACTTTTTGCACAAATAGGAGCATACATATGTAACAAGGGGCATTATAGGGTTAATTTAATTTTAAAATAATAATAGTAATAATAATAATAATTATTATTATTATTAGGGAAATGAAAAGAATTTTAAATACAGAAATGGATGTTTTAAGAAGATCAGCTGGAAAATCTAGAATGGGTAGAATACGAAATAAAGAAATAAGGGAAATTATGGGTGTACAAGAGGAGCCGGTCATCATAGACATTATAGAAAAGAAAATATTACAGTGGTATGGCCATGTCAAAAGAATGCCAGAGCAAAGATTGCCAAAAATTGTTATGGAATGGATCCCAATGGAAAGGAGGAAGAGAGGAAGACCGAAGAAAACTTGGATAGAAGGGATACAAGCAGGTATGAATATCAGAGGAATGGAGCAAGATCAATGGATGGACAGAGAGGAATGGCATTTGGTTTCTGGAAGACGGCGGCAGCTGCCATGATACTGGATTTTGATAATGATTATTATATTATGACAAACCTTGAAACCAGCCATTATGGATAAGTTTTGGCAAACCCATTGAAATATTTTGCAGGGGGTTCATGAACCACAGGTTGGTAAATGATGATATAGAAGAACTCTTCACTGAAGATACCCTCCATAGTTGAGGTAGAAACGTCTGTGAGAAACACTTGCTATGAACCACTTCTTTATAGCCTTCAAAATCTTCTAATACCGGATGTGAAAGCCTGCATTCTACAAAGGAAATATAAGTTAAACAACTGAAACTCTAGCCCATCCACACAATAAATAAAAGACAATATGATTGACAAATATTTTGAGCCATTCGTTTATTTCTTGAGAGCATTTATATACAAAGAATGTGCTCATTGTATTTTAAACACATTCTGATTTATTTTTAATGGGGAATACATTAATTGTCTCCATTTTGTGTGTAATACAATAAACAATGGTGCTGTACACCCCATTTAATTAATGACATTATTACTATTTTTTTGTGTAGTGGCATTTTTTACTACTTCTCGATGGAGTTTAAGAAAATGAGTCAGAATACATTTTCTGCTCAAGTTCGATGTTTTAATTATCAACTACCATTTTTTTTATTATTTTTCTTAGAAGAAACATATTAAGGAAGGATGAAGCTTTCTTATAACAACTTTGTACATTTCTAAGTGTAAGATACTTGATGCTGTACACTTATCTTCCAGAGTCAGTGTTCTGTGGATGAAGTAAAGTCTGTCCTAAAAAGAGCTATTTTATTTAAGGGTAGTATAAAAGGTACGTATATCCCATTATCAGACTCATGTCCCATTTTCTCTGGAAATACTTAAGATCATGTAATTCAATTTTTACAGTATACAGAGTGATTCTGTAAGAGCATGCAAAAATTAAACACGGCATGGGGGATGCTCCACTGAACAATTTGAGGTAGGGAACCTAGGGTCCAACAAGCCAGCTTAAAGAGATATGGGGCTCAACTGCACTTTTACTAGCACTTGATTTTTCAGTTATATTATTGTAAACTATAGCTCTTCTTTTGTATTTACTAACATTATTTAATAATTTGAACTTTTTCAAACAATTTTTATAACATTAATAGACAATTTTGAAGTATTTATTTAAATATGCAAATCACATTATTATGACACTGTTAGAAATATTGTTATGCTAACTGCTATTTTCTCCACAGAGTATATTACTTAGTCTATGATTTTTCTATCGCTGTTTTGGGTTATCGCTGGTTGGATCAGCGTTAGGGAGCGATAAGTAAGTGTACCCCCATTTTTAATAAATGTTTGGTGATTTTAATATTACTAATATATCTTTTTAACATAGATTTGGAGATTTATTGCAAATATTGACCATTTAAATTTCATAGCGACAGATAGTAATCGAGGATGATAATATGTGGTTTGATTGTGGATTATCGTTGGCTCTACAAACCCTGGCGCATGCGCACTGTTATTCTATAGGACTTTGAAAATATTTCACGCTAGTTTAAGTGCAGTTTTTCCGAGATATGGTAGTAAACTTGTCTTTCACTTAACTGTAGGCTATAGACTTTTATTTACACTTTTTATCAGTTAATTGCAAGTACCACATCTTGCAACAGTTGCTCAAATTGATATCACCATACAAGATTCTGCTGCATCCTGAGGTGTTTCGAATAACATCACAGGCAGCTACAATTCTGGCAACTACTTCCATGTTCATTTCTACTGGAATCTGAAACACACTTGACTTTAGATATTCCCATAGGAAATAATCAAGTCAGGTCACATCCTGCATCATGACTTCCTAGTCATCAGGTTCTTCTTTGCAGGAACTAAAGGATGTACATGTAAATAATATAAAACATGATATAAGGAAAGAAGATTATAAGGGGGATAATTGGAAAACATTACTTCAGGATAGAAATATATGGATAGCTTATGTCAGTGTGACCATGAACCTATGGGTCGATGGTGCCAGTGAGTTAATACATGTAAATAAAAAGCACAGCTAGAAGATGTAAAAGACAAGTTTACTTCCATATCTCTTTAGGTTGGATTCTCAGACATTAGGTTGCTACCTCAAATTGTTCAATGGAGTATCGCCCATGTCCTGTTTAATTTTTGCACACTCTTACAGAATCATATATATATATATATACACACACAGGATGTAACAGGACCTCACCAAGAAAATGATAGAGATGACAGGTCATGCAGAGAGGATAATTTTTTGTGAAGGAACATATAGTCTCAAACACGTTATTTATGAGTTATGCGCAGATGAAGGTGTTCACCCGTAAGGGTCGGAATTGAATACAAACAATTATACACGTATCATTTTATTGAAAAATACATGTTTTTACAATAAGTGTTCAAACAGTTGACCCAGTCCCTCACTGCATGTTTGATATCGTCGCAGCAATGATCAGCCAGCTGAGCATGGCAGGATTATTTTTGACGTCATCAGAACACTTATTGTAAAAACATGACTTTTTCAATAAACTATACGTGTATAATTGATTGTATTCGATTTCGACCCTTACGGGCGAACTCCGTCTGCGCATAACTCATAAATGACATGTTTGGGACTATATGTTCCTTCACAAAAAATTATCCTCTCTGCATGGCCTATCATCCTTTTCATTTTGTCGGTGAGGTCCTGTTACATCCTGTATATATTGTCTTGACAATTTTTGGTTTCTACTAGATAGGATCGGTGAAGATCTGTAAAAGTTTTTCAAAAAATCTTTTCTTGAGAACAACCTCAATTGATTCATTCCTTCAAAATTTGATAAAAGTTGCAGAGGAAGTGAGACATGCTTAGTTACCTGATGTAATATAACTTCCAAATTAAATCTTTCACAATCTTCTTAAATAAAATGAAGTTTTATACAGAAATAAATTACATACTTTTAAGGATGATAGAGAAGACAATTACAAACAGCCTTTATAAATGATATCAGATTTAAATGACAATATTAACATTTCATTTATTACTGCAAACTTTTATTTAATGTATACATTTGAAAAGTCATTAAATAAAATTAAAATATGAATACATTAGGTGTTAAAAAATCCTTTATCATTTATTTTAAAATAAAATAGGAAGTAACATTAAGGCTCGTATCTAAGAACGCATTGAAGTGTAAAATGTGTACTGAGGCATAAGTAAATGAGCGAGTGACTTGCAAAGACATTTTCCATGCTCAAGAATCTGTTCATGCGATAATAATTGCCAATTCAAGTGGAAATGCAGTAAGATACCTGGTTTATTTATTAATTAACACTTTTGTCTGTACATTCTTACCTCTTATGATTGTTTTTGTACAACATATGTTTCAAGGCTTCATCACTGACGATGGGGTTCAGAAGCCTTGAAACATATGTTCTACAAAAACAACCATAAGAGGCACAAAAGTACAGACAAAATGTCTCAAATACAATCATTGCAATATATTGATTTATACTAATTAAGTAAGATCCTTTTGGACGTGGGTGTCTATATAAAAGTTGTTTCCTCTATCATCTTGCAACATGCTCATTAATTTTCTCCATATGTTCCCACTTCTAAACAAACTAAAATTATTCTAATTCTATATTGCTGGAGAATCAAAATCTTATAACTCCAGGAATCTTGAAAAAAAAAAATGTAAGTGCACTAAATTATATCCAGTATAAAGCAAATTTGCATGAAATTTACACAAAATCCTTAACTTCTTTCTAGATGTGTCACCATCTAGCAGTAGAAATAACATTTTGTTCCATCTTTAATTGTAAATAGAAAAATTGATTTTAATATTAAATCACGACAGATTAATGGTCAATTCATTGTAAATCACAGATGAGGTTATGTAATAAAATATTAAAATAAGTACAAATGACATGCCGAAGATGGAACATGTTTCTGAAAGGCCTACATAGTTTTAACTGCTTGATGAAGTTTTTAAACAGAAATCCATTTTAGTTGAGGACGACTGATATATCAGGTACTTATTTTAAAACAATGCTCATGAAAGTATTGATGACGGAATAAAATCCAAAGATCTAGACAGGAGAAAAAAAAAATAACAAGAAAATCAGATAATGGTACATTTCTTATCTTATATGTTTAAAAAATTGTAAAAAGTATGATACACACAGCTATACTGCATTTATTTTACTAATAACTAAACTAAATGTATTATGCATAGTTTCATTTACTATCGATATATTTTATTACTTCATCCTAGAAACTGACTCACACCTGTTTATGTTGTCTCTGTTACATATTTTGAAATTTTAATAATAATTAATTATTTATCCAAATTTATTATAGAGAGACAAAAATATTGGAAAGGTCATATAGAAAGAATGGAAAACAACTGACTTGCAAAAATAACTAAAGAAGATAGACCAATGGACAGGAGAAGAACAAGAGGAAGACCAGCCAAGAGGTGGACAGAGAGTGAATGCACATCCAATATGTCTTCCTCCAAGGAGTGATTTTGGAAATAAACATGATGAAAATCCTACAAATTATGAATAAGAAGAAGAAGAAGAAGAATTATTTATACTAGGAAGATAAAATATAAGTATTATTTATCAAATATATTCTGTATATTTGAGCAGAATTTAGGCCATAAGGGCTTCTCTTCCACTCAACCATAAAAAAATATGGAAAATATTTACACAAGAACAAAATATATACAATTATAAGTAACATATTTAATACAAATTAAACAGAAATTATGATGAATCAAGTAAATATTATTAGAGAAGCAAAACATCAGAAATCATCACTTAATCTACTGAAAGGCCAATTACAAAAGAAAGAGATTTAAATTTCCTTTAAAGGAAGCTAATATCTGGCAGAGCCTGATTTCTTGTGGTAAGGAGTTCCAGAGTCTAGCAGTAGATATACGAGGGTGGATCAAATATAAACCGGAATTTGTATCTGAAGGCTCTGGTAGCAAACTGCAAAGGTTGTGGTTTGGAGGGGAAGTTGGTGGGAGTGTCTGGAGTAGGGATCTTGATGTGTCACACTCCGAAGAGCAGCCGCTTGCTTCAGTACGCCATGAGCGAGCAAGAGGTACACATGTCTGTTGCACAATGCATTATTATTAAGTTTTTGGAGAAAGAAGGCACTAAACCTTCTGAAATTTTGAGAAGGCTCCATGCGCTGTTCGGGGAAGCAACCCTTTCAAAGATGCAGGTGTATGATTGGCGCAAAAACATTTTAGCAGGCCGGGATTCAGTGGAAAATGAGCCCCACCAAAGACGGCAATGAACAAGCATCATTGCAGACAACACTCCTGCTGTATGGGACCTTATTGAGGAGGATCGGCGCGTAACAATTTCTGAAATTGCTTCACACGTTGGAATAAGCTTCGGAAGTGTTTAAGCCATCATCAGTGATGGACTCAAATTCCGAAAATTGTCTGCCAGGTGGGTTCCTCGGCTCATCAGCAAGGAACAAAAAGATTGACAAAAAAAACGAAAATGCATTGGACACCTCTGGAACATCCTCCTTACAGTCCAGATTTGTCACCCTGTGACTACCATTTGTTTGGGCCACTGAAAGAAGACCTGGGAGGAAGGCGGTTTGGTGACAATGCAGTGGTAGAGGAGTTCGTGCACAACTGGCTGACTACACGTCATCCCTCATTCTTCAAGGACGGCATCAAAAAGTTGCCAACTCGATGGCAAAAGTGTGTTGGAAATGCAGGAGACTATGTAGGAAAATGAGGTGGTGGTTTTGTATTTTTTTGTTAATTCAGTAAAATTGTAAACAATAATTCCAGTTTATATTTGATTCACCCTCGTAGTGTAGGAATTAGAATAATGGGAGATTCTGTGTTGTGGAATGTGAGGTAGGAGGTTCTGGTGGTCGTGTACCTGAACTATGATTGGAGGACAGGAGATGCCAGTATCTTCCTGTGGAATTCACTTATTTGTATTTCATAATTAAATTATCATTAAAAACAAGACCCATTTAAATTACTTTTTAAATATGTTACATGGAGAAGACTACATAACATCTTAATAGGAAACCAGATATGATAAGAACAGTTAAGTCTCATACTTTAGAATGGGTAGGACATGTGGCACGAACGGAGAATGATAGAATGGCATGAAAACTCCTTGTACGGAAATCAGAGGGAGAGTGCCCAGTAGATAGGCCAAGAATGAGGTGGGGGAATAACATTAACCATGCATTGAGGAAGATAAAATAAAATATACAAGGGATGATTGGAAATATTAGCTCAGGATAGGGGTGTATGGAAATATTTCTGCGTAACAGAGACAACATACTACCTGAATAATTTAATGAAAGAAAGAACTAAGTCCAGTTTTGACAAATTTTGGATTTAACCTTTTTTGTGAATGTATATTATATACCAGTATATTGCTAGAAAAAAGTAGCTCTGTAAAATGCTATGCGAATGTATGAGATAATTATGGTCATTTACATAGACAATAATAATAATATAATTTATTTTGTCTGAAGTTAAGACTGTAAGGTTTTCTCTTCCACTTCACTTGGGTAAATTATACAGGTATTAACAATTATGAATTATTTTTATTATTATTTTGAGAATTTTCCTCATCATCGAGGGTTTTCTCCAACTAATCTTAGTAGTTAACATGAATTTAAAAAAAGATACTTAAATAACTACGGACTTACAGACTATCAGTTTGCAACAAACAATTATGAATTATTTATAGTTAATGTTGCCTCTAGTCCTGAAGGTTCAAATCCGTCAAGGGTTGATGGATTTTTAAGGTGGAAAAATCAAAGGAACAAGTCCTCTGGAAGGGGATTCAAGCCGTGGGTCCCAAGTCTGAAGATTTTCAGGTTTGTAAAAGAACTGCAAGCCTGAATAAACAGGCCTTTGTGCAAAATTTAACCATCTTCATACATCTAAGTAATACCTTAGTTACCTACTAGATGACTCACTGAGTTGATGTGCTAACCACATGTAGATAAATCTATCTACAATGGCCATAACAGCCTAATGTTGGTCTTTAGCCTCTCCTTTGTTAGGAGTTACTACACCAAGTTAATTTAGTTACGCTTATTTTCCTAGAGATGTTACATGAATGTTATGTGGTCAACATACTGACCAATGAGACATCTAGTAGGTAACTAAGGTATTACTTGGCTGAAGAAGATTGGTAAATTTTGCACAGAGGCCTTTTTAGTCTGTAGATAATAGGCACAAAAGGATCAGCCACGGTGGACTAGTGGTTATGCTCCTTGCCTCTGGTCCCGACGGTCGCGGGTTCAAACTCGGCTGGGGTGGATGGATTTTTTAGAATGGAAAAATCCAAGAAGCAAGTCCTCCGGGAGGGACTTTAAGCCGTGGGTCTGAAGATTTTCAGGCTTCTAAAAGATCCTTAAGCCTGAATGAAAAGGCCTCTAAGCAAAATTTACCGAATTTTCCCATCCTAGTACTACCTTGGTTTCCTAGATGTCAGTATGAGGCAGAACGCTGACCACGGACCACTCAAATGACATCTACACAAAAACAAGTATAACTAAAATTAGTATGGTTCAAATTCTTCCCTGTAGGGGGAAAGCGCGCCTAAATCACTGTTAAGGGAAAACATGGGCTTACAAGATTACAAGAAGAAGAGATAATAGGCATAATTAAATTATGATTGGTTAAGAAACTCCCGCTAGGGAGCATTCACGTTGCATGCAGGATGTATATATATGTACATAGTTAAATTAATAAAACACAATACACAATATAGAGATTAAGAAAAAATATAAGATATTGTGATGAATTTTTGATCCATTCATAGTTAAATGTGGGAAATAACATTATGAGGTTTTTATTCATGAAATATGAGTCATTTTTTATATCTTACTTCATAGTTTATGATTTCTTAAAAAATGGTGAAATTTAAAAATCAGCTATTGCAGCACATTAGTTTGTCGGAGAGTCATAAAATTGAAAAAGAGGCCAAACTGCTAAAACATTTGAAAAAACCTTTAGAACTGACAGTTTGGGAGAAGATATATATTCAGATGAACAGATTTAAATCCATGAATTTTGAAATTCCTGATGATCGGGACCTGATCTCAAAGTTCATCAAATCAACAGCAGATGGCAACATTATAGATGGAGATTCCAACAAAAACCCGGTAGTCATAATGTTGGTTGAAAATAGGAAGGACGTTTCCTCTTGAAAACTGCAGTCCCCATGTTTAAGAAATCATAAACTCAGAGATAAGATATAAAAAATGACTCATTCTTCATGTTGGTCCATTGCTGAAATTACTGCTTTTGAATTTCATGAGTAGCAGCAAGACTCATAAGCCAATGGGAGTTTGATTTGGGTCATGTGGAGCCAACAAATGACCTCTCTAGACCTGATTTATAGAGTAATCATTTTCCAGAACATTGATTCTGGAATAATCATCTTTTGGAGTTTCTGTACGAGAGAATTCAAGACTTCTGTCCAGAATGTTTCTACAAGGTGTAAGGGTCGAAGGTAGTCAGTTCTGTCTGAACAGTGGACAAGTGAGATGAACTCAAAAAACGAAGATCAGAAGATGTTCTCTAAGTGAAACTGTCAGCGAGTATAAAGAACAAGACTATAAAATAAATTGTGAAAGAAGAGGCATGATTAGTAGCAAATTATTTGTGAAGAATTAGTGAATTATTGTGAAATAAATAAAATGAATTTAGAAATTTTGTGTAAATATCTGTGAAGTTAAATTAAAGAAATTCCATCTGATTCCTACAAGACTGCAAGGCACTCCAATATAAATAGCAAAGATAATAAAAATAATTGATTGATCCTCATTTGTCCTGCTGTGGAACAAGGGTGCTCCCTAGGGGGAAGTTTCTTAACCAGACAAATTTTAATTATGCTTATTTCCGTGCTGATGTTTGTACATCGTCTGGAGGCAACATCTAGTAGGAAACTTATGTATTACTCAGATGGATGAAGCCCAAAAATCTGCAGAAATAATAATAATAATATTTTTTTATTAGGAATATTCCACAATAGTGTTTCTCATTCAAACCAAAGTGATTTGTTGCCAGAGGTCCCTGTCTAAAGCATCTTCTTCCCTCAAATCTCTAGTTTCCATAATTGTCCTCACTCCATTCATCCATCGTTCTCTAGGTCTGCCTCTTCTACTTCTTCCATTAACTTTCCAATCAAGGATCTTCTATCTTCTTCCATTCTTATGAGGTTTCCATACCATTTCAAACACTTTTTCTTCTATTTTTTTCTAATATGTTTTTTCTTTTCAACTTGTATAATTTCCCTTATGGTGCTGTTTCTGAGTTTATCCCTTCTTGAAATTCTTGTCGGTTGCCTCCAAAAATCCATTTCCACTGCTAATAGCTTGTTGGCTTGTTTTCTACTTACTGTCCAGGTTTCAGACCCATATAATAAAATGCTTTGTAACTGAAATATGTTTTCTTCGTTCTGTATATAATAATAATAATGTATATACCCCACACGTCCAGTATGGGAATACGGGTGGTTCCCAGCAGGAGTTTCTTAACCAAGTTAATTTAGTTATGCTTATTTACCTACAGATGTCGGCAAGTGACATGTGGTTAGTACATCACCTCGATGAGACATCTAGTAGGTAACTAAGGTATTACTTGGATGGGTGAAGGTCAGTTAAATTTTGCACATAGGCCTTTTTATTCAGGCTTGTGGTTCTTTTGGTAAAGGTAAATTGGATGGTTTTATGTATCAACCAGATATGTGCCATTATATAAGTTTCGAGAAAAATATGTTTAAAGTTTAAGTCATTCTTCACTATTTATTGTAGCACCAAACTAACAATACTGTATATTGCAAGTTATTTTCCTTGTTGACAGTTATGCATCAATAACCTAAGAGGGGGACCTTTGGCACTTAGTTGTAGGATCAAAACATAGAAGCTCTGATACAACTGATGGTGTTTCATTTTTCATCAATAATAAGGCTATATTTAAAGATTTGGTGCTAAAAGTGTGCGTACACTTACTTCATGAGTCAGTGCAACAGATCACATCAAAATAGAATTTTTTAAATGGACTTAGCTGGTTGATGCATAACATCATCCAATTGATCACACTGCAGGCCATTGGATATCGTTGGGGAGCAAGAGGTTAAGGCTCCCACTTTTTCTAGACAATCGGCACTTGATATCAGCCAGGTTGTCAGCCCTACATGATGCTTGCCATTACTCCAAGAACAAGTGTCTGGTACTAATTTCCATTAGAGGCTGAGTCGACCCCAGAGCCACCAGATGGTTTAGGTCAATTTAAAAATCCTGACCCCAACAGGACTCCTCAATGTTCTGATTTGTAGCATATAGCCTTAACCAACTTCGCTATGCATGACCTTACAGTACTTCTATGAGTCTGAAAATCTTCAGACTTGGGACCCATGGCTTAGAGTTCCTCACGGAGAACTTGTCCATTGGATTTCTCCATCCTAAAGATCCACTGACTCACCAGGTTTGAACTCATTACCCTTGAGACTAGAGGCAAGGAACATAACCACTAGACCACCGCAGCTGACATAATAAAAATAATTTTTTTTTGTAAGCCCATGTTTTCCCTTTACAGAGATTTAGGCGCTCTCCCCCTACAGGGAAGAATTTTAACCATACTAATTTAGTTACAATTGTTTTCGTATAGATGTCATTTTGAGTGGTCCGTGGTCAGCGTTCCACCTCATACTGACATCTAGGAAACCAAGGTAGTACTAGGATGGGAAAATTCGGTAAATTTTGCTTAGAGGCCTTTTCATTCAGGCTTAAGGATTTTTACGAGCCTGAAAATCTTCAGACTTGGGACCCATGGCTTAAAGTCCCTCCCAGAGGACTTGCTCCTTGAATTTTTCCATCCTAAAAAATCCATCGACCCCAGCCGGGTTTGAACCTGCGACCCTCGGGACCAGAGGCAAGGAGCATAACCACTAGTCCACCGCGGTCAACTTAATAAAAATAATTATTTTATTTTACCAGATGAAGTTAAGACTGTACAGTCTTCTCTCCCACTTCAACAAGGTTAAAGATGAAATACCACTTAAAAGAGTATGTATTCATGTGGACTTAGTTTGATCTTTCCCTGAACAGCACTGAGATGACAGGATTTGTTTGACAAACATAACAGCAACATAAACACAAAATGACAACCACATATGTCACATCTTACACAATATAATAACAGTATAGAAATCACAGTACAGTTAAGATCAAATGTGTTGTACCACACAAGAAATAGGCCGTTTCAGTCATAGCAAGGTGTGCACCCCAGAAAAAAGTCTTATTAAGATTTTTTTATTAATATATACATTAGAATATTGAGTGGTGGCAAAACTGGATTGTATCAGTCTTTGCGCATTGATTAATCATACAAATATTACTGTTCCAAATCTGTTACTTCATTTTTCTGAGAGAAAATTGGCACTATACCTTATAAAGAAATATCTCTTTTCAGTTGACATCTAAAAATATATAAATTAAATATAAAAATCAACTATATCAATATAAAAATTATGTATCTTGTAATGTATTCTTCTGAAATATTAAAATACTGAAACAATGTAGGCCTTTTGGGCCCAATCCTATATATAAGACAAATCAATCAGCAGTATAGAACTTTCTACTGAGGATGGGATTAGTCCCAAAAGGTCTACAATTTTTAAAATATTTATCATTACATAAAACTTTCCTCATTAGAGGATTGCCTCAAGGACAAAGTGATACAGACAATTAATTTTCAAAATTGATGAAATACATTTTGTAAATACATTAAAAAAATTCAAATTGTAATTGAAGTATATTCTATAAAGTATAAATTTTGTAAAGATGATTACTTAAAATTGAAAATGATCCTCTAATGGCAGCGATAGCAATTTTAGAATATACACTCTATCCAAATCTAAGAAATTCCATAATTTAGCTAAGAATCCTGGTATAGTACCCCTTGCCCCAATCATCAATCCTGATACTAACTAATTGGTATTTATCTTTGTAATAGTCAACTGTTGGCTCATATATGGCTTTCTTTTCACAGTCAACTTCCTCAGGTTGCCCACTATGAGTATCAAAATGGATTGTGGGATCTAATATCATATCAATTTTAGAAGATGGTCTAAATGCAATAATATCTATTCGTCTATTACTTCCATTAGTGGCCACACCATAAACTTCCTCATAAACTGTGTATTCATAATCTCACAAGGCTTCTGCCATCATGTTTCGAATAGTATGGTGCCGAATGTTTCTCAGTGGTTCCCTAAATGGTCAAGCCCCAAGGACGTGTACTAGCTAGGGAGACTGCATACAAAGTATACATAATTTTATATTATAATTTTTATATCAACATAATATATAATTGAAGGGCTTAGGGCAATAAAATGATAAGCCAGACATTGTTCTTTCTGAGATATGAGGATTTTAATGTTTAAAAAAATTATAAATACTAATTGTGCAGTATTGTTGTTAATACATTGTGTGTCTGTATATTTTAACTCATCACTGGTGCACTTACAAATGATTTTATGGATATTTCAATACATTTATTTGATATCAATGTAATAAATTACATTTCTTAACAGAATGTGGCTTACCATGTTACTGCCCTAAGCCCTTCAAATATATTTTTATATCCACAGAATTTTAATTAAATTTATTAGTGTTCTTTTAGTATTCACTTTTGTAATTCTATTGTTTTTAACAGACTTAAATAATAATAATTTCTTGATTTTTCTTTATTATGATTTCTTTTTAAAATCACACTGTAAAAAATCTTAAAATGGAAATGTTAAAAAATTGTTTAAAAATGAAACATCTTAAAACTCAAAAAAATTCCAAAAGACTATCAGATAGGAGATAGATAATCTGAACAATAGAACATAGTTTTATTAATAGTGAGTGGAGAATATATTTTTAATGACTCACCTCATATGATTTCAAATTTCTTTGATAGCGGTGGTTTCAGACAATATCTTGTCCCTCTTCAGTCATGGCTTCCACTGATGAAATTCTATGGTTGTTGATTTCTCTAATGACATCACCTCTTGTCCTGCCATCTTTTGTTGGGATTATAACTTTGTAATTATATTTTTATCCACCGGAATATCGAAGTTCATAGATCGATATTTAATATCGGTAGTGTACTTGGTGCATATTTTTTAATGTGGTGTCTTCGATAGGTATACTCCACGATCTATAGCAGGGCCACCCAAACTTTTTAATGGGTTGGGCCAATAACTGATTGTGCAATCGATCTAATAATTTATATTTTAATATCGATCTATGAACTTCGATATTCCGGTGGATATAAATTCAATTACAAAGTTTATAATCCCAATGAAAGATGGCAGCACAAGAGGTGATGTCATTAGAGAAATCAACAACCACAGAATTTCATCAGTGGAAGCCATGACTGAAGAGGGACAAGATATTGTCTGAAACCGCCGCTATCAAAGAAATTTGAAATCATATGAGGTGAGTCGTTAAAAATATATTCTTCACTCACTATTAATGATATAACCTCATAATGTTTACTTCCCAATATTAATTTAAATATAATAGAACGTAGTATTTAAAAGAAGATAATAAAAAATTTGTAACCTGCAGTCTCCATTGTATCAAGTCATTTGCATAACAATAAAAACCAACTGCATTTCCAATTTGAACTTTTATAGGTAAAAATCTCTACGAGATTTAATTTAAGATTTAAATTAAAATTCTTTATACTTCACCTCATACCTAGTCTTCTAATTAAACTGGTTTCAAAACATAGGCAGTTTCATCTTCAGTAACATCTCGATCGATGTTATGATGTTCAGGAAGGAGCAGTTTTCCTGAATGACATAACATTGCTTGAATTATTACTGAAGATGAAAACACCTAGGTTTTATCAGAAGACTGGATATGAGGTGAAGTATAAATAATTTTAAATAAAAATTTAAATCATATTTCCAAAATTTAGTTTTTACAGAATCTGTAAAATTATTCTAAAGTAATAAGTAGTTAGATTGGAGTGCTAAGGTAGCTCAGTTGTTAGAGCATTCATATAGAAAGCCCCCAGTCTGAGCATATAATTTTTCTTGTCAAATAAAATTTGTCCTTCAGTGAGAGGTATTAAATCAATAATAAAAGCATAAAAAGAAGCCCTACTGGCTTTATAAAGTAGTGTTTAAATTCCCAATAAATGTCTTCTTAAATAAGAACCCACCATTTGGATAATAGAACAAAGGCTAGAAGCATTTGGCGCTCGGGAATTAACAATGTATAAGAGAATTTTTTGTATCATTTTCAACTGCAGTCTTTACATGGCAACATCAATTAAAGTGCAAAACTTGGTTGAGACCGAAGGTATCATATAGGGTATGATACCTTGGATAAAACTCTCTTTAAATCCCCTCCTTAAAAAATCAATTTGTTTGTTATTTTGACCCCTATGAATCCATTAAATGTAAAAATAAAATTATAATTGACAAAATCTCAATTCAGACCCCTATAAAAATACCCTCAATTTTTTTTTAATCCTTCCCAAAAACATTTTTTTTGTCATTTGGCTCCCTGGAATCCTACTATTTCCTTAGATAATGTAATATATAACCATGTTTCATATATACTTTTATTATTCTATATTATTTTATTATTATTATTATTATTATTATTATTATTATCATTATTTTTTCTCTTGTCAGCTCTATATTGTGTAGCCAATGCCTATTATGTATTATTAATCAACATGTAGATAATTCATAATTGTTATGTTGTTGTTGTTTTCTAATGGCAAGATTTGACGCTTAGTCATTTTCTCTCTGGCTTCCCAGTACAAGCGAACAAGGTCCTTAGAGTGTTGTGCAGTTGGATTTAAAGCTGGACAGACTAGAAGGTGGTGTTTGTCCATGATCAGGTCCGGGTCTTTGCATATGACACATCTGTCGGATTGGAAAACGTTTATTCTGTGGAGGTGGTGAGCCAGGCAGCCGTGTCCTGACATCAGTCTGAATTTTGCTACTGCTTCCTTGCGGCCTTTATATTTTATTTCTGTGTATAGCTCATCAATTTTTTCCCATGGTTTCCCTCTGGCTGTTGCAATGTTTTCTTTCATGTTTTCCATTTGGAATGCTTTCTTAATTTCTTCGATCTTCTGTGGAGGTTCGAATTGGGGTGGGTTGTTATCTGTATTTTGGTACCCTTTTTGGCAAGTCCATCAGCTATTTCATTGCCAACTATTCCGATGTGTGAGGGTATCCACTGGAAGGCTATTAATTTATTTTGGTTGTTGAGGTATTTCAGAAGTTTACGCCATTCCAAGGTGGTTTCATTTTCTGGTGTTTGGTTGGAGGTTATGTGCTTGTATAGCGGCCTTAGAGTCTGCCAGAATAACAGCTTTTGTAAACATTTTTGTTCAGAATAGGAGGTTGTGGAGTGCTACTTCTATGGCTTTTACTTCACCATCGAAAGCTGTATTGTTTGTGCCTACTGCAACATATTGACTAAACAGATGAGAGTAGATTCCTGCACCAGCATTTTCACTCTTGGTTTTGGAGCCATCAGTGAAGACTCTTAGCCACTCTGGTTCTGGGAACTTTGTACTAATGGTTTCTAAGGTCATTTGTTTGGCTATTGATGGGTTTGTATCATTTTTCTTTATTATTTCGTCTATTGAGAGGGTTGCATTGTACATAATTGTTATTATATGTATAATTTAACCTTGGTGAAGTAAATAAATCTATCAGGTAAAATAAATCTATCTATAATGGCGTAGCCCATTGTTGTACAATAATCTCTCCATTGTAAGGATTTACTAGACCAAGTTAATTCATATGTCATATAAGATAAAATAAATAAATAAATAAAATTAAGCACAAACATCAGTTAATAACTAATAAATAATTATAATATGTTATAAATAATTATAATGAGTCTTCAAATCTTACCTTATACTCTGTGATCTTTAAGCATGGAGTATAAGGCAAGATTTAAATATTCATTATTTATATTTGAAGAGAAAAATTTTCGCCTAGACTGAAACTCGAACCCGGGACCTTTGGCTTGCCGGGCCAAATGCTCTACCAACTGAGCTACTGATGCGAATTGCGATCTAGATGCAAATTTTTCTCTTATATACGTTTAATTCCCTCGTGCCAAATGAGAAGTGTGAAGTGTTAAATCAATAATAAAAACATCAATTCATTATTTATTAACTTGAAAACCTCATAATGTTTTTTCCCATAATTAATTTATGAGAAAAAAATGAGTACATATCTTGTTAAACTTTTCTTTTTCTTTGGAAAGCAGGAGAATAAAGAAAAAAAGAATGCAATAAAGACGAAAAGTGTCATATATCCTCTCAGAATGATGAAGTTTACAAATTGTATCCATTCTTGTGTTATTTTCTTTTTTAACCATCATACTATGAAGACCAAGGAACAAACGGACACACAGAATTCTAAGCGCTTCTTGCTTTCCCACAAATGCCCTTACATAATTTATTTTTTATTATTTTTTACCATATATAGTAATGTGAGTACCAAAACTCCTTAAGCAGTTTGTAAGTAAATATCAGCAACTGCTTAAGAAATTTAAAAAATAATTATATAGAGTGAAGAAAAATGGTAGGCTCTAAAGTTACAATTGAACATAATGGCTGAAGATACAAGCATTTTATTGTGTTTGGATACAAAGGAATTCTTCTAGTGCCTACCATATCTTTCACCCAACTAATCGCTACTTGTGCACATAAAACAATCATGATGCAGGGGAGGGGGAATGTACATTTTGTTGTTCCGTTTGCGATGACATGAATTTCCATGAGAATGCTGATTATCTCTTAGAAGATGGTCAAGTAATATTGTCAATTTTTTAAATATTTTAAAGTTGGATCTCATTCATATTGGTATCTAGTTACAAATTATGTCAGTTTTTAAATACTTCATTCACTGAACATAATGTCTTTTGATATTACACTAAGACCAGATCATGCTGATTGAAAAAGGGGAGATTACGATTGTACTGGATTGTATAGTTAATCCTGCAGTCTAAGGTATTGTACCTTGTTACAGACCTAGACAATATTGCTGGTTATTGATACTCTTCTATCCCTCAAATAATACATTTAAGTTGGTTAACTCTTTATACATTCTGTATTATTAAACTCAACTCATAATTTTTTCATTTATAAACTATTATACTTTCATCCCACAACCATTTTCTGAAAAATAAAAGTTAAGTTCTAAAACAATAAACTGAAAATGATAACAAATCTATTCTCAGTTTTCCGCATGATTCCCTTAAAGGTATCTCTACTTTGAAGCAGTTAGAAAAATCCAAAGAACGTAGAGTTTGGGGAAAAAAAAAATACACCCAGAAATATAAAGTAAAATTATGAATTTTGAAATTCCTGGGAAAAAGGATTTGATTTGGAAGTTCATCGGTCAACCTAAAGCTCACCAACCACCATTCAACAGTCAATACAAGCTCAAGATGGAATGTAATCACTCTGAAACATGTTCTCAATAATTCTACTAATTATGAGATGAGGTGTTTATACTGACTCACAAATTATTAAAATTAAGTTCAATATGTTAACTTCCTATTAATTATTAATTAAAAAAACATTAAAAAATATTAAAATTAATTTTTGAAAATTAAATAAAATTCTTTCCATCTCACTTCATATCCTGTTTTCTAATTAGAACAGTTTCGTAACCTTAGTGATTACATCTTCAGTAGTTACATGACTGATGATTTGTTCTGACCAATGATTGGTTGTATAACTATTGAAGATGTAACCACTAAGGTTACAAAACTGGTCTAATTAGAAGATAGGATATCAGGTGAGGTGGAAAGAATTTTATTTTAAATTAAACCTCATGGTGATATTTCCTATAATAGTTCAATTAAAAAAATTGTAATTGGTTTTTATTTACTCAGTTTAGGTGCAATTTTGTTTTTTTGTGGTGACATGAAATTTTTTAATGAAAAATTCTATTCCAGAAACATATTTATAATTGTCACTTGTATTAAATTATCAACTTAAAATTAAATTCATTTAGAGTAAGTGCAAAATTTGATGAAAATCCATTAAAAAACAGTGGAGTTATTAACGTTTTGTAAAAGTGCATCTACTATTGTGTAAGCATATTGTGCAAGGAGGTTTGGGAGACCAAGGATTACTTGAGCAGGACAGCTGAAAGTATTTGTTTTAATATTGTTTATAGTATGTAACGAAACAATTAGAAATGTAATTCGACCAGGAACTTTAGCTGTACAACTCACATCTAATATAATGGGTGCGATGGATAAAAGTTGGAAACTGCAAAGACTTTGCAACAGACCTGTTAAAACTTGCTCACTAGCTGTGAAAAGACACCCCCCTTCGACCTGCATCAGGTGCACTCCCAATGAAACGACACAACTGACAAGTAAGTAGCAGTGCCTTACCTTGTCAGTCCATCCAACTTAGGGTTGAACAGGAGGTCTTTTCATACCTACTGAGCACTTAATGGCCCTGATTTGGAAAGAATTAGAACCAAATGGAAGAGCTTCTTTAAGGCCCTATGCTCCAATTAGGAATAAAAGGATGGAATTTCAAGCCAGCATAGATCCTGTAGATCTACACCAAGGTATGATATCTTAGACTGCTCGACTATGACAAGGAAGTTTAACATCTTCACTACATTAATATAGGTATGTTCAGTGATAAGCTAAGTTCAAAATGATTATATATAAAAGCTGATATATTTCTAATACCGTTGCTGTTACTCCAAAACCTTGTAACTCCACTAGCAACTAAATTTGAAATTCTGAGTCTTGTGAATTCAAACACTTGATCGTCAACTGTGTATGGAATCTTAATGAACAATGTGCAATACAGATTCCGTATACAGTTGAGAATCAAATATTTTAATTCACAAGAATCAAAAATTCAAATTTAACTGTAGGTGGAGTTACGAGGTTTTAGAGTAACAGTGACAATATGTATTTCATGGGAAGGACTTTTAAGGCCTAAAATGTAGACAGGAACACACATTCTACATGAAGCAATGTATTATTCAATTGTTTGTAGTGAACAATCCTAATTAGGACTCTGATCTTGTTGACATGTCATATTTTAAATGGGACATTCTATATATTGCTAATTTGTAGATAAATCGTGATATTTCAAACCCAGTCATAATTTGTTAAGATTACAATTCTTTAAATATTGTATAGTGAAAGACAAGTCTTAAAATATTTTCTTTCCAGTGCTCTCTTTACAATAGCTAATCAAACTCACACCTTTGTAAGCATGTGGCGAAAAAAAATGTTGACAGAGTATCTTTCCCAGTATACAAACAAATACTGACAGAAGCTGAGGAAATACCGTAAACTTAAAAGAGAACGCTGACAATCTCACAAAATTTCAGTGGCTGACACTAATGAGGGTTTGTGGCTGCAAAGGGTTATTGTTTTAAACAGGGAGGAGACCCTATAATTCTTACTAGATTGAAAGTTTACAGGAACCAACCTGGACAATCCCAACCTTCTTGTAGTGCAGCTGTTAACACATTGTTTATGCAACATGAACTAAAGGGATGGGCTACCCACCAATTAGCACTGGTCAGCTTGGTGGGTTATAGACCAATCTGGTATTTTTTCCTTTTCTAGTACCAGATCCCTCTTTTTGCTTTCCTATTTAGTCTCCTTGACTGACCTCTTGTTTTCTTTGATCCTGATGGTATTAGAGTATTTGAGGCCAAAGGGTTCATTTCTGTCTTTCCTATCTCTCTTTCTTTTAACCTCATGGGCATTATATAAACTACATGCAACTTATACATGTATTTATGCAATAGACATGTCATCAGCTGTGACTGGATACACATAGTGAAGAATGAATAACGAGGGTTTATTGGTGTGTTGTCTTTGTTCAATGATTTTTCCATTAGGGGTGGCTTGGGGAGATAGATTTATGATGACAGCTTGGAAGAAACAATGTTGTCTTAAACCATGCAGCTATGGCTAGCAAGATATCAAATTTTTCTTTTTGTTTTTGCATCAAATTTGAAGTTCCTAGCAAAGAAAATTTGATCTTGAAGTTCATTTAATCTCCTCTAGGTCGCACAAGACAAATCTGGCATTAACGACTCATTTAAAACAGTTGCATTTAGATGAAAATGGAAATGACTGATCTCTGAAACATCCAGATGAAAAGATCAGGTGAGGTGTAAAGTTAGTGATTCATATTTAAATTTCATTAATACAAACACTAACTAATTAATTCTCTGGCACTATAAAACCCATAGGTTCATGGCTGCATGGACATAAGCTCTCCCTACATCCCATCCTGAGCTGATGTTTTCCAATCATCCCCTGTATAATCTACTTTCCTCAAATTACGGTTAATGTTATTCTCCCATCTCATTCTTTTGCCTACCTACTGTACACTTCCCTTCTGGTTTTCCTACAAGGAGTTTCATGCCCTTCTTTCACTCCCCATTTGTGCCAGATGTCCTGTCCATTTCAGTCTACGAGAGTCTGTTCGAATTATATCTGGTTTCCTACAAAGATCATGTAGCTTAATGTTATGTGGTCTTCTTTGTTCACCTATCTGTTTGTCTCTCTTTGGTCCAAAAATTTTCCTAATAACTTTATTCTCAAATACTTGTAAACTTTTCTCCTCCCTTAAAGTAAGAGTCCAAAGTGTCGCACCCATATAATGTAACTGCGAGAATAACAGTTTTATATATTTATAATGTAATGTTTTTTATGAGAAGAGTTCCTGTAATATATAATACATATATTTCCAGAATTGAGCCTATGTTTAATTTCTTTATGCACCTCAAATTAAACATAGGCTCAATTCTGGAAATGCGTGCTATTATGCATTGCAGAGACTCTTGATGTCCCAACTCCTTTCAAAAAACTTTAAACTGAAAATATATAAAACTATTATTCTACCAGTTATATTATAATGGGTGCGAAACATGGGCTCTTACTTTAAGGGAGGAAAGGAGATTACAAGTATTTGAGAATAAAGTACTTCGGAAAATTTTTGGACCAAAGAGAGATGAACAAACAGGTGAATGGAGAAGACTTCATAACAATGAACTACATGGTCTTTATAGGAAGCCAGATATAATAACAGTTAAGTCTCGTAGACTACGATGGGCAGGACATGTTGCACATATGGGGAATGAAAGACTTGCATGGAAGCTCTTGTAGGAAAGCCAGAGGGAAAACGCCCAGTTGGTAGACCAAGAATGAGGTGGGAAAATAACATTAACTATGATTTGAGGGAAGTAGATTATACAGGGAATAATTGGAAAGCATTAGCTCAGGATAGGGATGTATGGAGAGCTTATGTCCGTGTGGCCATGAACCTACGGGTTCGATAGTGCCAGTGAGTAAGTAAGTAAGTAAGTAAGTAAGTAAATAAGTAAGTAAGTACCTCATTCCTGCGTGTATTTATTGTTCCTAAGTGTTTGAATTCAGCCATTTCTTCATCATTAGCTATCCATTTCCACTATATAATGTATTTCCATTTGTGGCGATATATTTAATGCCACTTCCCATGAATTTTTGATAAAAATGTTTATATCAGCTAATGATATCACATGTTGAACATAGCTTACTTCTAATATATACTAGGACACATGCTTGAATTAGAATATTGTGAACAACAACATTATTAGCATTATATATTTTATCCTAGACATAGGATTAAGAAAACTGGATTGTCTTTTCAGTGTTTGCTACAATTATTCATAACTACAGTATATCACACACATTCAAAATTAGCAAACAACCAAGTTAACCTTGTGTTTATACTATACTTTTATTGTGTTTTCTCCAATGTAAAATTTCCTTCATACGAACCCACAATAAAATTAATGATACAAACTACATCAGTGAAGAAATTGGAAGGAGAATTCAAAATGCCAATAAAGCATACCTTGGATTTAATAAATAATTAGTGAATCATGAAAATCTCACCTCATAAATTCTGTGTTCTGCAGTTTCAAGAGGCATCTCTCCCATCCTCAACTCATAAATATAGCTGAAGATGGGAGGGATGTCTCTTCAAACTGCAGTTCTGTGCTCGAAGAACATGGAGTTTACGAGGTGAAATTTTCACGACTCACTAGTTATTCAATAACTTGAAAACCTCATAACGTTATTCCCCATAATTAATTTTTGATATTTTGAATTATTGCGACACAAGGCTCGAATCTATGAATGCATTAGACCATAAAAGTCATTCTCTGCTGAGAAAGTTGCATCCAAATACGTTTTTGCGTACTCAAAAATCTGTTCATCCAATAATAATTGTCAAAATTCCTAAGCTACCTGGCGAGGTGACTTCGCAGAGAACGAATTGTGAGCAATCCGATGGGAACCAATGGCAACTGATGGTAACCGATGTAGTTTGAAACCTTGCCGCATACCTTGCTGTTTTATCCAAGATGTCGGACCTTGAAGACTATGATCATGTTTTCAGTGTACGCGGAGAATAGCAATTTGATAGAGTCTACCAAAGAATTCATCTGGAAGAACAGGAGAATCGGCATAATATTGCACGACACAGACATCGTCGTATACGGTATTATATGCGGGACGCAAGCATAAATGCGTTCCTCTAGCAGACGAAAATAATGGAAGTGGTTTTATCACTGAGAATTCTGGGTAATTTCTTGCCAATATTACAAAAACAACGACTTTCATGCATGACCAGTTAGTGGGTAGCTAATTCGATCTTTGCACTTGCTCACAGTGAGTCAGCTCACCAGTGATTGGAAGTAATTTGAGTAGAGACTAATGTATTTGCATGCGGTCCTAAGTCTCAATGCTTTTTACAAGAGAAACAAAATGTAATCTATATAAAACTCTGGTAAAACCTATATTAACATATGGCAGTGAAACATGGAGCTTGTCCAAGACCGATATGTCAAGACTGAGTTCATTCGAAAAGATGATATTAAGAAAAATTTATGGCCCAATAAGCGAGAAGGGAGAATGGCATATAAGATATAAATTTGAGCTCTATCAGTTGTATAAGTCTTCTGATGTGGTTACATCAATTAAGTTTTCAAGAATGCGATGACACAATTGCATTTACAAAGAATGACTGAACATGAGATACCCATGAAAATTAGAGAAACTATATTTGAAGTAAAAAGAAATGTGTGATAACTGAGACTGCGTTGGATGGGTGGAATTTTGGAGGATATGAAAATTGAGGGATGATGACTGGTTGTCAGAGACAAGAGAAGCCTGGAAAAGGGTCCTGAGGGAAGCCTAGACTCAAATTGGGCTGCAGTGCTGCTGCTGATGATTGTTGGGCTGACTTTTGAATTTCTCGGCGGCAGCGAGAGTCAAGACTCGTCTTATATGGTAGGGGGAGATTCGTGAACTGATGACTCGTGAATCGGTAAGCCTGCAGAGAAATTTCCACATGCATCTATACTTTGATTCTGGAAGAATCAGTTCTTGAGTCTTTGACCCGAGAAGTGTCTCAACTATGATTTCAGATTATTCCTACTCTCACATATATAAGAAGATGCAAAGGTCAGTCCAGTTAGTCAAGTTGTGAACCAGTGAAGCAATCTCAAGAGCGAACACAAGAAGATTATTCTAAGTGAAATCATCACTGAGTGTAAAGAACAGAGTCAGGCTGCTCTCGAATCCAAAGTAGAAAAGTACAGAAATAGATATTAAAGTAAGCATGTTAATAGAAAGGTAATTCTTTTTAACAGTTTTTGCCAATTTTAAGTGCAATTTTTGAAAAATGTTGAGCATTTTGAGGATTTCGAAAAATCTCAAATTATTTAACTTATTGAAAGATTAATTAATAACACAGTTAGAATTTAACATCTCACCTCATAATTGTAGATTTCTCAAAAACTAGTTTTGATACTTCCATACAATACCATCTTCAGCTATGTCTAACTGTTGAATTGGTGGTTGGCAATCCTGTAGATTGCTTTCTACTCCCTCTGTTGGCTAATTGATGAACTTCCAAATTAAATCTTTTTCCCCGGGAATTTAAAAATTAATGATTTTCCTTTTATTCTTTTGGATGTGAATTTTCTCCCAAATTGAGAGTTCCTAAGATTTATCTAATTGTTTCAATAATTTGACCTTTGCTTTGATTTTGTGTTTTTTCTGACCATGCATGTGCAGCTATTTCAGATTTATCTATTTCCCCATTTTTAACATATCTATGATAGAGCTGGAGATGGTACACAGGAGTATCAAAACTAATCTTTGAGATGTTAAATTCTAAAGAATTAAATAAATCGTGATTATTTCTTACCTCATACCTCTATGTTTCTTTAAACACAGCACTGCAGTATCGGCAACTCCTTGTCACCATCGTCAGCTGTTTTCACGATTGTCAATTTTTTCTTTTGTTGATAATTATCCAAACTGCCATCTGATGTTCTTTTTAAGGAATTATTTTCTAAACTGCCATCTGGTGTTCTTTTTAATGAATAATTTTCTAAATTGCCATCTGTTGTATTTTTGAAGAACTTTGAAATCAAGCTCGATTCTTCTGGAATTTCGAAGTTCATAGTTCTAGTATGGTTTTTTTTAATATATTTTTTCCCAAACTGTTAAATCTAAATGTTTAGATAGATGTTTCAAAAGTTTTGCTTCTTTTTCAATCCTATGATGCTCTAATAAACTATGTGCTGCTATAGCTGATTTTTCAATTTCTCCATTCTTTATGTTTTTGAAGTGTTCTTTTTTACGAGTTTCCAAATTCCTTTTTGTTTTTCCTATATATATCCTGATGCAATCTTTGCAATCAAACAATCGTGAAAACAGCTGATGATGGTGACAAGGAATTGCCGATACTGCAGTGCTGTGTTTAAAGAAACATAGAGGTATGGGGTAAGAAATAATCACGATTTATTTAATTCTTATGAATTGAACCTCATAATGTTAAAATATTTCCAAATTTAATATATAAAAATGTTAAATTCTAACTCAATTATTAATTAAAATAAACCTTATAGTGTCACTTCCTTGAAATATCAATAAAAATTATTGAAATACACCTGGTATCTAATTTATCTGATCTAAACCTAACCTTAATCCTTCATTTAACCTACTTCATAATTTAAAATAAAATAAGAAATACTCTATAATATTAAATTTCCTTACCCAAAATGATCAAACAATTTGTGAAGGAGGAGATATTATTATCGATAACCGACTTGCAAAAAAAATCTAAAGAAGATAGACCAATGGACGGGAGAAGAACAAGAGGAAGCCAGTCAAGAGATGGATTGACAGTGGATGCACATCCAATAAGTCTTCATCTGAGGAGTGATTTTAGAAATAAACAGGATGAAAATTCTACAAATTATGAATAAGAAGAAATTATTTGTGAATTATTGTGAAATAAATAAAGTGAATTTGGAATTAATAATTGAGTTAGAATTTAACACTTCACCTCTAGATTTCTGCCAAGACTAGTTTCAATACTTGTGTGTATCATCTTCGGCTCTGATTCAGTTAGATAGAGCTGACATAATAAACAGAAATATCAAAACTGGTTGTGGAGAAATCTACAAATATGAGATGAGGTGTTGAATGCTAACTCAATTATTAATTAAAATAAACTTCATAGTGTAACTTCCTTTAAATATTAATGTGAATTTAGAAATTTTTAGTAAGAAGATGTGAAGTTAATTTAAACAAATTCCATCTGAATCCTACGCGACCAATATATAATGTGTCCGCTATGACTGTAGATATACTGTAGTTACTGAACCATAAATGTCTAGCATTGTACAGTTATTGCAGAACTGTTTGTGACATATAAAAACATTTTTTGCTGTTAATTATTTACCAACTTTCATTCAAAATATGAAACCTCACAAATATAGATATACAAAATAACACAAAGCATGAGAACACAGTATGACATACACTTGCATTTTCCAATCTCTAAAAAATCAATTCAAGGATTAATTAAAAAGAAAAGAAGACAAGTCCAATATTATGCATGTGTACTACACCACCAATAATCTCAAACCAAGAACAATGGAACAAAATCAAGCAAGCACCTATAAAAAAAAAGTATTGGATTGGACATACTCTGCATAAACCTCAAACTGCAATAGAAAGATGCGCCCTGGACTGGAATCCTCTCAAGGTTCAAAGACAAGAGGAAGACCAAAAATGACTTGGAAAAGGACTATTGAAGGAGAAATATGTGTAATAGGAAAAACTTGGTTGGAGACGAAAAGGTTGGCAGATGATAGAGCTAAATGGAGAAATTTCATTGTGGCCCTATGCTTCAGCTAGGAGCAAAAGGATGATGATGACACTGCCATCTACTGCAATTTTCTTGTTTCACTTTCTGCACTATACTGATTAATGCTCTTTATTTTCAATGATTAACCTCTTTATCAATTTGTGTCCAGGTTGTGATGAAACCTCTTACATTGGAGGTCTGTGAATAACAAGTATGCTGGCCTGATGCACCATAACAGGGGCAGATGAATGAGAAGAGTGAAGAGGATGGAAAAATCCAGGAGGGACTTTAAAGGCATGGGTTCCAATTTTAACTCATTTGCCAAAAGATGAGGTAGACTCACTGGCAGTTAAATGACCTGAACTCAGAAGATGAGGTACACTTGTTTAACTCTGCTGTTATATATTTTGCAATATTTTTTATATCCCTTGGCAGGGTAATCTTTTGTTAACATTTATGGATAGTAGAGGAATGTGTTTTTGCCTTCACCCTTATTGTGATCTCAAGTACCGTTATCTTTTGCTTGTTTTGAATGTCTGAAAATGGACAATGTAATTTACGGTAACCTAAATCCGGTTTCTGGGAAAATGCATTGAACATTTAAACCTGAAGCGAATGGGTTAAAGATTTTCGAACTTGTAAAAGAAACTCAAGCCTAAGAAAAGGTCTCTGAGCAAAATTTAACCGACCTTCATCCGTCCAAGAAATACTGTAGTTTCCTACTAGATGTTTGCTTGAGGCGATGTACTAATAAGCATAACTAATTTATTTAATAAACTAATGATCTTCTTGGTGATAAAATCGTAAAACATGTAGTCATATTTTATTGACTGTCAATATTTAGTCTTGAAAATGATAGCTTCGCTGTTGAAACATGTTGACTCTTTTAATTTTTAATTGGTGAAATGGGTACATTGACATGTTTTATAATTAATTTAGCCTGGTTTAGAAACTTAGAGGGCTAAGCATCGAAGATGCCCAAGACCGTAGGCTTTGGAGGTTTGGCACGGGAAGATGGCAGCAGCTGTAAAAACCCGAAGATAGATAGATAGATAGAAACTTCCCACCAGGGAAGCACCCATGTCCCAAAGCAGGATGAACGGGGATTGATTAATCAATCATAATTAAAGATATATCAAGGTTGTTGTCTATCACAGACTCTGTTTAAAATATGTACATGAAATATTAAAGAATTGGAAGAGAAAATGTTCAAGCATGGGAATTCCTATTTCAAACAACAAAACTTTATACAACTTACATTTTGCAGATGATCAATTGTTAATTGCACAAGATTATGAAGATTTAGAATATATGACTAGAAAATTAATAGAAGAATATGAAAAATGGGGATTAATTTTGAACAAGAAAACATCAAAATATTTATCAATTGGTGAACCAAAACAAAATTTAATTTTGGAGACTGGAGAATCAATAAAATCTTCTAGTGAGATCACATATTTAGGAATTCAAATAAATAAAAATGGGAGTTATGAAGAGGAAATAAGAAATAGAAATAATAAAGGAAAATTTGCAATTGCTTGCCTCAATGGAATATTGTGGGATAAAAATATAAGTAATAAAAATAAAATGAATATATATCATACAATTGTTAAAAGCATCATTATTTATGGAGCAGAACTTTGGCCATTAACAACAAAAACAAATAAGTACCTTTTGGCAACGGAAGTGGATTTTATACGAAGGGCCGCAAGAATTTCAAGAAGAGAAAAAATTAGGAACTCAGTTATAAGGGAGAAAATGAAGATTGAAGACACTATTTTAGATTATATTAAAACTCAGCAATTAAGATGGTATGGACATGTCCAGCGAACGGAAGAGGATCGACTACCAAAATCTGTTTTGTAATGGAAACCTGAGGGAAGACGAAGCAGAGGAAGACCTAAAACCTCCTTGAGTCAGGGAATATGTTTATATATGAAGGAGAAACAACTACAACCAGGAGATTGGATGGACTGACAAAACTGGCTATTAGGAATCGGACGATGTCAAAGACATTAATCAACCGATGATCTATCTAATTAAAGATATAACAGATTATGGTACAAAATGGGGAAAGCACATAGAAAGAATGGACCCAAATAATGCTATAAGACATGTGGTACAAATGGGGAAAGAAAGGACTCAGAAACATCTTAAAGGGAAATGAGAGAAAAAGTGCAAGTAGATAGGCCATAAATGAGGTGGGAGAACGACATTAACCAAAATTTGAGGGAGATGATAATTCAGGGAATGATTGGGAAATATCAGCTTATGATAGGGTTATATGAAGAATGTATGTCTGGGTGGCCATAATTTCTGGGTTTAATAGTAACAGCGAGTTAGTTAATAATTTAATACTGCCTGTATTTACTGACAAGGGAAATGTCAACCTTTGCAACCTTGAAATTTCTTCCAGAGAAGAGTTGTGATGTATAAAGATGCATAAAAAAATGATCTGCCATTTTTAACTGAAAGGCACAAAAATAATCCAGCACCAAATCTCTCTAATAGTGAGTGGAGAACATATTTTTAACGACTCACCTCATATATTTTCAAATTTCTTTGATACCGGCGATTTCAGACAATATCTTGTCCCTCTTTAGTCATGGCTTCCACTGATGAAATTCTGTGGTGTTGATTTCTCAAAGGACATTTAAATATAACCAAATCTCTCATTTAAACTATAGGGAAGTAATAACAGCTCCCAAATTGGTAGATTGGTTAATCCTCACTACTTGCCATCTATGACGTGTCCCGCCTCATTCCACTCCATTCTTATTTATGAATGGAGTCCATCTGCTCCTTACAGTGGTTACTGGATTCTGGCTTCGATTTCTGTACCTTGCAGTTAAAAATAGTAGATAAGTTTTTGGACACAGCCTTGGCATATCACAAAGCTTCTCTGGGAGAAATTTCAAGGTAGGTTTTGGCATGCAATGGTTGTGAGTCATTATCATCATCATCATTCATTATCATCAACACTAAATCCGAATGTAAGTCTTGACCTCCTGTAGAAGTGTCTTCCATACTCATTTATCCTTTGCTTTGGCAACACAATTCCTTATTCCTAATTTGTCCAATGCTATTTGTTACACCATTAGTATCAGTTTAAGCATAGATACACAAAGAATTGGGATTTCCATAAAACAAAAATAAAGCTACACTGATTTTCTTTTAGTTTATGCAAATTTTAATTTTTGATTTAATAAAACTTTCACAATGGGAATTATATCCCCAAATAAAACTAAAGTGATGGCATTTCATGGGAAAAATCCAATAAGAGCCAAAATAATAGTAAATGATTTTGTAATAGAACAAGTAATGGATTTTAATTATTTAGGAGTTTTCCTAGGGAATGATCGGACAAGAGATATTAATAGAAAGCTTAATATGTTTCAACATATTTGCAGTACAATTAGCAAAGAAAGTTAATAAAGAAACACTCCTAAAGTTTTACAAAGTTTTAGCTATTCCTGTTCTGTTGTATGGCTCGGAACGTTGGACTCTCACCAAAAGTTTAGTAAAAAGACTGGAAGTAGCCGAGATGAAATTCCTACGATATGTGACAGGATGCACTCTTTTGGACAAACGGAGAAATGAAGATATTCGTGAGGAATTACAAATATCTAGTGGGATAACAAAAATAGAAGAAGATAGAAATAAATGGTTTGAACATGTTAGTAGAATGAGTGAAGAGAGGATACTTTATAGGATGTTAAATTACAATCCACAAGGATATAGAAGTCGTGGACGACCATTTAAAAGATGGAGCAAGCAACTATAATATGGAGCCGGAACAGATCATAAATGGTCTAAACCGTGACGGTAGATGATGATGATAACAATGGGAATTAACATTATGAGATGATTATCAATTTTCAGATGATACAATTTAATTGGCTGAAGATTATGATGATACTGAATATATGACCAGGAAATTAATGGAAGAATACGAAAAGTGGGGTTTAAAAATTAATGCAAATAAAAGTAAATATATGGTAATTGGTGATAGTGGAGAAAATTTGGTATTAGAAGATTTCATATATGTGTATATATATTTTTTTTTTAAAATTATATACAACTTTCCTGATTAGAGGATTGCCTCAAGGACAAAGTGATACAGACAATCTGTAACAAAATTATATATTTGGGAGTTGAAATAAATGAAGATGGAAACAATGATTTGTAAATAACAAAAATAATAGTTAAGGGTCAATCTGCAATAGCAATGTTGAATGAAATTTTGTGGGATGAACAGTTGTTTAAAGAAACTAAAATCCATATTTATAAATCAATTATAAGACGTTTAATGATCTATGGACCAGAAACGTGGACAATAAATGTCAAATTAAAGTCAATATTGCAATCTACAGAAATTGATTTTTTAAGATTATCTGCATGATGCTCTAAATTAGACAGAATCAGAAACAGTATTAGCCAAGAAAAAAATTAACTTTAACAAAACAATCATTATACAATTTTTGTGGGAAATAAACAATTACAATGGTTTGGACATGTGAAGAGGATGAATGAAGATGAATTGCCAATTAGAAGTTTGGAGTGTATTCCAAATTGGAGGAAAAGAAGAGGGATTTTTATATAATAAATTTGGGAATTTTTAACATTATGAGGTTTAATTCATAAGAATTAAATGAATCGTGATTTCTTCTTACCTCATACTTCTATGTTTTTTAAACACAGCACTGCAGATCAGCAACCATCGTCATCATCCTCAGCTGTTTTCACGACTGTCAATTTTTTCTTTTGCCGGTAAATTTAATTCTTAAGAAGAGGGATTCCTAAGAAGACATGGATAGAGGGAATTATGAATTTAATGAAGAACAGAGGACTGCAGGATGGTGACTGGAAGGCTAGAGATGAACGGAGGAAGAGAATCAAAACTTAATATTGGGCACAGAAAAATGTTGTATATACTTAAAACCTGTTGAATAAAATAGGTGATTATCTAACTCATTGGCAATTTTCAATATAACATTTTTGGAACAAAAGTAATATATTAAAAAAATTCCTTGCAGTTTAAAAGTTGGAGATTTGGCTGATGATAGAAGCAATGACTTTTTGAAACCGGTCCTGTGAAAATCATGGAGTTTCATGAACTGAGATGTAAAAAGTTATTTCTGATCCACTTATACACTTTTAGGACTCGTCTGTCTTTTTGAAACTAATCCTTAAATTAAATTACCAACTAATATTATAGACAAGAAAATGGGGATGAACTCATATGTTATAAAATACTAGGTAATGTGAAAAAATACATATCGCTGTTTTAAGGACATTAGATATTCTGTTATATGGCACAATTGAGGCACAGAACACAAAACTAGATTTTACAGCAAGTTAATATAAATGCAAGTGGTGAGATAATTTACATACGTATATTTTAAAATGTGCGCTTATATTCTTTGTTTTCATTTATACCACGAAGACAGGGAGCAAGTATTAGTTTTAAGTCCTAAAATAGTTATAAGAATTAGTTTTTTATTAGTGACTCATCTAGTTAATGGAGAAAAATCTAGTGGATATATAAATATCTTAACTAATTGAATTTGAAGAAAAAAATATACACCAAATTCAGGATTTGAACCCAATATCTCTGGTTCTTAAGATTTAAGCTATTAGGCTTCCAATTTACTCCTAGATTTTCTTACGAGTAAATTGGAAGTCTAATAGTTTAAATCATCGTTTCCCAACCTATAGTTCATGAACCTCCAGGGGGTATGCAAAATAATTCAAGGGGTTCGCCAAACTTTTTCTTAATGGCAGGTTTTGAGGTTAGGTGTACATTTCTATGCAGAATTGTAATAATAATAATAATAATAATAATATTATTATTTTAAAATTAAATTAACCCTATAATGTCCCTTGTTGCATATGTGTAACATCAGGAATCTATCACATTATTTCCACAATAAATTAATATTTATCACGAATGCCTGATTTACAGTTATGTAACAATGTTAGGAATGCATTTGATTTTGCTACAACTAGCCCTACACATTTTGTAACTTTTAAGCCGTAACTAGAGTAAACTTAGGTTTTAAAGTTAAGGGTTAAGTTAATTTAAGGTTATTAAACCTTTTGCTTGGAATTAAATTATATACATGTCTACTATATGTATATTTAAAAGTCAATGGTTCACCCAACTCAGATCGTTGTGGAAGGGGTTCGCAAGTCGGAAAAAGGTTGGAAACCGCTGGTTTAAATCATAAGAACATTGGTGTATGGAACCACAGATATTGGGTTCAAATCCTGATTTAGGTATATATTTTTCTGTTCAAATTTATAATTTGTCATTTAGAGAGAAGTGATACATTTAATATTAAACATTTTAAGATTTGAAGGAGTTACCAATGACAGACAGGTCAAAGGCGATATGCCAGTATCTTGGTCGGAAGAGTGATTATCTTTTACTGTAAAAATACAACCATCAAGAAACATGGACATGGATTCCATTACTTTAAGGGAGGTGGGAAGATTGTGAGTAGGCCTACATGAGAATAAAGTTCTTTGGAAAATTTTTCTCTAAAGAGAGGAACAGGCAGCAAATGGAGAAGACTACATAACATGAGCTACATGATCTTTATAGAAAACCAGATATAATAAGAACAATTAAGTCTCACAGACTTTGATTCACAGGACATATGGCATGAATGGGAAATGAAGGAGGGGCATGGGAACTTCTTGTAGGAAAACCAGAGGGAAATTATCTAGCAGGTAGCCCAAAAATGAGGTGGGAGAATAACGATAATCATGATTTGAGGGAAGTAGATTATACAGGGGATAATTGGAAAACATTAGCTCAGGATAGGAAAGTATGTAACATTTGTCCCCTCAGGGGTATGATAGTGCCAGTGAGTTAGTGATGGTAAAATCTAAATATTTATATATCCACTAAAGCATTTACTTCTAAAATTGTAATTGGAAATATTTAACTGCTATAAAACTGCTACGATTCAATACTTGAGAAGATAATTTTATATGTTTTGCATTTTAATATGAATAGATACTGAAGAAGCTGAGAGTAAAACAAAATATCATTTATGTTTCTCAGATATTATAATTATACATACTAGTTATTAGAGTCTAAATATTCTACTGTGCATTCAAACGTTTTTGAGCTCTAAATTTTAATTATTTTCTAATATGAAATATTGAAATATGTGATTGTGGGAATTTAGTGTGGGACAACCAGGAAGCTGTCTTACAACTCTGAGCCTGAGAAATAAAAAAAAGGGCAGGGCAGAAGGGGCCAACCCAAAAATAGCAATATGGATCATGGGAGTAGAATGTGTTGTGTTGGAGCTGGAAAATGACCTACAACTTACATAACATTGTAGACTAGACTTCCATCTCCATAACATCCTGTGACAGCGCAATAGATCTTTGATGTTGCGGTGCTGACGAGCCCTCTGCCCGCTCAGTCTGATAAAGAAAAAAAATTGAAGACATTGGAAAGACTGGTGTTATAGAGAGCTCTGGAATGAAATTCATAGGGATTTACTAGAAAAAGAGGAAGAACATGGCATTAGCATAGTTATACCAGGAAAAGCTGGAATAAATCCAAGAATTTAGCAAAAACAGAGCCTGGTGGTAAGCTTTCACAAAGGCCTATGTGTCCAAGATGAGTGACAGGAACTAATACTTCTTTTTCTTCCTTCCAAGTATTAGGCCAAGGCATGTTATGATCCTATACACAATTTTCTCTCTAGCATTTCATAGGACGGCCCAGAGATCTTTGGTCATCATAAATTTGATCCTTCCAGGAAATTCTCGTATATGACTTGAAAGCATAATAATAGTCCCTTCTATTGGTGCTGGCCAAAGGAAGGCAGACCAGTGATGGGGCTGCCATCTTATAGCCTCTGGTCAGGCTTTTCTGAAAAAGAAAAGAAAATAAAGAACAGAAGAAATGGAAGACTCCCTAGCCTTTGGATGCCCTAATAGCGTCACGGTCGAAAAAACAAGAGTTAACCAAGAGAGGTTAGATAGTAAAGTTAAAAGAGTCTGGTATAAGTAAGTGGAATAAATTTAACTTTTATAGGAATTAATCACTATGAGGTTTAATTTATGGTGAAATTAAATGTTTCTTACCTCTCCTCATATAAATCTTCTAAGTAGATCGCGATTTCAAGACCATAATGGTATCATTTTCAGTACTTCTTTGGCGACTGATGTTATGTCAAAATTTTGACCTGATCCAGAGGTTCATCAGTCCACCAACAGAGGGAAGATGAAGAGTTTCTTCCGATCGACATAACATCAGTCGCCAAAGAAGTACTGAAGATCATACCATTATGGCCTCGAAATCGCGATCTACTTAGATTTATATGAGGAGAGGTAAGAAACATTTAATTTCACCATAAGTGGAAGAAATTCCAGATTGGTTAAAGAACTATTACCACTACTAATCAATTGTTGTCAAAAGGGAGGCTAAGGTCAAACCAAAAGACTATTATGCCGATTATGAACTACCCAACAATTGAGGATGTCACCCTAACAATGCCTTTGGTGGTATACACCCATTTTAGGGCAATTACATATCATTGAAATACTGATCTTGTTCTAACACATTAAAATTATGTGTACAACCGAGCAGCCTAGATGGCACAACTGTAGAAAGAGTACAAGTGTACCACCACATTATGCTAGTCTTGTAGGTGTTCAGATGTTCATACAGTAGTTTGTGCTTTGTACTGTGTTAAAAGTTCTGTGATTCTATAATAATTCTGAAACTATGGAAGGCAACAAATAAGAACAGTTAAGTCTCGTAGACTGCGATGGGCAGGACATGTTGCGCGTATGGGGAATGAAAGACGTGCATGGAAGCTTCTTGTAGGAAAGCCAGAGGGAAAACGCCCAGTTGGTAGATCAAGAATGAGATGGGAGAACAACATTAACTATGATTTGAGGGAAGTAGATTATACAGGGAATGATTGGAAAGCATTAGCTCAGGATAGGGATGTATGGAGAGCTTATGTCCGTGCGGCCATGAACCTACGGGTTTGATAGTGCCAGTGAGTAAATAAGTAAGGAAGGCAACAAATGAAGAAATTAGCCTGTAAATAATTCACGTTTAATAAAAATATGCCTTTTCAGATGGTGCTGAGGCTAGAACACGGAGTAAAAATGTTAAATTTATTACATTTATTTCCTGGTTTTCAAAAAAATGCACAATGTCAAAATGTTGCATATATTTCCAGTTAGAGGCCACAGTTACTCACAATTTGGCCAAAATTTTGTTTTAACAGCATTAAGATGCGAAAAATGTTGGCAGTGGAAACTGATAAAGAATATCTTGAAGTTATGATGTTTTTATTATTAATTTAACCCTACTCACTGAAGGATAAATTATATTTGAAGAGAAAAATTATACCCTCAGACTGGAGTTTGAAACCAGGACCTTTGGCTTTCTAGATCAATGCTCTACCACTGAGCTACCTGAGAACTCCAATCTAAATGCAAATTTTTTTTCTTATACACTGTTAATTCTCGATTGCTGAATGCTATGAGCATTTGCTCGATCATGCAAATTGGCAGTTTCTTGATCAAGAAGACATTTATTGGGAATTTAACACTACTTTATAAAGCCAGTAGGGCTTCTTTTGATGTTCTTATTATTAATTTAACCCTTCTCACTGAAGGATAAATTATATTATATCATATTCAGTTCTATGGAACAGTTTCCTTTTGAAAGAATGCCTTGAGTCCCAGGGTCATAGGTTCAAACCCAGCTGCGGTTGATGGATTTTTAGGATGGTAACATCAAAGGAACAAGTCCTCTGGAAGGGACTTTAAGGTGTGGATCATGAGTCTGAAGATTTTCAGGCTCAAAAAGAACTCAAGTTTGAAAGAATAGGCTGCTGAACAAAACTGAGCTGATGTTCTACTACCCAAGTAGTACCTTAGTTTTTAATGTTTTATACAAAACCTTACCAAGACTTGTACTCTGCTATGGTAGTGAGGCGTGGACTTTGAGGAAAGAAGATGAGAGCAGAATAATTTCTAGTGAAATGAGATATACAGCAGGGTACATCAAGTGGGATCACAAATGCAATGATGATGTCTTGAAGGAACTATATTTAGGGCTGTATGCAAATACATTAGTCTCTACTCAAATTACTTCCAATCACTGGTGAGCTGACTCACCGTGAGCAAGTGGAAAGATCAAATTAGCTACCCACTAACTGATCATGCATGAAAGTCGTTGTTTTCGTAATATTGGCAAGAAATTACCCAGAATTCTCAGCGATAAAACCACTTCCATTATTTTCGTCTGCTAGAGGAACACACTTACGCTTGCGTCCCACAAATAATACCGTATACAACGACGTTTGCATCGTGCAATATTATATATTGAGGCTGCGGAAAGGCTACTGTTTTTAACAGAGAGGAGACCCTTTAATTCCTTCCATCGAAGGCTTAAAGGAACTGACCTGGACAGTAACCTAGTGTCCAATCCCTCACCTTCTCGTGGTGCAGCTGTTAGTAATCATGCTTATGCATGATGAACGAAAGGGAAGGGCTACTCACCAACAAGCACTGGTCAGCTTGGTGAGTTTTTCTTTTTTGACCGAATTGGTATTACTTCTCCTCCCCATACCAATTCCCTCTTTCAACTTTTCTATCCAGTCTCCCTTGACTGACCTCTTGTTTCTTTCGACCCTGATGGTATTAGAGTACTCGAGGCCTAGGGGTTCATTTCTCCTTCCTTCCTATACCTACTTTCTCTCAATGGGTGACGTAACCACCACATGTGGTGCCTACTACTAAACGGTTACAACTAGTTTATTGTACTCCTCCGTTGTCCAGCTTTTGTAGAAGAGACCAGCCTTTCTGCTAAATATTGGAGTGCAAGAGAGCGAATGATTTCATTATCAAGTGCTCGACATTAGATACCAACCAACCAACCATATTACGCCGATTCTCCTGTTCTTCCAGTTGAATTCTTTGGTAGACTCTATCAAATTCCTCTTCTCCGCGTATACCAAAAACATGATCGAAGTCTTCAAGGTCCGACATCTTGGATAAAGCAGCAAGGTACGCAACAAGGTTTCAAACTACATCGGTTCCCTTCAGGATTCTCACGATTTGTTTCTCTCTTAAGTTACCTCGTCAGGTAGCTTATGAATTTCAACAATTATTATCGCATGAACAGATTTCTGAGTAAGCAAAATCGTATTAGGATACAACTTTCTCAGCAGAGAATGTCTTTTACAGCCTAATGCGTTCATAGATTCGACCCTTAGAACCAGTCATTAAATACATACATAAATACCAAAACAACTGGATGAATATTTGCGACAAATGAGTTCAGATACAGTTCCCAAAGTCATGCTTTATTATGTCGAACAGGGAAGAGATTTCTGGGCAGTCCAAGGAAGCATTGGATACAAAATTCATCAGTGAGATCCTAACAGGCCTCTAGGCCTAAGACTTGTATGGATGAAGAAGATTATTTTTTAACATTACTTATTTAGCTAGAAAAAACTTAACTAGCTGTAATAGTGATTATAAAATCTCCTAAAATGTCTTTTTGAATATGAAGCTGCTAGATGCTATGTAGAATGAAGGTTCTCAGCTTTTAGCACATGGAATTGTATAAGAGAGAGAGATAAATATTTCTATCTAAATTGAGATGCCTAGATAGCACAATGATTTAGGGTCGTATCTATGAATGCATTAGACTGTAAAAGTCGTTCTCAACTTGGACTCTGCTGAGAAAGTTGCATCCAAAGACTTTTTGTGTACTCAAAAATCTGTTCATGCGATAATAATTGTTGAAATTCCTATGCTACCTGGCGAGGTGACTTTGCAGAGAATGAATCGTGAAAACCCAATGGGAACTGATGGTAACTGATGTATTTTGAAAGCTTGCTGCTTTATCCACGATATCGGACCTTGAAGACTTCGATCATGTTTTCGGTATACGTGGAGAAGAGGAATTTGATAGAGTCTATCAAAGAATTCAACTGGAAGAACAGGAGAATCGGTGTAATATCGTGCGACACAGACATTATATATGGTTTTATTTACGGGATGCAAGCGTAAATGCATTCCTCTAGCAGACGAAAATAACGGAAGTGGTTTTATCGCTGAGAAATCTGGGTAATTTCTTGCCAATATTATGAAAAAAAAACTACTTTCATGCATGACTAGTCAGTGACTCACTAATTCGAACCTTGCACGTTCTCACGGAAAACTCAGCTCATCAGAGATTAATATATTTGCATGTGCCCTTAGAGTACTGGAAGGAAAACCAGAAAACTTGGGTTCAAATCCCAGTTAAGGCCTACATTTTTTCTCTTAAAATATTAATTTGTCCTTCAATATAAGTGACAAATTTAAAATAAAAACATAGAAAAATACCATAGTTTCCTACTAGATGTCTCTTGAGGTGACATGCCAACCACATATCACTCACAACATTTGTAGGGAAATAGGCATAAACTAAATAAGATTGATTAAAAAACCCCAAAAGAGAAGCCACAGTCCAACTTCGGCAGTAAGAGCCATAGCATGGATAGTTGGGTGGATGGATGGATAATAGCTGGAAATGATGTGTGTTTATAGAGTTAATTACAGTATTGTGAAATAAATAAAAAAGACTTGGAGTTTTTTGTGTAAACAGTTGTGAAATACATCATCAACATCATGACTATCAGGACAATAGCCCAAGTTGGGCCTCACTTGCTCGGAGAAAAGATTTCCATCTCTGTTTAACATGGGCAACCTTCCACCAATTGCAAATGCCAAATTTCTTTGCATCACCAACAATTGCATCCAACCATCTAAGCATTGGTTTTCCAGCTCTTCTCTTGCCATCTGGCTTTGATTGCATCACCCTCTTAGGTTCCTCAATTGTATACATTCTTTGTATGTGTCCAACCCATCTCAATCCACTTGTTTTTATTAAAGCTACAATAGTTGTGAAAATTAATTAAAGAAATTTGAAAGAAAAAAAAAACAGGAATATGCCAGATAAAATGGCAAGACTTTTAAAATACATTAATAATTAAAATGTGCTGAATGTGATATGATATACACAGAGAAAACAAAGAGAAACTTGACCATTAGAAGGAAAGAACATATTAGAAATGGAAAAGTAGGAAAAAATGCAGTGGGTGCTCATGTTTGGTCGGAGAAGCATAAAATCTATATAAACACAAAATTATTAAAACAGTTGGATAATACAAAAGAACTCACCGTTTGGGAGAAGATCTACAAACAGAAGAACAAAAACAAGATTATGAATTTTTAAATTCTCGGGAAAAACATTTGATTTACCAAGTTCTTTGGCCAGCTAAAACATGGAGCCTATATCCAGGGCCAAGAACATAAAATTCAAAGTCTGGAAAAGCTGATAATGGTACACTTGATATACCGAAACATGTTCAAATAGAACACAAGCTATGAGTCTATGAGGTAAGATGACTCCGGATTCACTTATTTATTATAAAGAAAATATTCATAGTTAAATATGGGAAATAACATTATGAGGTTCTTAATTCGTAAATTAATGAGTCATTTTTAACATCTTAACCTCATATTTTGTGTTTCTTCAAACATGGGAACTAGTTTTCGAGAGAAGGATCTCTCTCATTTTCAACCGATATCATGAAGAAACATAAAATATGAGGTAAGATGTTAAAAATGACTCATTAATTTACGAATAAAGAAAATATCTCTGGACCGTCCTAAGAAACGCTGGAGGAAAATTTTTCTATAGGATCGTAACAGGCATTAGCCTAATACTTGGAAGGAAGAAGAAAGAAAGAAATTTGACCTGCTAAACAACACTGTCACACATTCCATGCTTCCAAGGGAGTGACAGGAACTACTACTATCATTGGAAAGCAAGAGCCACTAAGCAAAGTGAATCTATGATTGTCTAAAGGGATGCTAAGTTCAAACTAAAAGAACTGTCATGTTGAATATGATAACGAAGTACCCAAAAATGTTTGAACACGACATATTTTTATGATATTATTAAACTCTCAGCTATATACAAGTTATTAGAGTCTAAAACTTCTATTTTATAACGATAGAGGCTCATTTTAGAATAAGTTATTTCTAGGTAAGTAATGGAATGTGCATTTACATTAAGGTGATCTGTAACAAGATACCTCTTGAAAAGATTGTCAAGATACGAAGTAGCAATATTATGTAGGATATCTAAGGTTCTAAATATGTGAACATTACAATTTCTACAACATTATTTGTTTTCTTATTGATATGACTGTAACAAGTGTCTCGTGACATAAAATCTTTTTATACACAAACATGATTCGGGAGACATTCTCCATCTTGAATTATTTTAAAAACTATACCAGGCCTGCACAACTTAACTTTTACCACATGATATCAGAACTTTATAATATTGTCAATACATTCAATCTAGAAACAAATAAATTAATTTTAATTTTATTTGTACCAGCATTTCTGAACATGCTTGACTCTCCCTTCTATTATTATTCCAAGTTAGAGATGTACAGATTATTGATATCTGTATTTTGTTGCATAAGTCCAAAACTGTACTTCTATGAAAAATGGGAATTTATTTGTCAAACATGCTCAGTATGATAGAGTTCCAGGAAATTGTTTGGATTCACCCCCTCTCTTTTCCACTCATAAATTCCAACCAACAAAAGATGCCTTTCTTATCATGCTTTTGAATATCAGTGAAGAAAAGGGAACACTTGTCCTGAAATAAGATGCAGTATTGCTGAAATGCTTATGGTATGGAGTTTGAAAGTGTCACTGAGTTGAATTAGTGCTGTGACACAAGGTTCTTAAGTTTTGGCAAAAAGTATATAACTCATCTAAGCCCACTTTTTTAGATATTATGCCAAAATATTTAAAACTAGCTAATACCTAGTATTGTTGTACATGAGTTTACCACTGTAGCTGGTATTTATTTATAAATTGTGAGATTGGTTGTAATTGAAGTGCTTGTATGAAATCCTATTGTCTTATTTTATTTATACATTTTAGAAGTTAAATGGAATTCATGTTTGCATCACTAGAATAAATAATTTAATTAAATCATTAAACGATTTTCTTTGTAATTTTCATATTACATATTTTGTGTTTTTTTTGTTACATATTTATGTATATATTTCACAGGGTAATTTTTATATACAGAAATTCACAGGGTAATTTTTATATACAGAAATTCAGCCTGTAAGTGCTCGCAAAACTCAAAAAGTATTAGGTCAATTGTTTTGAAATTATGATTGAACTTTTATAGAAAAAAATCACTATGAGGTTTAATTTAAGATTAAATTAAAATGTTTCATACCTCACCTCATATCCAGTCTTCTAAGTAGACCGGTTTCGAAGACTTGGGCAGCTTCATCTTCAGTAATTTCTCGTCAACTGATGTTACGTCGATCAGAAGAACTGCTTCTTTCCGCTCTGTTGGTGGACTGATAAACCTCTGAATCATATCACAATCCACAGAAATTTTGAAGTTTATAAGTTTTTCTTTCTTGTTTTATTGAATGTGGATTTTTTCCCAAACCGTGAGTTCTTTTTGTTTTTCTATTTGTTTAATTAGACTGGCTTTTGTACCATTTAGATGTTTTTCAAACAAAAAAAAAATCTGAAAAACATCTAATTGATACAAAAGCCAGTCTAATTAAACAAATAGAAAAACAAAAAGAATTCACGGTTTGGGAAAAAATCCACATTCAAAAAACAAGAAAGAGAAACTTATGAACTTCGAAATTCCTGCGGATTCTGAGTTCATCCAGAAGTTTATCGGTCCACCAACAGATGGAGGAAGAAGCAATTCATCTGATCGACATAACATCAGTCGATGAGAAATTACTGAAGATGAAGCTGCCCAGGCTTTGAAACTGGTCCAGTTAGATGAATGGATGTGAGGTGAGGTATGAAACATTTTAATTTAATCTTAATTTGAAATTTTGATGTTTGAATTTACAAAATACCTCACGTAAATTTGTTCAATTTAGATAGATGGACAAAGTTTGTACGTACTGCAAAACAATTAAATTTAAAGGAGAAACTCTGTGAATGTGCTGTGCGAGTGGAATTTATCTGGAACTGTGCGACAGATCTTTATGAAAATTGATTTAACATATTCATCTAAAAATATAAACACATTCATTTATTTAGGCGTAGCAGTCCACACCAGGTATTAGCTAGTACTATATAAAAATCCATCCTCTACCCATGATGCTGAGTGGATACCAAACCCATACTTGCTGAAATTTCATGAGAAAGTTTCTTTCCCATGGAAACTCGAACCAGTACAAATTCTGTAGCTCTGACACTTGATTAAAGCATGCAACTTTCAGATTGTGTAACTCTTTTAAATGTTCAGCAATTGATTTGCAGATTAAACAGCCAGACAAGTTGTGCAGGACTGGAGTATAGCCTACTATATTTTGATTTCCATCTCTTTGTCATGAAATAACTAAGTTAGTGTACTATTTAATGTACACAACATTCCATAGGAATCTAAACACACAATCACATAGATATTTTTTTTTTAAAATAAAGTATATCCATCATTAAGGGTGGGATATAACCACAAAATTCTCTTTATACAAATCTAATTATCTAGGTCAGTTACAACAAAGCCCATCTAACAAAATAATTTTAGGGTAATTACTAATAAGCCCAACATTATTTGTTTTTTACAATTTGTGTAGTGCAAAGAACTGTCCATACAATCCATTTCATTGTCGATATCGTTAGCAAATTCCCTGAATTAACTATTTTTATCTGTGATATGGAATTCAATGGAGGGAAATTAATTTGATTGGTACATAAAAATCCCTACAAAACCAAATAGTACATACATTTTCAAATACATTAATTGCCAATCAAGAACTTAGCAATCAATACCATGTCCAGGGCTTATTGTAATGTATCAGACATGTAAGGGATATAAGTAAAGTAAGCACATTGAAAGCTGAGACTATACAGGGATAGTCCCTCATTGTTAAGAGCAATCTTCATGTTTCAATAAATTACCATTTTACGTGAATAAGAAATATTAAAAACTAACCAACTAAAATTTAAAACAAAATTCTCTATCCCTCACCTCATATCCTATCTTCTAATTAGATCAATTTTATAACTTTACATGCAACAGAAGACTTGACACATTCAGCCATTTTGTTGCATCAGAATCAACTCAAATGCATCAACCATATGTAATAAACTATTTTAAGTTGTAATTATTGATTAGATATATTTTAGAATGTTTTCTTCATTTTGAATATTATTATTTCCATTCACGAAGAATAACAAGTATGTTCAGAGGACATATTTTTAATTTAATGAAGGGAACTACTTTTTCGCATACTTATTGCTTCTAAATCATAAGTTGGTTATCATAACCAATGAAAAGTGAGCAAGTCACATGGTTTTGTTTTGATGAGGATCACTTTAAGAGCAGATAGTCTTTATATAAAATGTTATTTACTTACTAAATACTCAAATTAAAAAAATATATATGACATGTCATGGGAATCTGCCCCTATTAATAACATATGCTAGATAAAAATGACAAAAATAAGGTTAGTGCGAGTTATTTTAATTAGCTTTTTAAATTAAAAACCAACATGTGTATATGAAGGGTAAACGTAAAGAACAATCAAAGTAATATTTTAAAATGTTCAGTAAATAACCATTTTAAGTTTAGAAAGCTGCCATTATTTAACCCCCTTAACTTAAAGGCCCAAGAATACTCGTGTATTATCTTGACAATATCCTGTTTATGAATTCAAACCATGAAAAAAATTGTTGCATCTACTTGGTTACAAATGTGGCCACAAGAGAGCACTTTGATTGGTTTTATATTGCTTCATTTGTTCTAATAACTGGATGCAGTCTGTGTGGAGTTACTTTTTAAAAGCAATGAGTATACTCACAGTTTTAATACCACCATTTTGTGTGTTTTCATTTTTATTGTTTACAAAAAAAAACAACAATTTTGTAAGTGATCTAGCTCAAAATATTCACTTCCAAGATTTCTATGTATATTCATTTTTTAAACAAAAATGAGTAGTATATTTCAATAGGAAGAAACACTATGACATTCATTTTAATAAACTAGTGTTTGCCAAATGGTCAAAATTCGACCATAAATAATATGTCACTTTATATTATATTACACACTGTCAGTTTTAAATTGTATTAGACCATAATCATAAAAATATGGGCTATATGTAAATTAATATTGGGAAGTAAACATTATGAGGTTATATCATTAATAGTGAGTGGAGAACATATTTTTAACGACTCACCTCATATAATTTCAAATTTCTTTGATACCGGCAGTTTCAGACAGTATCTTGTCTCTTCATATGGAAGCCATGACTGAAGAGGGACAAGATATTGTCTGAAATCGCCGGTATCAAATAAATTAGAAATTATATGAGGTGAGTCGTTAAAGATATGTTCTCCATTCACTATTTATGGGCTATATATTTATGTTGGAGTGTAACTGATGATGGGGGTGATAGTATTCTAAATTAGCAACCAGCATCGTAAGGAATTTGTGTAGCTACACTAAGTAGCAGCTCCACATTGAGAAAACCAACTACAACAGCTGGTGGACCTGACATGCTAACCACATGTTACCTCTACACTGGCAGGATGATTGTCTACCTCTGTGATTAACATATGTACATCATGTATTACTTCCCTATGGTTTAAATGGAAGCTTTGGTGCTGGATTTTGGTGCCTTGTAGTTAAAATGGCAGATAATTTTTTGGACATGGCCTTTCTTCTGTGTAAGAAATTTAACTCGTACCATGGAGATTTTCCATAAATACTGCCTTGCAGTTAAAAACGGCAGAACTAACTGTTTCCAAACTTTTTTATTGATAACACTAAAGGTCGTCAATCATTACTAAACAAAAAAGAAAATCGGTTGACAAACAAAGGAGAAAATGGTACTTAACTGTCTTGTTTTAGCCTATTTATATATAGATTTATTATCTTACCTCATAATTTGGTACAAATTTTGAGAACATGTTTCAATATGCCTGCATACTGAAACATTCTCAAAAATATTACCAAATTATGAGGTAAGATATTAATTAACTCAAATTTATTAAAAAAAAAAGAGTATATTTGAAAAAAAAAAATATACCTAGACGGGTTTGAACCCAGGACCTTTAATTTTATATGCTAATGCTCTACCACTGAGCTATCCAAGGCCTCCAATCTAATTGAAAGTTTTTCTCTTATACATTTCAATTCCTGACAGTGCCAAGGGCTTGCAAACCATTGCTTGACATACAAATGGCAGCTTCTTATTTAAGAAGACTTTTCTTTTAATTTCAGGATTGTTTCTGTTATTTACACAGGTATCCTCAACCAAAATATACAATTTTTTTTTTCCACACTTCCCAGTCTTGCGTGTCTGCTTCTGTCATATTTCTCTTCTTCATGTTGTCTTGATATTTCTCTTCTTCTTGTTGTCTTGAATTCCTTTTATCCACATTGGCTTTGGTCTACCACATTTCCGTTTTCTAGTAGGTCTTCTTCTTCTTCATTCCAAGTATTAGGCCAAGGCCTGTTACGATCCTATAGACAATTTTCCCTCGAGTGTTTCATAGGACTTTCTAGGAGGTATCCATTTCAATACTTCTTTGTTTGTTTTTGTGTCTCTTCTTCCCTTTCTCTTTTAATTAAATTTAATTAATTCATTTTAAAAAATTTAAAAACGAGTATACTCAATATTTTAATATACCCTTTTCTAAACATTATCTAATTATTCCTTAAGTGATAAACTGTCAAATAGCAATTTGCATTTTGTAATAATCTGTAATCATAATAAAGTTCAAAATTCAGCAATAAAAAATTGAAAATTTTGGACAATTTTTTACAAATTAATAGTTAATTTAAGGGATTAAATTAATATTTTAGACATTTTGTTTCATTGCAATTTGGTTGTTCTTTCCATGTATTCTTCATATGTAAAGTGACACTCATCATGTTATTTGTAAATAGTAGGTGAAAATAAAATTTATTAAAGAAAGTAAACCATCTTGAAATTGTTCACTAAAATTAAATAGTTCAAAAGTAGAACATTTCTAAATAATTACCAGGCAACAACATAACAGGTTTCTAGAAGAACTAAACTGTTATCTAGTTCATGATGAATTTAAAGAACTCTAATTAGAAAAATAGTTCACAGTTAAATTGTTTGTTTTGTTTATATAAATAAGTTAAAAGTGATATTATAGGATGAAATAAACATCTTGAGACATTAAACAAGCCCTGGACATCACAAACTATTGAGCATCAAGGAAAATAAGAAAAAGGAAACAAATTTGTATATCATAAGAGCGAAGAGTTTCAATAAGTTGTAAGAGGAAACACAAAATTATTCAGTTGACAATCATCTGATCAAATAAAAATACAAATATATTAGACTGCTACTGCCTGTCCAAAATAAGACCAGTTCTTTGAGTAAACACTGACTGAAGTACACCACTCATCACTGAAAGGAAGGAAAGAAAGTGTCTATAATGTTTTATTGGACTACATTTTGAAGAAAGCCACAAGATAAATTAAGTGAGGAAAATGCAATTAAAGTTAAATGTCAATAAAACACTCACAATAAAAATTAACATTTACTTATTCTCACTAATATTTAAAGGACGTGACAGTATGAGGTTTATTTTAATGAAGAAGTAGAGTTAGATTTAATTATTATTTCAACTAATAGATATCAAAGAGCTGCAATTTTATGAGAATATTAACTCAAACATTGTTTAATTCTGAGATTTTACACATTTTTGTTGATTGGTTCTTTCTGCAGAAAAATAAATGTGACATATCCTGTAGTGATTTCTTACTTGGTTCATCCATCCATAGTAATTCTGCCTGAAGGCAGGTCCTTCACTGCAATCATAGCATTTTCATGCTATGCTTGCAGCTTTACTAGGGAATTGTAGGTGTGGTAGCTTCCGTTGCTTTCCACACCGGTGAAGGATGACGATAATGATGATGATAATGATAAGGATGGTGATGGTGACGATGGCCATATGATTTTGGGGACCGTTTGGGCCTTAAAGTTTTCCTGATATTTGTCTTACAGGTGAGGAAAAACCCCGATAAAAACCTCACCCAGAAAAACTGCCCCGACAGGGGATCGAACCCGGGCCCACTGCATGACAAGGCAGCACGCTACCTCGAGACCACAGCGGTGGACACTTGGTTCATAGATGGCATAAAAATATGGGTGGTGATTGACTTAGGCTTTCATGGCCGGAGTTATTATGATGATCTTGTAGAAGATTTCCGGGCTGTTTGTTGGCCGTGGTCTTGAGGCTTGTATTCCCCGATGTTTTGCCAGAGACTGCATCCGGCATTCTCAAGGGTTGTCTTGAGACTGGAAATTTTGTTGACTACCTGCCCTATTTATACATTTATCCGCGACGTGTTCTCTGCGTGGATAAATGTATAAATAGGGCAGGTAGTTGACAAAATTGCCACTCTCAAGACAACCCTTGAGGATGCCAGACGCAGTCTCTGGCAAAACGTCAGGGAACTACAAGCCTCAAGATCACGGCTAACAGCCCGGAAATCTTCTACAAGATCATCATATGGGTGGTGAGTTGGATGTTTTTTGCAGGGCATGGAGTGATATTTGAGGAACAATAATATAGCATCAACTCATACATTTAAAATTTGAGGGTTGATTCTTTTTTTTGCAGAATGTGCTCCAATTATCTTTCACGAGTACAATTTGTTATTTATGAATGAACTAAATGGCTTAGCCTTATTCTTTTTTGTAATAAAAATACAAAAGAAGTCCATCATCATGCAGGAACTGTGTGGTTTGTTTTTACTAAGGAAGGATCCCTGCAACTCATTTCAACACGGAGAGAGGAAAAGCCAATGATTTTCATAGTTAAATATGGGAAATAACATTATGAGAATCTTGGCAACATTATAGATGAAGATTCCAACGAAAATCCAGTAGTCATAATGTCGGCTGAAGATAAGAGGGACTCCTCTTGAAAACTGCAGTAACCATGTTTAAAAAAAAACATAAAATATTAGGTAAAATACGAGAAGTGACTCATTATTCATTGAAAGCTAATGATGTTTAAGGAGAGTTATCAAACATCCTATCACAAACCTCGCCTTAGAAGGAATAGGTAGTATAGTTTGAAAATAGTGGCAGGATCTTTCCTTCCTTAGAGAAAACAAAGCAAATTTCTCTGCAAGTTAAATTTATGGTCTGATTTTGCTGTTTATGGAATATATCTCTCTTTTGTTAATTAAATTGTATATATCCAGTTACTTTGCAATAAAACAAACATGGCGGCTACTAAAGTGCCTAATAGTCAGATTTTGCTGATTTCTGGAGAATACTTTTCTCATTTTATTTCAATGATATGTTTTAAATTTGAAGAATTGGTGACAGAGACAGACTTTAGGAGGAGAACTTCTAGAAATTCAAGAAAAGACAAAATTAGAAATACTAAAATCAGAGAAATATGGATATTCAAAAATATGTTATACAAATTATTGGAGAAAGAAGACAGAAATAGTTTGGCTACATAAAGAGGATGTCAGATAACAGGATATCTAAGATTATATTAAAATTTGATGTGGAGGGGCAACAGAAGAAAGGGGAGATCAAAAGAACAGTGGGTTCAAGAAGTGCATAGGAGACCACAGTTCCAGTGTTTAAGAAACATGAAATACGAGGTAAGATAAGAATGACTCATTCATTCTTTGAATTAAGAACCTCATGATGTTATTTTGGCATGATCCCACATGTTATTATATTTAATGGCATGTGGGATCATGCCGAAGCATTTGAATCAGTGGCCAAAGGCTGACCTTGAATCTATGATGCAGAAAACCCAAGAAAACTTTTTTAATAATCCTCAGGTAATTATTTTTCTTCAATATTTAAAGGAAGTGATTCTATGAGGGTTAATTTATTTAATAAATAGAGTTAGATTTAACACCTTACCTCATAATATTGTAGATTTCTCAAAGACTAGTTTTGATACTTCCGTGTTAGATAGAGCTGAAGATGATACAAAGAAGTATCAAAACTAGTCTTTGAGAAAACTACAATATTATGAGGTAAGGTGTTAAATCTGACTCTATTTAATAATTACACAGTACAACAGTGAAAAAACTTTTAAAAAAAAATGTAGGCGCTCTTTATGTATTTCGACCTCCTGAATTTGAAAATGATATTCAAAACATTGTATCACCCACAGTTTTTGCATAAATTGCATATTTTGCAATAATTATGACATACATGAAAACACTATATAAAGATCAGAAGCGGCACCTCGATTTCAACAGTTCAACACTTACACACCTACCAGTACACAGCAAACTGTTACATTGCTAATGAAGTTGTCTCTCTGTGTTGTATTAGTGTACAATGTCTAGCTGAGGCTGTGTAAATTCTCTGAACTGTTCTTGTTATATCTGTGGTGTATTTGTGGTCAAAGCAGATCATATATAATATTTATAACATTTATAAGTCAACTCTCATTGCAATAAAAATAAAAGAAAAGATGATCTTGTTTTACTAGCAACAACTGAAGATGATCTACAATGGTCAGTACATAATTTAAATTTGATAGCCCAGAAATATTCAATGGAAATATCTACCAATAAAACTAAAATAATGGCCTTTTGTGAAAAATTCCCAATACCAAGCAAAATTTGTTTAAATAACAAAATTTTAGAGAGAGTTAATGAGTTTGCTTATTTAGGATATAAACTCTCTTTTGTTGAAAATTTGGATTTGCCAGAGAAAATTGTGAAATTCAACAAATCAATTGAGTTAACCTTTTTTTATAGGAATTATCACTGTGAGGTTCAATTCAATATTAAATTAAAAGATTCCTACCTCTCCTCACATTATTCTGTTAAGTAGATCGCGATTTCAGGCCTATAGCAGGCCCATCTTCAGTACACTGTTGTTCTTCCGAGCGACATAACACCGGTCAACAACAGTGTACTGAAGATGGGCCTGCTATAGGCCTGAAATCGCGATCTACTTAACAGAATAATGTGAGGAGAGGTAGGAATCTTTTAATTTAATATTAAATCAATTGAGTTTTAAAACCTTCATTAGTGCAAAAATCAACTCGTACTCATCTTTATCAAATAATGGCTCGACCAGTCCTATGTTATGGGAGTGAAACGAGAGATGAAAGTAGACAACAGCTTGTGAGATGAAATTTATGCGCCGAACAGCTGGCTACACCAAATGGGATTGAAAGAAAAATGTAGAAATCCTTCAAGAACTTAATGTGTCACCAATACTGGACTACATCTCCAGATATCAGCTAAACTGGAAGGAACATGTCTCAAGAATGGCTAGATCCAGGATCCCCAAGGCAATAATGAACTACTGTCCAAATGGGAAACGGTCACTTGGTCGACCTATGAAAAGATGGCACGAAAATCGCTTTCTCAGTCCATAACAGTTCTTCTAGGACTAATACCTGGCAGGATGATGATGATGATTTGTGGTAAAAAAAGACTGAAGAAACATTACTGCCTTTATGAGAAAGGTCTACTATGTATATTTCGGAGTGAAATTAGGCGAGATCAATTAATCATGGACTCTATAGATCGTGTGTGTTGTATGTGTAGAAGGTTTATGATGGTGGGCGACAGGAAAGAAGAACTCTTTACAATTTGGCATCCTTATGGTATGGCAGGAGCAACAGAATCATACCTACAGCTGCTACTTCTGCTCTAGTAAGGTTAAAAGTTTCAACAAGAAAAGTATTGAGTATTCGAACAATATTCGCTCAGCAATTCGTCCTGTTTCACATGACCCGGATATACCACAGCCTCTGCAGGCATTATATACAGACAACAGTGATGACACAGATACCGTGCAGATGATACTGATTTTGAAGTAGGCACAGATGATGGCCCTCTTTTGTTCATTCAGCCAGATCTAAATGATTTAGTCCATTATCTGGGACTAACAATGGAAAAGAAGACTGCATAAAAGACACATGTTAGCAGCAGGAGCCTAGGGTCGAATCTATGAATGCATTAGACCGTAAAAGTCATTCTATGCTGAGAAAGTTGTATCCAAATACATTTTTGTGTACTCAAAAATCTGTTCATGCGATAATAATTGTTGAAATTCCTAAGCTACCAGGTGAGGTGACTTACAAGAGAAACGAATCGTGAGAATCCCGATGGGAACCGATGTACTTTGAAACCTTGCTGCTTTATCCAAGATGTCGGACCTTGAAGACTTCGATCTTGTTTTTGGCATATGCGGAGAAGAGGAATTTGATAGTCTACCAAAGAATTCAACTGGAAGAACAGGAGAATCAGCGTAATATTGCGCGATGCAGACGTCGTTGTATACGGTATTATTTGCGGGATGCAAGCATAAATGCGTTCCTCTAGCAGACGAAAATAACGGAAGTGGTTTTATCGCTGAGAATTCTGGGTAATTTCTTGCCAATATTACGAAAACGACGACTTTCATGCATGACCAGTTAGTGGGTAGCTAATTCGATCTTTGAACTTGCTCACGGTGAGTCAGCTCACCAGTGATTGGAAGTAATTTAGTAGAGACTAATGTTGGATAAATCATATTTAAAGAGAAAAATTATACGCTCAGACCGGGACTTGAACCCGGGACCCTTGGTTTTCTAGTCCAAGTGCTCTACCATTTGAGCTACCTGAGCAAGTACCGATCTAAATGCAAATCTTTCTCTATATACGTTGAAATTCCCGCCCACCAAATGCTTTGAAGCCTTTGCTTCTATCTTTGCAAATGGCGGCTCCTATATTAAGAAGACATATTTGGGAATTATACATTCAAGTCCCGGTCTGAGCGTATAATTTTTCTCTTTAAATATGATTTATCCATCATTGAGATGTATGAAATTAATAATAAAAACATAGAGACTAATGTATTTGCATGCAGCCCTATGTCCATAACATTTTACAGAAAAAGAGACTTGATATTCATACAATATTTTGTGTATTTTAATTTATGTTGAGTTTTAATAAACCTCATAGTGTTATTTCCTACCTACATAACTTAATTACATTGAGTTGTTTTTTAATCACCTCATACTTAACTCTCTCGCAGACTCGAGTTTCTTCACTGCATTTGTGACATTCTCAATGCCGTTGGACGTCAGTTGTGAATGTGATACAGCATTGAGAATGTCACAGATGCAGTGAAGAAACTCATGTCTGCTAGAGAGTTAAGAAGTATGAAGTGAGTCAAAAACAACTCAACATAAATTAAAATAAACCTCATAGTGTTATTTCCTACCTACATAACTTAATTTTGTGTATAATTCAATAAGTTGCTGTTTTAAAGATGTATTCTACTTCTGCATGGTTCATGTGTTGTATTATATGTACTACTTACATATGTGATATCATTATTGCAAAAAATGTGATTTGTGCAAAAACTGTGGGTGATATGATGTTTTGAATATCATTTTCGAATTCAGTAGTTCAAAATACATAAAGAACACCTACATTTTTGAAAAATGTTTTTGTGACCTTGCAATTTGTTGCACTGTGTTATTTATGTATTTCTACAATATTTTATGTGTTTGAATTAATGTGGATTGGCATGTCACATAGAATCCTAAAACCAAAATTTTCCTGCCACACAAGAGTAAATATTTATTTTTAAACACCTCTTTATGCTTAAAATACTGCCATTTTCTGGTCTTTAATCACTAACCAAACTGTTTTCCTGAGGAGTTTTATGACGTTAAAAAGAAAAACTTTCCTTTTTCATATTTTCCTTGATTTTAAATTGAACTTATCATACTCTCTCCATTATTTATACAGAATATAGACACGACCACATTTCATATCACATGGCACAAGAACAGGATATTACATTAACAACTGTTTTATACTCATTTCTCTTTTCTTAAAATAATTTTATTTCCTTCTAAGAGAAGGAAATTATTTTTGATTGTCCCACAGTTTAACTACCGCTAAAAGAAGGGAAGGCTTATTTGGAGCGGAGGTCACACATTTTAAATTGACCTCAAATTTATTAATCTTTCACAAACCTAACTAGGTGCATGTGTACTCCAATGAGTTATTTTTAATATAATTTGTTATTAGAAATACTTTTAACATATAAAACTTTTTCATATATATATACCTCTCTCTTTACTGTACTTTGTGTTTTAAAATTAAATTTTTTTTTAAACACAGGAACTGCATAAACTTAGCAAATTCCTCAGCATGTCAAATTTAAGGTTCATTTTATTAAAGTAAAGAAACTCAGTTTTTAATGCTAGTTTATTTAAAAGTCTCAGAATGCAGTGAAAACAAAAAGTGATTTTTAATTTTGAGTTTCAGATAAATCTTTACTTCTAATTGTTGGATTTACTTATTAATGGAGAAAAGTGGAAGTGGGAGTTGACATCCAGGACTGACAACATGAAAATCAACAATCTGGACAAGCTGACGATGATGTGGACAACATATCTAAACATGTCAAATGAAACACAAATATTTATGAGGTAAGATGCAACAGATTCACCTTATTATATATATATGTATATACTAGCTAATACTGGTGTGCGTTGCTACACCTACAAAAATGAAATATTAAAGGTTAATTAATTAGTAAGGTATATGCTGAGACAAACCAAACATGGTGGTTTTGGATTTCAGGTAAACCTCCACTTGTAATTGTCAGATTTTGCTCATTTTTGGACACCTACCTCAGTTTATTTTAATAGGATATACTGAGTTTCGTTGTGAAACGTCGAAAATTGTGACTGCTAGAGCGATTTTTAAATTTTCACTTCAGGTGAACTCCTACACCTAACGGTTTTAAAGAGTCTAATTGTGAATCTAAACCATTCAGGGACCCACTCAAACACACACAAAAAATTTCATCAAAATCGATCCAGTCTTTTAGGAAGTTTTTAATTTTGGATTTCAAGTAAACCTCCACTTCTAATTGTCGGATTTTACTCATTTTTGGATAACACCTACCTCGGTTTATTTTAATAAGATATACTGAGTTTCATTGTGAAACATAAAAAATTGTGACTGCTAGAGCAATTTTTAAATTTTCACTTCAGGTGAATTCCTACACCTAATCGTTTTAGAGGGTCCAATTGTGAAACTAAACCAAATAAGGGACCCAATCAGAGACACACAATAAATTTCTTCAAAATCGATCCAGTTATTTAAGAGGAGTTCAGTGACAAACACACGTACAGAAGAATTATATATATATGAAGATATACATATATGTGTGTGTGTCTGTCTGGTAACATTATAATGGCTGCAATATATGTTTTAACAGAACTGAACGTGCTATATAGGAACGAATTAATAAAAGTAGGTTGAGTTCATTAACCACCAAAATTGGACTATTAGGTGTAGGGGCTCACCTGAAAAAAACTCAGTATATGATATTAAAATAAAATGCCGAAACTAGACTCCAAAAGTCAGAAAAATCTGACCATTAAAAATGAGAATTTATCTGAAACCTAAAATTAAAAATTTGCTCTAACAACTGCCAAGATTATATTATTGCAATGTATACCACACAATTAAATTAACCCTTAAATTTGGAATGTAACCTGTATGATACACTAATTTGATTTTATTTTTAATAAAGTAATGGAAAAATTAATCAGTAGAAATTATTTAAATTTGTGTCAAATTTTATAACAATATATAATAAATACTTTTATGTCTTGCACAATTTGTTTTCACTGCATTCTGACACTTTTATACAAGTTAGCATCTGAAAATCTTATAAAATTAATAGAAATTAAATCAAGTTTTGCACAATAAAACTTTCAATGTATATGAAACTCCAATTTAATAAAAGAAGTATACATTCTGCAAACCAGCAAAATTGGATCATAAATTTGACTTGCTAAGGAATTCACTTAGTTTATGCAGTTTTTTTAAGTTTATGATATTTAAAACTTGAATGTTGACTATAGTAAAATGCACAAACGAAGGCAGTCATGTTTATGCGAGTTCTGCACATCTACATCATAATGCTTTCAGAGAGCCAATTACCTGCAACTATTGTACGTTAAACGAGGCAGAATTTGTACTTTCGTGATGTACCAGACCTGCCTGATCTGCTTTTGTTTGTGCCAAGAACTACAGTCACTACAAATTCAGGAAAAAAAAAAACTGTGTAATTGCAATTCCAACAAAGGGACTATATTCTTTAACACAATCAAACTACTGCTAATAATAATAATATTCATTGGAGTACAATTGTACCCTGGTGACAAATATGCTTATTATAAAATATAACTTTAATCAGTTTAAACTATATTTAATTACATAAAGATGGATAGTTTGAAATTTAATGTGTTTCGTTTACAATGTTATATAATAGGCTACATTCATTATTTGAGGTAAATTTGTACCCCTCTAGGTATTTGTGAATATTTTCAGCTTGGTATGTGAAAGATTATTGTTGCATCACAATAAATTACAATATTTACAATAAAATTATTGACAACTTGTTTCATTTGGCTAATGGGTACCAGCCCATTTCATAATAATAATAATTATATTGACTTACTGACAATTAGATGTAGGTAAAGGAATATAGAGGATTAGTGCAAATTTAAATATTGGCTAAACCAGACACAAATAATTATTTTCAAGTTTTACATTGTATATTTTTTTTAACAATTCAAGGGAAATGACACAATAGAACAGAATAATAAATTTTGACTTTTCCTGTGAGCAAGATTTGATCTTGAAGTTGATTCAACCTCCACTAGGAGCTGGAGTCAATGTCTAATTTCAGTGAGAATTTAGTTGAAATCGGTGATGATAACAGTGGTATGCATAATTCTGGGGTTTCTCACAGAATATTTTTCATTTACTCATACCACTTATGATATACTGGTATTGACTCAAAACTGCAATTCATTTTTTTCTATCACGTTCCAATTTTTTACAATTATTAATTTTATAGATAATATGTGAAATATACAACTTAAAAATATCTTCAAATATAATTTATCTTTCAGTGAGAAATGTTAAATCAATAATAAAATTATCATTAAAAGCCTTACTAGCTTTATAAAGTAATGTTAAATTCCCAATAAATGTCTTCTTAACTAAGAAGCCACCATTTGCAAAGATAGAAGCAATGGTTTCAAAAGCATTTGTCGATAGGGAATTACAACGTATATAAGAGAAAAATTTGCGTTTAGATCGTAACTCGCCTCGGTAGCTCAGTTGGTAGAGCACTTGGCCCGGAAAGCCAAGGGTCCCGGGTTCGAGTCTCGGTCTAGGCGAAAATTTTTCTCTTCAAATATAATTTATCTTTCAGTGAGAAATGTTAAATCAATAATAAAAACATCATTGGAAGCCTTACTAGCTTTATAAAGTAATGTTAAATTCCCAATAAATGTCTTCTTAACTAAGAAGCCACCATTTGCAAAGATAGAAGCAATGGTTTCAAAAGCATTTGGCGATAGGGAATTACAACGTATATAAGAGAAAAATTTGCATTTAGATCGTAACTCGCCTCGGTAGCTCAGTTGGTAGAGCACTTGGCCCGGAAAGCCAAGGGTCCCGGGTTCGAGTCTCGGTCTAGGCGAAAATTTTTCTCTTCAAATATAATTTATCTTTCAGTGAGAAATGTTAAATCAATAATAAAAACATCATTAGAAGCCTTACTAGCTTTATAAAGTAATGTTAAATTCCCAATAAATGTCTTCTTAACTAAGAAGCCACCATTTGCAAAGATAGAAGCAATGGTTTCAAAAGCATTTGTCGATAGGGAATTACAACGTATATAAGAGAAAAATTTGCGTCTAGATCGTAACTCGCCTCGGTAGCTCAGTTGGTAGAGCACTTGGTCCGGAAAGCCAAGGGTCCCGGGTTCGAGTCTCGGTCTAGGCGAAAATTTTTCTCTTCAAATATAATTTAAAATATCTACCCTAAAAACAAAAGTGTTAGCTTTTCGAGGGTATGAGCCACTAAGAGTAAAAAATCCAATTAGAGAATAAAATAATAGAACAAGTGAGCAATTTTAAATACCTGGGTTACAATGTATCATATAGAAAAAGTGAAAACATTGAAAACAAAATAAATAAATTTAATTATATGTGTGGCACCATAAAACGAAGTCTCAAAGGAACTAGAAAGGAGACACTTTAAGAATTTTATAAAACAATGGTGGGTGCAACACTACTGTATGGTTCAGAACACTGGCTCTTAACCAAAAACCAGGAACGAAGAATAGAAACATCAGAAATGAAGTTCTTGCGGAGTGTGGCTGGCTATACAATAATGGATCAAAGTTGAAGTGAGGATATACGAAGAGAACTGAATATATTCAAACTATTAGATAGAATTACACAATACAGAGATGAATGGATGGACCACATCAATAGAATTCCAAAACAGATTCTTCATTACAAACCACCAGGACGAAGAAATGTTGGAAGACCCAGTAAAAGATGGATAGACCAATTCTAGCAAGAGATCGGAACAGACCAGCATGTCTAATCCTTGATGCTGATGATGATAGATAATATGTTTTTAATGTAATTCTGTGTATAGCTCTTGTTTGAAGCAAATGTTGAACAGTGGTCAAATATTAATTTGTAGGATTCCAAAGTTGTATTAGGAATCTAACTGTATTACATAAAACTACAATTCTACAGCGGATCGCTGCCCACTGTAGTGCACATCACAATGAAATAGTAGTCTACCAAAGAAAGTTGCTACAATACCACAAGTAAATGTATCGGTATCTTTCTACTCAATAAAAATTCTAATTAACAAGCTAATAAGTTCACAATTTAAAGAAAAATGGATTGCTGACAGTATGAAAAACCGGGATATGAACCTGAGACCTCTATAGTGCAGTTATGGCTTCTTTAGCCACTTTTGAGGGGTCTATGGAGTATGGTGCGGTAAGAGGGGAGGGCGAATTGCAAGTACTGCCAGCAACTATTCTCAATTTTTAAAACATAATAGTTGCTACACGTTGATTCTTATTTACTAGTTCTGTGTTAGTGAATAGTTTTGATGTCTAAATAAGTTTAAAGTATTCATTATAGAATAGCATTGTTTTTGTAACAATTTATTTGATTACAATTATTATTATGAAAACGTTTTTGCATGGCTGCTATTTCCCTTCCCACTTGACAACGTTCCCTCCTGCCATGCACTTGTGGTTTTACAAGATGGCTACAATTACCAGAACTGAACTATAACTTTCCATTACACTATCCAGGATTCCGATGCAACCGTTCATTTTTTAAAAATTAAATTTAATGATTGCATTGGGACCCTGCATGCAGCATATAAAGATAGAGGTCTCTGGTTCAGGCATTCATTTTTCTTTTCAAAATACTAACAACTACTACTATATTAATTTATAACTAAGTGTGTTGTGAATATCCATAGATATTATTAATATCATTAAAGTTGTAAGATTGCAATGAATGAGAACTAAGTTCCAAAGCGAGTGATGTAATACAAGACGAGTGGATGTCCTAGATCAAGATGGATGGATGAATGAAGTGTTGCTGATCTAAGGAAACTGGTGGATGCTGAACAGAAATAGAGAGTTGTAGAGGAAAGTCCTTATGGAATCCAAGGCTTATAAGGGGTTCTAGTGCATTGATGATAACAATCAGATGATCATCACAACAGCTCAAGGGGCAGAAGCAGCAACCCTCTCTAAAGGGGTTAATACTTAGAGGAGCATGGATAGATGCTCTGAGACAGCAGCCCTGTCATTATTCTTACCCTGCATAGCGCTTGTAACGCGGTCATGGGACATTTATTATTACTGATTCATCTCAAAGCAAAGGCCGGATTGGATTTCAGAATATGACCACAGCAAGAAATAAGGACAAACGATTAGGGATAGCGGAGAGGATAAAAATCTGCACTTGGAATGTAAGAGGAATAATAACAACTTAAATTTTAAATTACTTTTTGCCTTCAAAAATTGTTTTAAGGAAATTATTGGATCGGAGTATATGGTCAAAAATATTTTTCTACCATTAATTTTGCAGTTCAAGGAAATATGATGCAATTATAAGAGATCCTGCAAGAGTATATCTCCAGCCTCTCCATTCCAACTCCACTCTCCCCTACTCCTGGTGAACCCTGTCAAGTCGAGCAACCTGATGACAAGATTATTATGGTAACCAACCCCTTTTGTATCAAAGTTGACAAACAGATGAGAGATGAAAGTTCTAAGTATTTGTCAGAATGGTGATAACTGGAGCATCACTAAAACTGTGAGCCAGTCTAGAAGTTATAACCGATGCTCGGATAACAAGAGCAAGGTCCCTAGTGGCTAAGAACGAATGAGGCAATCCTAGTGATAGGAGTGAATAAATTGCTTGGCAGGTTGTCAGGCCTTAAGGCAGCAGCCCTACCAGATGAGGTTAGTGAACTTGGAAGGCTACTAAACAAATTGGAAAGAAATTACAAATCTTTGTAAATCGTTGTCTGAGAAATATCTTGAGTATATGGTGGCCAGAGATTATAACAAATAAAGAACTTTGGAGAAGAACAAATCAAAATGATATTTGCAAAAAAATCAAATTTAGAAAATGGAAATGGGTTGGTCATGTGTTAAGGGGAGAGAATGATAACATCACAAAAATGGCATTTGGGGTAATACCATCAGGGATGAAGCTGGACAGGCAGGGATGAGTAGGAATTAAGTTAAGGCATTGGCAAACAACAGAGTTTGTTGGCGAGTTTTTATCAAGACCTTATGCTTCCCAGTGGAGTGACCAGGACTACTGCTACATACTACCTACCAGATGACTTGCTCCTTGAGATATTGGTAAAGTTGTAGAAGGACTAATCTTTTACTTTAAACTTCAAGAGGAAACCGCCAAATGGAAGACCAAGAAGGCAATGGAATGAAGAACCAGAACAGGCTAGAATATCTAGTACCAAGAAGTTAATGATGATGATGATTTTGAAGATTAATGATTTATCTTCCTCTATTTCATCCAGTACTTCTTGTTTGTTTTCATGTCTGTCCAATTTACCTTTGCTAGTCATTTCCATTATTATTGGTGCCAGTCTCTTTGTCCCTATTTGTCAGGACCCAACTCTCACAGGATATAACAACACACTCTAAATAAAAGGTTTTATAAATTGTTTTCTCTTCTCTCTACTTTAGCTTTTATTTGTAAATAGATTTATTTTCAAATCTGCCAAAGCCTGTCCCAAGCCAGGTTGAAAAAAGGGTGAGGGGGAGGAGTACCAACCTCGTTAAAAAACCAGGGTTCAGTATACTCGGCTGATAGTACCCTGTGAGAGCCCCTGCCTAGGGTTACAGGTACAGCTGCCTTGTAGTTTGATGTTGGTTCATCAAAGGCTGGAGGAAGACAACCTTGATTAAAAATCATGCGAACCTTCAGGTTAGAGGTTGATGTGTGGGCCAGCTCCTCGTTCATCGTAAAAAATATAAAATGCTAAAAACCAAATCTTACACCTCGAAAAGAAAAGGAAGACCTAGAACAACCTGGAAGAATAACATTCAGAATTCAATGAGGAAATTTGGTGTAACAGATGAAGACACAGAGGACAGAGAATGATGGAGAATTTTAATTAAGGGAAATTTGTGAATATTTGTTACAAACTGATAGTCTATAAGTCCGTAGTCATTTATGTACTTTTTTTTTTTAATAGGAAGCCATAATAAAAAAATTAATCACAGCTCTTTCTTAGCACCATTATGTTTTCTCAACCTTATATATACATATTTATAAAAAAATATGATAAAAATTATTTTAAAAAAATATTTCAATTATAAATAATAACTAACTCACTGGCACTATCAAACTTGTAGGTTCATGGCCATGTGGATATAAGTTCTCCATACATCCCTATGGTGAGATAATGTTTTCCAATAATTCCCTGTATAATCTACTTCCATCAAATCAAGGTTAATGTTATTCTCCCACCTCATTCTTAACCTCCCTACTGGGCACTTTTGCTCTGGTTTTCATACAAGAAGTTTTCATGCCTCTCTTTCATTACCCATTTGTTAATTATAAATAGTACTTTTATTAAAAATAAACTATTAGTAAATCATAAGATTAGAACCATTGGGTTCTGATTTTTTTTTTTGATTTTCCAAGAGAGCAATTTGAAGTTTAGAACTAATTATAGGATAAGTTGTGTTGACCACATGTCATCCCTAAACTGGCTACATGATCGTCCACCTCTGTAAAGTGGATGTGAGGCCAGCAGCCAGCTGATAGGCCAAGATTCTTCTAGGCCTGCGATGCCAAGGAGTTTTTTTGTCCATGCACCGCAGCTGAGCAGTTTAAGGCATGGTACCTTGATGCAGAGCTACAGGACTTCCACTGAATCAAGTCTCTATGGCGAAGACATTTTCTCAAGGAATTTCAGCCAATATGGAACCGGTGCCCACCCAGCATTGTGAGGAATTTTAGTAGCTACAATAAGTAGCAGCTCCAGGTTGAAAAAACCAGCTACAACAGCTGGGGAACCGATATGCTGACCACAAGTCACCCTTTTACTGGGAGGATGATAGTCTACCTTTGTGATTAACACATGTGGATGTGAGGCCAGTAGCTGGTTGGTAGGCCAAGGGCCTTCTAGGCCTGTCGTTCTATGGAGTAAAGTACAGACAAAACATCAATATTAGTTACAAAAATTAAGACCCATTTATGAAAAACATAGAAAATAGATCATATAAATAAGAACCCTCTGGTTCTATATGTATATTCTAATGCCACCCACTGCTCTTCATGTCAGGTTCCGTGCTGTGCAGATAGATGTTAATATGGTCTATTTTCAATTTATGCACCATTTCGGCAGACCACTTTATGTAGATGATGTATTCTTGTATTGTGTACAGAGAGGAGTGTATATTTTATATTCATGTAGTGTAAAGTGTGTTGTATGAGGCATGATGATGAAGAGAAGGGAGAAGGTGAAACCCGGTGCCAGCACTTAAGTCTGCTTTTACCAAAATACATCAAGGGGGCCACCAGGTTTTAACGTCCCATTTGACAGATGAATGACTATCAATAGTACTAGCCTTCTCAACATATGTACTGTGGAGAGGTTAGCAATTTAATGCAGAAATCTAGTGCATCATCACCTCTCTTGGTCCCAAGATTGAAAATTTTCTAATTAACAATTAAAATTTTTAACCCTGCCGGGTATTGAACCCGGGTCTACTACTCAGGAAGCTGGTTCTGATCTTGCAACATATTATCTGTATATACAAAACTGCATCCACTGCTGTGGTCTCGAGGTAGCGTGCTGCCTTATCATGTAGCAGGCCCGGGTTCGATTCCCGGTTGGGACAGGCTCCTGGGTGAGTTTTTTCAGGGTTTTTCCTCACCTGTAAGAGAAAAGTCAGGAAGATTAAGACCCAACGGTCCCAAAAATCATCCAGCCATCATTATCATCATCATCCTTCACCGGTGTGGAAAACAACGGGAAGCAACCACACCTATAATTCCCTAGTAAAGCTGCAAAGCATAGCATGAAAATGCTATGATTCCAGTGAAAGATCTGCCCTCAAGCAGAATTATTATGGATGGATGGATACAATGTTAGATAAATCACAGAAAATAAATATAAAAATTAAATAACTCCATGTTATGGAGGCCTAGAACAGAGCTTTTGCAACCTATTGCTTGCGACACAAGAAAATGTTTATATAAAACCTTAGCTAGACCTGTACTATATTACTGAAGCGAAGCATGGACCATGAGGAGTACTGTTATCAGCAGAATAATGGCTAGTGAAATGAGATTTATTAGAGCAACACATACTGACATGGACCGCAAAAGAAATTAAGATTACATGCAAGCATTTCAATTACAACCAATCTCACAATTCATAAATAAATACCAGCTACAGTGGAAAACTAATGTGCAACAAATGAATTGCAACAGACTTCCAAAAGTCATGCTTCAATACCATCCTCAAGGGAAGAGATCTTTGGGATGTCATAGAAAAAGATGGGCTGAGGATGCTTCACTGAAACCATAACCATAAGAGACTTTAGATCTTAGACTTGTTTGGAAGAAGATTATGATGATGCTTATGGGGCAATTATGGCTCTTTGAGCATGCCATTATAGTAGTAGTAATAGTGGTATTAGAATCCCTGAATTCAATATGATGGGTTAAGAATATTTCCAGGATCACAAAATGTTGTTGTTGTTTTCAAATTGCTAGAGCTTGGTTTACACCATTAGTCCTCTTGCTTCCCAACAAAGTCCTATAATGTCTTTCCTGTCCTTTTCTTTGGTCTGGTCACCTGCAATTTAGCAAGTGTTCCTTGCTTAGGAGAACATTTTCTTCACACAAGGAACATCCCATAGTTCTAGGGACAATCCCCATTCTATGAAGGTGGTCATCCAGACAGTCATGACCCATTTCCAATCTAAAGAGAGTTACTTCTGTTCTTCTAGGAAGGTGTTTTATTAATTGTGTTTGTATTTTTTAACATTCTTACCTCATATGATTGTTTAGTCGGACATATGTTTCAGGGCTGTTGCCCCATCTTCAGCATTGCACAAACAACCCTGAAACATATGTCTGACTAAACAATCATATGAGGTAAGAATGTTAAAAAAAATACAAACTCAATTATCAAATTAAACCTCATAATGTTATTTCCTTTTTAAAAAAATCAGACACTTCAAGGAATTTTATTGTTTCACAATACTGTGGATTCCTTACAACCTGAATAATGTCCTTCTATCATCTTCATTCATTCATTCCTGTGTTGTTGATGCTAATTCTCATCCATTCATTGTTGATTAGGTCTTCACCTTCGTCTTCTGCTCTCTGTCATCCACTCCAGCATCATCTTTAATATTTTGCCTGTCATCATTCTTCGTACATGTCGAAGCCATTTCAATCTCTTTACTACAATCATATCAACATTTCTTTCCATGTCCATTATTTCTCTAATTGTACAATTTCTTACTTTATCCAATCTGCATTTTTTGAAGAAGTCCATTTCAACAGCTAACAATTTGAGAGTGTATTGGTTGCATAACAACCATGTTTCCCATAAAGCATAATCTATGTATATTAAAAACAAATGTGTGTCTCTCTGTCTTTCTGTTTGTCCTTTGTGCACTGCCATACCATTCATCTGATTGTGATGGGGCTTTTTGCAAAATGTTTAGGAGTTACCCGGGAAAATTTTAGGCTATAAGAGAGTTGTAATACTCGACATCTCCATCCTTAAAAATCACTCTTTATAGTGAAAAGTCGCTTTTTGAATGCTTAAATGGCTTATGCTGCCTAAACTATAACAAATACATCAAATTAATGTATACAGAATTAAATATCTCAAAAAACTCTACAAAAAAGTCCATGACAGCACGTGTTTATCTTTTATAGGTAACTCACAATAACTATTTTTGGCTTTCATTAATGCCAAGAAGATCGGGATAAGTAGATTCCTGGGTAAATGTAGCAGCGTACTGCGGGTATTCTTTTATGGATACTAACAATTCGTTAGAATTTTATCTTTCAGTTCATTTATGTCAAGAAGACTGAGATTCCCAGGCAATGCTGGGTAATCAGCACAGGGTATCTAAAAATAATTTATATAAATTTATAATTATTTTTCCTTTTATTTGTTCAACAAAACATAAAACATATTAATTTTTATTTATTTAGGCGTGGCAGCACACGCCGGGTATTAGCTAGTACTCTATAAAGCATAATACTACATAGCAATGAAATTATTCAACTCTAGAATTCTTCTAATACTGAAATATGGAATACAGATAACATGGATGAAACTCAGTTACAGTAATATGAGCACAATTGAAAATGTTGGTTGGTTGGTGTCTAATGTGCTGCATCTAACACGGAAGTCATTAGCCATCTTGCTCTCCAGTACTTTGAAGTTTTGGAAGTTTCCTCTTTGATAGCTGCACAGTTGTTGAGGCATTCATCATCCATTTCTTCCTCTGGGCGGTTGTACAGCAAGCATCCTAGCGTACACAATATATTGATCTTGTGCAAGTGTTCAGTAAGGCAGTCATAACCTATAGTTAATATGAATTGTGCAACTGCTGTCTTCCATAGAAGTTCTGGTATGGAGTTGGTGTTGAGAAGGAGGCATTCTCACTTATTATCTTTTGTGGATGATGGAATAATTTAATTAATAACAGAGTTAGAATTTAACACCTCACCTCATAATTGTAGATTTCTTGAAGACTAGTTTTGATACTTCTGTGTACCATTTACAGCTCTATCTAACTGTTGAATTGGTGGTTGATGAGTCTGTAGGTTGCTTCCTGCTCATTCTGTTGGCTGATTGATGAACTTCCAAACATTAGCTTAGGAAAGGGATGTATCCATTTCAAATTTGGTCTTCCCGTTCTCCAACTTCCTTCTGGTTTACCATCTATAATTCTTCTAATTACTCCATTTTTGGTCATCCTCTGCATATGTCTCACCTATCTCAGCATGTTTACTTTAATATCTGTAATGATATCTGATGATTTATATAACTCATACAATTTCCTGTTACATCTCATTCGCCAATCTCCATTTTCCTTGATAGGTCCATATAACTTTGTATCTTTCTTTTTAAAACTGCCAATCAAGATTTGTCATGTTCAGTCAGAACCCAGGTTTCACTCCCATAAGCTAGAATGTAGAGAAGTGGTGGAATGAAATTTGTTTTGGCAGGGGAAAATGGGAGAAACCCCAGAAAAACAAGCCTAGACTCTGTTTATTCACCATGAAACCCACATGGAGTGACCAATATGCAAATTTGAGACCCTAGGAGTGAGAGGCGAGCATCTAACCACCTGCATCATGGAGACACCTATTAAAAATAGTATTGTAATTCATCAGCACAAGGATTAGACCTTAAGGTCTGTTCCGATCTCTATCTAGAATTGGTCTCTCCATATTTTACTGGGTCTTCCAACATTTCTTTGTCCTAGTGGTTTGTAATGAAGAATCTGTTTTGGAATTCTATTGTTATCCCTTCTATTGATGACTATTGGAATTATTTATAATATTTGTTAGTTTAATTTTAACTATATTAGAGCATAAAGTATTGGATTATGTATATATCCGAAAAGGTCCTAGTAAGTAGAGTCAGGGATTTTATGTAATAAAAGAAAACTGCAGATTACTCAAGAGCAGACCATAAAAGGAATTCTGAGATTCTCAAAGAAACAGAAATACAAACAGAATCAGTCATGGAATATGTACAAAAATACTGAAACAACTGGAAATCTCATGTAAGAAGAATGAGCAGAACAAGGATACCATGTCAAATCTTAAATTACCAGCCATCAGGCAAGAGATCTTTGGGCAGACCCTTTAAACAATGGATTGAGACCGTAACAGACCACTAGGTCTATCACATGAAAGGAAGAAGAAGAAGAAGAAGAAGAAGAAAGATAAGAATGCAATACAGATAGTACATATTATTCAACTGTTTGTGTGTGAAACCAAGAAAAAAACAGTCAGAAGTCTTACTTCTCATTAAACTACATTGCATTCTTACTTTTTAGTATATAAAAATCCTAACTTACATATAAAGTTGGATCTATCATTCTTTTTCAACCTTTTATGATGCAATTAATTTATTTAGAAAGAAGGAAACCTTTCCTTTTAACTTCAAATCAGTTTTCTCCAGTATTTAGATTATTTTTACCTTTAAACCTAAGTGCTTCTATATATATATATATATATATATATATATACTGACATGTCCATAAAAAAAACTTTATATTTTTCTAAATTCTACAAAAATCATTGAACCAACTTCATCAATTTTGTAAATACAATGATTGTAATTTCATCGCTGTTGTCTGGTTTCTCCAATAAAAATAAAGAAGGTTCTATAAATTAACACCCACTGATTTTATTTTTGATTAGGGATAAATTTCAAAACTGCTAGATTTTTTAATGAACATTTTCATAGATTATCAAAATTTATAGAAAGTAACATTATGAAGAGATTGAATCAGAAATATACACTTCATGTATTATTTTTTCTCATCTTGACAAGTTCCGGTGAAATATTACCATTTGCAATAAAAATCCGACTTTTGTGTTGAGTGTTGGAAGTCAGAGAGAGAGTTTACAGGGAGCTACAAAGAAGGTGTTATGAAACGTTCCGTGCACTTGGCAAGTGTCCGTCACCAGGAAGGAAGTAGAGACTTGTTGAAGGATTTTACAGAGACAATATCAAAATATGAACACACTATTTTACTGAAATAAATAACAGAATAAACTGAAGTAGAAACAAAATATTTTGCTCGCTTTTCAAGGTAGATGTTGGAAATAATTACTTACTTACTTACTTACTCACTGGCACTATCGAACCCGTAGGTTCATGGCCGCGCGGACATAAGCTCTCCATACATCCCTATCCTGAGCTAATGCTTTCCAATCATTCCCTGTATAATCTACTTCCCTCAAATCATAGTTAATGTTATTCTCCCACCTCATTCTTGGTCTACCAACTGGGCGTTTTCCCTCTGGCTTTCCTACAAGAAGCTTCCATGCAAGTCTTTCATTCCCCATATGTGCAAAATGTCCTGCCCATCGCAGTCTACGAGACTTAACTGTTCTTATTATATCTGGCTTCCTATAAAGACCATGTAGTTCATTGTTATGTAGTCTTCTCCATTCACCTGTCTGTTCATCTCTCTTTGGTCCAAAAATTTTTTATTCTCAAATACGTGTAATCTCCTTTCCTCCCTTAAAGTAAGAGTCCATGTTTCGCACCCATATAATATAACTGGTAGAATAATAGTTTTATATATTTTCAGTTTAACATTTTTTGAAAGGAGTTGGGACATCAAGAGTCTCTGCAATGCATTTGGAAATAATTAGTCTTTATAAATTTTTCTATACATTTTTCTCTAGATAAAAGTAGTTATTATTCAGCTCTAATATATTTTGCTCCGAAACAGATTTCTATCCTCAGCAGCTTGTTCTTTGAGGTCTCTGCAGAACATGTTTCTTCTCTTAAGTTATGTAGATAGGAAATAACACTATGAGGTTTTTTAATATTGATTATTTTTTATTATTTCACTCACCTCATACTTCATAATTCATAGCAGACCCAGGGTTTCTTCACATCTTTTGTGACATTCTCAATGCTGTGTCACGTTCACAACTGACGTCCAACGGCCTTCTATCCTGTAGACTGACCTCCGTGCCATCTGGTGGCCGACCGAAGAATTTCCAAATCAGTCCTCTCTCCTTATAACCGGGTATTTCAAAATTCATAGTTGTATTTTCATTCTTGCATATGTAAATTTTTCCCAAATTGTGAGTTCCTTCGGTTTTTCCAATTGTTTAAGTAATTTTGTTTTGGTTTCTTAAACAATTGGAAAAACCGAAGGAACTCACAATTTGGGAAAAATTTACATATGGAAGAAAGAAAATACAACTATGAATTTTGAAATACCCGGTTATAAGGAGAGAGGACTGATTTGGAAATTCTTCGGTCGGCCACCAGATGGCGCAGAGGTCAGTCTACAGGATAGAAGGCCGTTGGACGTCAGTTGTGAACGTGACACAGCATTGAGAATGTCACAAAAGATGTGAAGAAACCCTGGGTCTGCTATGAATTATGAAGTATGAGGTGAGTGAAATAATAAAAAATAAACAATATGTTTCTTCTCACTTCATCCATCCACTGTTCCCTGGGTTTCCCACTCCTCCTGCCTTCAGCATTTCAATCCAGCATCGTTCTTGGGATTCTATTATTCTCTATTCTCTTCAGATGCCCGTACAATTTCAATTATTGTTCTTCTATTACTTCTATAATATTATGTTTAACATTCATTATTTCTCTAATTTTCTGGTTCTGAATTTTCTCCTTTCTTGATTTTCTTTCTGCCCTTCGCCAAAAATCCATTTCTGTTTTCAATAATTTTTTTGCTTGCTGTCTACCTAAAGTCCAGGTCTCTGCACCATTTAACATAAAACTCTGTACTCATGATTAAATATTAATGTCTTTGTTTTATTTACAATATTTTCATAACATTGAATTTAACATTCCAATTACTTTTCTTCCTTCACTAATTCTTTTTTCAATTTCACAATAACTTTTCGCATCTCATTCTAAAATTGATCCTATATTTACTTATTTTAGGAATGACCTGGTTTTGAGGTTTTTCAGTCTGCCAATGGAAGGAGCAAAGGTTGGCTCTTCAAGACGACAGAACAACGGTCGTGACGATACTGAGGATGGAACAGAAACTATGTTCCAAAACTAGTTTATGGTTACATAAGAAGAATAATATGAGGTGAGTGATAAAAAATTGTACCTAAATACCCAAATTGATCCTATATATTTGAATTTATCAACTTTCTTAATTTCCATATTTTCACATTGTAATTTCTCTTCATTCTGTAGTTCTGCAGTGAGATATCCAGTTTTCTTAATGTTAATGTGTAATCCCCATTTCTTGTATTCCTTAATTCATTTTCTTGTCATGTACGATGCATCTTCCGTGTCCTGGGTAATCACCACTTGGATGTCTGCAAACAGCAGATGGTTTAAAACATCATCATCATCATCATCATCATCCATGCAAGTATTAGGCTATGTGGCCTGTTACGGTCTCAAAGAGGAATTTTTCATCCAGCGCTTTTTTGGACGTCCCAGCGATCTTTTTGCCTTGGGGGCAGTAAAGAAGCATGGCTTTTGGAATTCTATGAGATGGCATTCGTTGAAGATGGGCTTTCCAGTTGTTCTGGTAGTTTTGTATATGGTGAAGAATGGGTTCTACATCCAACTCTTCCATAATTTCCTCAATTCTTTTATGGTCCCACTTTGTATAGCCTGCTGTACGGCGCAGCAGATAAGGTGTAAAACATATAGTTGATTAATTAGAATTCCCATTGGTTTACATTTCCTAGTCCAGTTTCCTAGGTAAACTTCCATAAATATTTTAAACAATAAAGACAATATCTTTATGCATCTCACCTCAGAAACTGTTGTATTCTAGAGAACATGAAAGAGTCTGAAAGAGCTATTGAAGACATGCAAGCATATTGAAACACATTCTCTAGAATATAACAATTTATGAGGTAAGATGAATAAAGTAAAAAAGTAAAGTAATCCCACTACAGGCCTCAGGAGGCCCTTGGGGTAATGGGAGTTAAGGCTCCCACTTTTTCTGGACAATCACACTTGATGTCAGCCAGGTTGTCAGCCTAAGTGACGGCCACCTTTACCCCCAGAACAAGTGTCTGGTACTCATTTCCGTTAGAAGCTGAGTTGAGCCCAGGGTCATAGTGCCGCCAGAGGTTTGGGTCAGTTTAAAAATCCTGATCCCACCAGGACTTGAACCCTCGACCTTCCGGCTTGTAGCGCAGTACCTTAACCACTACGCTATGGCGTGCCCCCAAGATGAATAAAGACTCAAATGAATTATTAAGAAGAACTAATAAATTACAATAAGAAGCAACATTATGAGGTTCTTCTTAATGAATAAGGTGAGTCTGGAGCATGTTACCTCATAAATGTTGTGTATCATTTGACATGTTTTGGTATGTTGTCCATATCATGGTCACCTATTTATGAGGTAAAATGCTTCATATTCACCTTATTTATTGTTAAGAAGAACCTCATAATGACACTTATTATAACAAAAAATATATGCTTATTTCCCTACAGATGTCATGAATGGCATGTCATTAGCATACCAACTCAATGAGCCATCTAGTAAGCAACTAATGCATTACTAGGATGATGAAGGTTGGTAAAATTTGCTTGGAGGCCTCTTTTTTCAGGTTTAAGGATATTTTACGAGACTGGAAATATCTAGACTCTGAACCCATGGCTTAAAGTCTGTCCTGGAGGACTTGCCCCTTGAATTTTTCCATCCTAAAAAATGCATCAACCCCAGCCGGGTTTGAATACACAGCCCTCGAGACTAGAGGCAAGAAACATAACCACTACACCACCACAGCTGATATTTATGGTGAAATAAAAAATGTATTGCAATAATCCACATGCTGTGGTCAAATTAAAGACTACAATTACACAAGAAATCTGTGGAATATCATAAGCAGTGCACCAGAAAATATACCTGGATTTTATTTATCTATGTCAGAAATTTGTAGATCTGGAAGGACATTTCCAATATCTACCTTATAAAATGAGTAAAATATTTTATTTTTATTTCAGTTTATTCCGTTTTTTATTTCAGTGAAATATTGTATTCATATTTTGATCTACTTCCTTCTGTAAAATCTTCAAGGAAACTGCCAATGGCTACTTCCTGCGCGGTATGGTTGCATGGCAAGTGCATTGAATGTCTGGTAGTGCCTTCTTTGCAGTTCTCTGTGCAAGATTTCAAATGGTCAACATATCTGGCTGAAAATGGTGAGAATGTATGCTGAAACATGTTCAGGTGAGAAAATATTATTGATTTTAATATTTTAAATCATTTCATTGGGGTAATGGAAAGATAAAAGTAACTTTATTTTTTGATAATATTAATTTAGATTAATTGATAAAAAATTAATCAAATTACTTTGATTGAAATACTAAATTATAAACCAATTCAATATCTTGATAAATTACCTCAAAGTGTTTCTTCCTGTCAATTTTGAGATTAAATATATTTCATAATCCAAACTTAAACTAAATTATGGTAAACATATATAATCTCTAACTGCAGTGGATACCAATCTATAAATAGGGAGGTGATTCAGTAAGCAAGAGTAATGTCAGTGTACCAGCCATCCATTATTCTTGCTGATGATAGAATTACGAGGTAGGCAATAATAAGCAGTGGAATGTGTCATGGAGAATCATTAGAGTCGGAACCAAGGCTGTGAATAGGGAAGAGTGGATACCATCCTGTGGTCAGATGTGTCAGCTGGATCTTATCTAGTGCAACCTCCGCACCGCCAAGTCCCTGGTTATGTTCAAAACCTTTCTGTCGTTCCCAAAGCATCACAAGTAATGTACGACCAAGAACATCGCATGCTGAATAGCGCAGTGTTTGGCGATACTGAGGATCATTGCTGTGTCTTACTACTCGAGTTTTCCTCTTCTGCAGCCAGCGGTCTCCGTCTCGGAGATATGTCTTTACATATGTATCTGCATCAATAAACAAGTTAACATTAATAGTCATTCACATACACTAGCATCAAAAAGTTTATTTCATAAATATTGCGATCATGGTAGGGCCTAACCACCATAATAATAAAATATTATAAAAAACTGATAAAACATATACACAATATACTTGTTTATTATACCAAAAGATAGGGAATAAATAATCATCTTTAATATGCTGATTGAAGTCACACTCAAAGTTCATACAAGGGTTTTATAAATAAAAAAAGAGGGTAAAAATTATAATAAAATAGAATATCTTAGACTAGAAGTGATTTCACATCAATATATTTTTCAAACTATGAGGACACACTTACGAAAGCTTATATAACCAGATAAACAACTTTGCTTTTTGACTAACACCAGTTTCAAACTATGGGGACACTATTACGGAAGCTTATATAACCCAGTAAACATTTATGCCTTTTAACTAACACATTAGATAAGTGGGAAAAACATCTTATACAACTTAGCCCTGACAGCACTAGGAATATTACGAAAGATTGGGTAAGGGAATTAGGGTTTCCACGAATTTGGAGGATAGAGAAAGGTAAAAATTATCATATAAAAACGCTGGGTTTTTGGGAGAGAATTCAGAACGGGGTGGAGGACCAAAGCTTTCGCTTCATTCAGGTCCTCCTGGGGAGGAGTGCAGCTTCTTCATGGGTAAGAAACAACATTTTATCATCACTCTAAAAAGTTGAAGTTTTCTAAAATGGTCATTTTCTGAAGAAAAATAACTTAGAATAATTTTGAAGACCAAAGGCTCAAATAACTTAGAATAATTTTGTTAATTATTAAGAATATGCATTATTATAAGAAGACCTAAGGGTCAAGCAATATGAATAATAACCTAAAGTTAATTTTTTAAATGGTTCTCTCTCTGAGTATTAACAAAGTTTAATTGTTCGGCTCAATTCAACATGGCGATATTTAACTATAACTGTGTTTTTTATGTTGATTTTAATGTCTCTTTATGGTTGTTTTATTTAATAAATTATGTTAATTCATTGTTTAATGTGTTTATATGTGAAGTTCTCCCACCAAAAACCAAGGCCAACCGCTCGGGCCAAAGACCACTTAAACTATAGAGATCCTTTTTACGCTACGATTATGACTGGGATTAACCTCCATTATAACAATAAAATTATTCGACTGGCTACATCATATTTTGTACATTTCTTCAGAACAAGTTTCAGTATAATAATAAAATATAAATAAAATGTATAATAAATAAAGTGGAAAAGACCAGCCTCATGGGCTACTGATCAGCATTTCTGACTACAGTTCATCAGGTCCTGGGTTCGATTCCCGGTCAAACCATGAGAATTTTTCCTTAAAGGGAATTATTCCTGTGGTTGCCCAGGGTCTGGAATTTAGGTTACGGACTCTCCTGGTGCTTCATTGTCATTTATCACCCATCACATCATCGGGGTAATGTAACTCCGCCTTCTAGGTGACCCCAACCGAAGAAAGTATTAAAATTCCACCAATGCCAGGGGAGAAAGCCAAAAATGTCATAAAAGACAACCTGGTGGCATCAGAAAAAAAAAAGTCATTATTATCTCACTTCATACATTCTGCATTCTTCAAAGCACAGGACCGGTTTCACGAAATGTTGAATTTTTGTCTTTAACCTTTAAACGCCCAGGAGCCCATATGCTGGGTTTTAAATTGTACATCCAATCTGCCCGCAGACCCAGCGTATGGGTTCTGAGCAGGCGGACCTGTTTGGTTGCTTGAAATTATACTGGATAATACTACTTTTGTAACATACCTTTTTTCAGGGTTATCAGATGCTTGGCCATGATGTGAAGATAGCATTTGTTTATTAAATGTTTGTTTTTGTGTGATAAGTCTCGAAACAAGCACCAATTCACAAACCGACATCATACTTTTTACACTTCACTTGCACACTTTTCTGATTCCCCGCGCCGAACACACACGACAAATTAGTCTTTGTAAAGCTACCGACCAATGTTTACTAAAGTTAACTTCAAGTCACGAAATGTCTGTACTCAATATACTATGTCTACCAATCAGGGAGTCATCTACAGGGTGTTCTACCAGCCTGTTCCAAAAAGTCTGTGACAAGTCTAAGTCGGAAGTCTCTATGTGTTGTTTTGGCCCAATGTTGACTAAAGTTGGCTTCAAATCACGAAATGTCTGTAATCAATATGCTAGGTCTATCCAGAAAGTCGTCTACAGGCTGTTCTATCAGCCTGTTGCAAAACGTCTCTGACAAGTCTAAGTCAGAAGTCTCTATCTGTTGTTTTGGCACCAATGAAGTCAGAAGAAGAAAACTGTATAGAATGGTCAAGTCTAACAAATGAAAAAAATAATTTTTTGGTTGAGTAAACAAGCTATAATGGCTGGGGGACTCGACATGCTGACCACTTGTAGGCTAAGGGCCTTCTAGGCCTGTCGCACCATAGAATTATTATTATTTTTAGATTATCAGGCATCCCTTTTCTCTTAGGTCTTACTATCCCACAACACGTCATTTCACATTAGAATAATTACGCCAAGAAAAAGGTACATTTCTGATTCTGTCATGTCAGGGGGAAGAGTACATTTTTCTTCGCTGTCAATTCTAGTTTCACGAACCCAAGACCTGACAAAAGTCAGGTGTCTCACAGCTATAAGTGTCAGTTGATTGTAGCTTGTGATTTTCATTGATATCGTTTTCGTGATTGTCACAATCCGATAATGTCTTGTATTTCAGCGGAACGTAGTGATTTTGTACTAGACATATCGTAAACTTCACTCTGAGTCACAAAACTGTGAATGAATAAGTACTGTGGGTGGAATGTGACCTTTTTTTTTTTCAAAACTTTCCTGCTTAGGGGGAAAACTGACCGGATGCAACATAATAAACAAAAGAATGAACGAGGGTTAGAATATACCTAAATCTATATATAGTTTTTCACTTCTAACCTGATTCACAACACTCTAAAGTCCCAAAAGTTATTTGGTAACTATCGTGAATTTAAAAATTATCTCTATGGTAAAAAATATCACTACGGATTTTTGCCGTGAATACCACTGATTGTCACAATCCGATAATGTCTTGTATTTCAGCGGAACGTAGTGATTTTGTACTAGACATATCGTAAACTTCACTCTGAGTCACAAAACTGTGAATGAATAAGTGCTGTGGGTGGAATGTGACCTTTTTTTTTTTCAAAACTTTCCTGCTTAGGGGGAAAACTGACCGGATGCGACATAATAAACAAAAGAATGAACGAGGGTTAGAATATACCTAAATCTATATATAGTTTTTCACTTCTAACCTGATTCACAACACTCTAAAGTCCCAAAAGTTATTTGGTAACTATCGTGAATTTAAAAATTATCTCTATGGTAAAAAATATCACTACGGATTTTTGCCGTGAATACCACTGATTTTACAATAATATTTAACACTTTAAACGTTGTTTGATGTTTGTGACCCCCACAGATTTTAAAATATGAGTTAATAAAATCAGCAAAGTTATTGTCAAAAGCCAAAGAGTTTAAAAGTTAGGTGGACATAAACCCGGGCAGCCTGCCGCTACCTAGCCATTTAAACTTGGGCGCTTAAAGGTTACCTTTATCTTCTAAACTGCCATCTAGTGTCGATTTTTCTCCAATGGAAAAATAGAAAAAATCTGCAATAGCTGTACATGCATAGTCAGAAAAACACAGAATTGAAACTAAGGCAAAATTATGTTTTTATTATTAATTTAACATTTCTCAATGAAAGATAAATTATATTTGAAGAGAAAAATTTTCGCCTAGACCGAGACTCGAACCCGGGACCTTTTGGCTTGCCGGGCCAAATGCTCTACCAACTGAGCTACCGAGGCGAGTTACGATCTAGATGCAAACTTTTTCTCTTATATACGTTGTAATTCCCTCTCACCAAATGCTTTTGAAACCATTGTTTCTATCTTTGCAAATGCCGGCTTCTTAGTTAAGAAGACATTTATTGGGAATTTAACATTACTTTTATAAAGCTAGTAAGACTTCTAATGATGTTTTTTATTATTAATTTAACATTTCTCAATGAAAGATAAATTATATTTGAAGAGAAAAATTTTCGCCTAGACCGAGACTCGAACCCGGGACCTTTGGCTTGCCGGGCCAAATGCTCTACCAACTGAGCTACCGAGGCGAGTTACGATTTAGATGCAAATTTTTTCTCTTATATACGTTGTAATTCCCTCTCACCAAATGCTTTTGAAACCATTGTTTCTATCTTTGCAAATGCCGGCTTCTTAGTTAAGAAGACATTTATTGGGAATTTAACATTACTTTTATAAAGCTAGTAAGGCTTCTAATGATGTTTTTTATTATTAATTTAACATTTCTCAATGAAAGATAAATTATATTTGAAGAGAAAAATTTTCGCCTAGACCGAGACTCGAACCCGGGACCTTTGGCTTGCCGGGCCAAATGCTCTACCAACTGAGCTACCGAGGCGAGTTACAATCTAGACGCAAATTTTTTCTCTTATATACGTTGTAATTCCCTCTCACCAAATGCTTTTGAAACCATTGTTTCTATCTTTGCAAATGGCGGCTTCTTAGTTAAGAAGACATTTATTGGGAATTTAACATTACTTTTATAAAGCTAGTAAGGCTCGGTAGCTCAGTTGGTAGAGCATTTGGCCCGGCAAGCCAAAGGTCCTGGGTTCGAGTCTCGGTCTAGGGGAAAATTTTTCTCTTCAAATATAATTTATCTTTTATTGAGAAATGTTAAATTAATAATAAAAACATCATTAGAAGCCTTACTAGCTTTATAAAAGTAATGTTAAATTCCCAATAAATGTCTTCTTAACTAAGAAGTCGCCATTTGCAAAGATAGAAACAATGGTTTCAAAAGCATTTGGTGAGAGGGAATTACAACGTATATAAGAGAAAAAATTTGCGTCTAGATCGTAACTCGCCTCGGTAGCTCAGTTGGTAGAGCATTTGGCCCGGCAAGCCAAAGGTCCCGGGTTCGAGTCTCGGTCTAGGCGAAAATTTTTCTCTTCAAAAATAAGGCAAAATTACTAAAACAGTTAGAAAAACCTAAGGAACTCACAATTTGGGAGAAAATTTACATCTGCAAGAATAAAAAGAAAACTATGAATTTGAAATTCCCAGTGCAAGAGAAAAAAAAAAAGATTTGGAAGTTCATCGGTCAGTCAGCAGAGGGAACAAAAATCAATTTGCAGGATGAACAACCGCAAGACTACAGCTGCAATGCATTGAGAATGTCACACAGAAGCGACAAAACTAGTCTGCATAAAAATCAAGAAATATGAGGTGAGTCATAATATACAACTCATTAATAATTAACATACTACAAGATTACAATGGTCACCACTAGGATCACTGATTTACAACAGTGTTGTCATTGATAGTGAGTGGAGAACATATTTTTAACGACTCACCTCATATAATTTCAAATTTCTTTGATAGCGGCAGTTTCAGACAATATCTTGTCCCTCTTCAGTCATGGCTTCCACTGATGAAATTCTCTGGTTGTTGATTTCTCTAAGGACATCACCTCTTGTGCTGCCATCTTTGGTTGGGATTATAAACTTTGTAATTAAAATTTTATCCACCGGAATATCGAAGTTCATAAATCAATATTTATTCTTCCGAATGAATATCTTTTCCCAAATTGTCAATTCCAACGGTTTATCCAATTGTTTCAAAAGTTTTGCCTCTTTTTCAATTTTATGATGTTCTAGCAAACTATGTGCAGCAATTGCTGATTTTTCAATTTCACAATTTTTAATATTTCTAAAATGTTCTTTAGTGCGTGTTTCCAAATTCCTTTTTGTTTTTCCTATATTAATTGAAATATGTGTTGCCATTACTTACTGAATGCTCCAGTAGCTAGTAGGCTTTATCTGGGAGTATTTGAGTGTGTTATAGGGATAGTTGTAAACAATATTCTCACTGAATTGAAAGATTTGATGACGAGTTGCTTAACAGATGAACAAAGTATTATGTGAAAAGATTGATGTAAGTATTAATTTTCATTTTAAATGAAACTACAAACACAAGTATTGAAAGAAAACCTGATGTGATGGAATTTTTTTTTAGTATTTTTCTTTGTTTTAATGAGTAAAAGTCTATAAGAAACAATATGAAAATTCTATACAATTTTTTGGTTGCAGACTATTACTGGGATGCCATATGGAGACTGGATGAAGTCCTAGATCCAGAACATTATTTAACAATGAATAAAGAGAAACATTTTTTCTTCCTGAATCAAGATTAAAACTCAAGATGTCCAGCTTTACATGCTGGCACTTTAACATTCAGCTACTCAGACAGCATCAGGAACACACTTAAATTTCTCGTTCCACACATGGACCAAAAATTATAGAATTTATATTACTGCTGTGGTCTCAAAGTAGTGTGTCATGCAGTGGGCCTGGGTTCAATCTCCAGTCGGGATAAGTTTCCTGGGTGAGGTATTTTTGGGGTTTTTCCTCACCTATAAGACAAATGTTAGGAAACTTTAAGACCCAAACGGTCCCCGAGCATCATATGGTTATCACAATCATCATCATTCATATTTGCCTTAGATTAAGTTTAGGACTAAGAACTCTCCTGGCTCACCACTATCATCATCATCCATCTTATCATCTGTACAGCATAACCCTGCCTTCCAAGTGCCCCAACCTCAGAAATGGGTTACAATTATGACAATGCCAGGATAGAACACCAGAAATGTCGTAGTGACAACTGGGGCATTGAACAAAAAAAAATATAATATGTATATAGTACCTGGCATACTTTCTCGTGCTTCACATGCAATATTGCGAGCACACATCACTTCAACCTCCAGCTGACCCTTGGTCATGAGCAGACCCAGTTTGATTTCTCCATAGTGACCTGTTGTGAGACGATAACCACGAGGATGTATCTGACCTGGACCCAGAGTTACTTCAGGTAACAGTTTCACATCATCATCATCATCAACAACAACACCAGTTCTGAAACATAATTGATGGGTAACAGCCACAGAAATAAAAGAAAGTTTGTCCATGGAGGAACATGTAAAATAAGCAATTTCTTCTTTAAGTTTCTTGGAAAAAGTTTAGTTTGATTTCCATAATAAATTTTCTAAATTCTACAGAATAACAGTGCACAAATATTTATAGAGTTGTTGCTAGATGGAACCACGTAGCTGTGAAATTGATATGACCAAACTTTGCAATAAATTCCCAAATGTTTATTAGAAATGGCTGTACAACCAATTTCTCCCTTACTAACCTAACAAAATAAATTACATGCATATTATTTAAATGTACACTAGTAATAAAAGTCATATTAAATTCTGTTGAGGTGAACAGTCATAAGATAAAAATTAAAATTAAAATGTACCTATTGGCATGTGGCATCGTCCTTAACTTTGTTAAAATTATGTATATAAAGTATTATTAACTGGAGGCCTTTGTTGTTTCATTGGGATGTTAAGCCTAGAGGAGTGTTATGATTTTCAAAAATATTACCATTATCCCTTACATCTATAAAACACAGACCCTCATACGCTTAGGCCTTGGGGCAGCAGGTGGTTAAGGCTCCCACCTTTTTACACAACCAGCACTAGATGTCAGCCCAATGTGACAGCCATAGTGTTTGGTACTCACTTCCATTAGAGGCTGAGTCGAGCCCAGGGCCATGGGTACCACTAGAAAGTTTATAACAGTTAAATATTCTGACCCTACTGGGACTCCAACCTCCTACCTGCCGGCTTGTAGCCTTAACAAAGTATGCTATGGCATGACCCCATACAACTAGTCGCCAAGTCAAAAAAGTATAGGGTTATATTAACAGATGGGGTGAAAAGCCACTCTTTGTGAAATATGAGAATTCTCATGTTTGATACACCATGGTAAGGGCATGAGTAGTATGCAATGTGACACAAGTAAAAGGATGTTTTACTATTACCCAGTTCTATCTTCTTCATCGGAAGGACTGCTGCCACTGATCCCTTGTTTCTCCGGTAGTTCCAACATTGACTCTCTCCTGTCCTTGTGCCCTGAAGCAAATTATATCATTAATAATTTTCTTTTAACTAATGTGAGTGGGAAAACTGGCATAAGGGCATCCTGGAATTTAGTAAATTACCAAAATAAAATAAAATATTTAACATATATGAATACATTTGGTATTTATTTATTTGTCAACCAAAGATTTCATTGAAACAAACTTTTAGTTCATTGTAACTATGATAATTAATAAAAAATGGTATGTGTAAGCACCATTTTTAAACAATGTATCTTGATGTCAATATAAGTATTTAAATTAAAGGTTCCACAATACTTGAGCTTCATTTTAAAATACAATAGGAAGTAACATTACGAGGTTTGTTTAATAATTAAGACATTTTGTCTGTACAGACTCAGTCTCTAATCGCTGACGATGTGGCTCAGAAGCCTTGAAACATATGTTTGACAAAAACAACCAACCATCCATCCATAGTAATTCTGCATGAAGGCAGGTCTTTCACTGCAATCATAGCATTTTAATGCTATGCTTTGAAGCTTTACTAGGGAATTATAGATGTGGTAGCTTCCCGTTGCTTTCCACACCAGTGAAATGATGAAGATGATAATAATGATGATGATGGCTGGATGATTTTTGGGGAACGCAAGGCCCTAAGCTTCCTGACATTTGTCTTACAGGTGAGGAAAAACCCTGAAAAAACCTCACCCAGGAGCCTGTCCCGACCGGGAATCGAACCCGGGTCCACTGCATGACAAAGCAGAACTCTACCTCGAGACCATAGAGGTGAACAAAACAACCATAAGAGGTAAGAATGTACAGACAAGTCTGTAATCGCTGACAATGGGGCTCAGAAGTCTTGAAACATATGTTCGACAAAAACAAGCAAAGTGTCTTAATTACTGAGTTTTACTTCACATTTATACACATCAATATTAAAATTTAAAAACCAAAAATGCTAAAATAAAAATTGAATAAAAATTCTAATGGGAAGTAACACTATGAGGCAAATTATCAATATTATATAATTTAATCAGACATTTTTACACATCACCTCATTAAATTATGTATAGTTTTGGAGATTATCATCTCCAATGTCAACTAAACTCTGACTGCTGAAATTGAACCATTAACAAGTGAAATATCTTAGAGATAATGATTTTTATGAGGTAAAGTGTAAAAACGTCTGATTTAATTATATAATAAAGCAACAGTCCTTGTAGACCCTAAAGCTGTCATCCAAGCTATTACCCAAAAAAAAATTTCACAATCAGAAATCATGAGTGAATGCCAAACTATATTGAAACTTTTACAAAACCTTGGCAATGAAATAGCAGACACTCTTGCCAGGAAAGGAACTGAAATAAAAATTTCAGTGATTCCTGAGCCACACCTGAAATGGAAAACAAACAACATCAAGAAGGTATGGGATGCTGAGAACACCAAAATATCCCAAGAAGCAGCCAAAGGAAAATGATGGGAAAAAGCAGAACAATTCTTGCAAATAAAGTTAAACTGAAGGGACATAAGGAAGTTGTTGCCAAGTTCAGCTGATGACGAGACACAACTGTTTCTTCCACCATTTCCACCGATTTGGAATGTATGCATCGACCAGTTGCCCACTTTGTGTTGATCCCCACCAGGAATCAACCAACAACATCTGCCCCACTGCCCACAGTTGAGTTGCGAAGCCAAAAAGAATACAGGATTTTGTCAGCTTGTACTGGGAGGTCAGAGAGAAAATTATATTATTCCCAGTTCCTGCGATTTGATAAATAAATCATATAATAAAGTAAAATGACTAATGAATGAATGAGTCACTTCTTATCTTACCTCACATTTAATGTTTTTTAAAAAGGGAACTGCAGTTTTCAAGAGGACTCCCTCTTATCTTCAGCCAACATTATGGTAAGATAAGAAGTGACTCATTCATTCATTGAATTAAGAACATCATAATGTTATTTCCCATATTTAACTATGAATAAAATGACCAACCCAATATTACATTTTGTATCATTTTCATCTCTTGTATGTTATCAGTTAGTGGAAAGTATTCCACTTCTGATGCATGGTATAACCCTCTGCATGCCACTGGTAAAATCTCTTGTGTCAGAGATTTAAATCGCATCTGCCAATGTGATCGGCTTTGCAAGTAGTTTAAGTATATTGTCTGGCAGGTAATGGACAGAAGCATCAGAGCCAATCTAATCAGCTCATGGCACCTAAAGGGTTAAAAAACTACCTAAAAATTCTAAATTTTTTTTTTCCCTCCATGGTATCTTTACCTTGTCGTGGTGGAGTGGCTTGCGTGCTTAAATGATCCTGAGAGCTATGCCGGCGGTAGCATTGCTGCCGATAGGGTTACCCATGCCGGACTGGTCGAAGGTGATAAGCCAGATGAAAAAAGTACCTTGGGCGAAAGAGTGACGATCTTTCACCGTAAAAATACAACCGTCAAGAAATGCGGACATGGGTTCATCTGGGGTAAAATTTTCCGGAGGTCAAATAGTCCCCCATTCGGTTCTCCGGGCAGGGACTACTTCAGGGAACCCATGCCAAAGGCTCAAACACAGGGACATGTTCCTAGGAACATGGAATGTTAGGACTTTATACAATAGCGGGGCACTAGAGATATTAACGCGGGAATTAGATAAATCGCCCTTGGATATAGTCGCTTTACAGGAAGTTAGGTGGCCAGGAGAAGGTAGTCAGGAATCAGGAAGCTTTGCATTATACTACGGGGGTGCAGAAAGACCTGCATTTGGAACGGGTTTTTTAGTCAGAAGGAGGATCCTATCCGCTATCCGAGATATTAAGTTTGTTAGTGATAGGATATCATACATAATTCTAAAGGGTAAACGACATGATTTTATAATTGTAAATGTACATGCCCCCACAGAAGATAAAGATGACAAGATCAAGGATGAGTTCTATGAAGAATTAGAATGCTTATTTGATAGCCTTTCACGATATCATATGAAAATTGTCTTAGGAGATTTTAATGCAAAAGTGGGGCGGGAAGATATATTCAAACCAACAATAGGCAAATTCAGTCTTCATGAAGATAGTAACGACAACGGGGTTAGATTAGTCACATTTGCCACATCAAAGAATCTCATTGTTAAGAGCACAACATTTCAGCATAAGGATATTCATAAATACACCTGGACGTCCCCAGATGGAGAAACTCGGAACCAGATAGATCATGTATTAGTGGATAAACGCTGGCACAGTAGCATCATTGATGTTATATCAGTTAGAGGGACAGACTGCAATTCGGATCATCATCTGGTCAGAGTGAAAATCAGACAACGGCTATCGCTTATGAGAGGAACAAACGCTAAAGATGATTCTGTAAAATTTGAATTAAAAAACTTGAAAAATGATGAAATGCGGCAAGAATACCAAATCAAAATTGCTAATAGATTTGAAGTACTGGAATCTTCAGATGACAATGTGGCAAACGAAGAAGAAACTGATATAAATAAAGAATGGGAGGCTATAAGAGATACTATTAAATTGTCAGCATCAGAAAGCATTGGTTGTTTAAAAAAGAGGCAAAACAAGAAATGGTTTGATGAGGAATGTGCCGACATTGTAAAGAAAAGAAAGCTAGCAAAAATGAAATGGTTACACGAGCCAAATGAGGTAAATTTAGAGCAATTGGGTAGTATTAGACGGGAAACCACCAAGTTACTAAAGAGTAAAAAGAGGGAATATTTGAGAGAGAAGATTAATGATCTTGAAATGAATGCAAAAAATAGGAACATTAGAGAATTATATCAGGGAATTAGTATAGAGAAGAAAGGGTTTCAGGCTAGAACAAACATAATTCGGAATGAAAATGGGGATATGATTGCAGATTCCAGGAGTATATTAAATAGATGGAAAAGTTACTTTAATCAGCTATTAAATGTACATACAGAACAGGACATTGAGGAGGATAATTTACAGACAGCAGAAATGCTAGTCGCAGAGCCAAGTGCATTAGAGGTTGAAATGGCGATTGAAAAATTGAAGATGTATAAAGCATCAGGTTCAGATGAGATCCCAGCAGAACTGATAAAATCAGGGGGAGAAAAAATTGATGGACAAGATACGCTGGTTGCTTAGTATGATTTGGGAAAAAGAAGCTCTTCCAGATGAATGGAAGGAATCAATTATCGTACCAATTTATAAGAAAGGAGATAAAACTGATTGCAACAACTACAGGGGCATCTCATTACTTTCAACTTCGTACAAAATTCTAACAAATATATTAGTAAGCAGACTTACTCCCTATATTGATGACATTCTAGGAGATCATCAATGTGCATTTAGAAGAAACAGGTCTACAACAGATCAGATTTTTAGTATAAGACAGATTTTAGAAAAGAAATGGGAATATAATGGTACTGTACATCAACTATATGTAGACTTCAAAAAAGCATATGATTCAATTAAGAGGGAGAAGTTATATAGTATCCTGCTGGAGTTCGGAATTCCTAAAAAGTTAGTTAGACTTATACGAATGTGTCTAAATGGCACAAAGAGTAGGGTGCGTGTAGGCAAACAGTTTTCGGACACTTTTGAAATCCAGAATGGGTTGAAGCAAGGAGATGCACTATCTCCTCTACTATTTAATTTTGTACTAGAGCATGCCATTAAATCTTTAGAGAATGAGGAAGGCTTACAACTGAATGGTATTAATAAGCTGTTAGTTTATGCTGATGATGTAGTATTATTGGCCGATAGCGAGGAGATACTAAAGGACAACACGCACACACTATTGAGTAACACTAAGAAATTAGGACTGGAAGTAAATATCAATAAAACTAAATATATGGTCACACGTAGAAATACATTATATAATGGAAATGGACAGCTAATGACAAATGAGGGAAATTTTGAGGAAGTGGCTGAATTCAAATACCTAGGAACAATAATCACAAATAGGAATGAGATGCACAAAGAAATTAAACATAGGCTCAATTCTGGAAATGCGTGCTATTATGCATTGCAGAGACTCTTGATGTCCCAACTCCTTTCAAAAAACGTTAAACTGAAAATATATAAAACTATTATTCTACCAGTTATATTATATGGGTGCGAAACATGGACTCTTACTTTAAGGGAGGAAAGGAGATTACAAGTATTTGAGAATAAAGTACTTAGGAAAATTTTTGGACCAAAGAGAGATGAACAGACAGGTGAATGGAGAAGACTACATAACAATGAACTACATGGTCTTTATAGGAAGCCAGATATAATAAGAACAGTTAAGTCTCGTAGACTGCGATGGGCAGGACATGTTGCACGTATGGGGAATGAAAGACTTGCATGGAAGCTTCTTGTAGGAAAGCCAGAGGGAAAACGCCCAGTTGGTAGACCAAGAATGAGGTGGGAGAACAACATTAAGTATGATTTGAGGGAAGTAGATTATACAGGGAATGATTGGAAAGCATTAGCTCAGGATAGGGATGTATGGAGAGCTTATGTCCGCGCGGCCATGAACCTTCGGGTTCGATAGTGCCAGTGAGTAAGTAAGTAATTTGTCCTTTTTTGTCCCCAGCATATGGTATTAGTCAGGTTGAATTTTGGTCAGTTATTTTTTAAAATGTCTTATACTGGAAAATTGTGATTTTCAACATTTTTTAAAACTTGATGTTGCTCATAACAATGAGCGACACCTCTAAAAAAATGTAAATAATTTGGGAGGGTTTAGAAAATTGTATTCACAGAGACAAAGTGTATTTATCACACTGATATTACTATAATTGCCATCAATATTGAAATAATACATTTTGAGTTTAGATGACTTTGATTTTTATGTATATAAGAAACTTTCCTTTAGGGGTGGTGGTCAGGGTTTGGGGATCGCTCACACGTAACATAACCTAAGTTATATCAATCTGAATTGTTTCGGATTGAACAAAATCATTGGTTGATGACAAGTAAATAATTACCAAACATTTAATTTGTCTAAAATATTATTAAATTTTGACCAGCCTCATGGTGTTGTGGTCAGAGCTTCTGACTACAATTCATGAGGTTTCTAGTTTGTTTCCTGGTTAGATCACTGCAATTTTTCCTTACAGTGATTTATTCCTATGGTCACCCCTGGTCTATGATTTATGTCAAGTTTATGTTTAAGGATTCTCCTGGTACTTTATTATAATTTTCACCCACCATATCATCAATGTACTGTAACTCTGCCTCCTAGGTGCACCAACCTCATAAGCGAGTTAGAATCTGTCAGTACCAGGAGAGAATCTCAAAAATATCTTAAGACTACCTGTTAACATTGGACAAAAATTAAATTTAGGCCTTATGTGAAGAAAATTCTACATTTCTCTGCTGGTTGAGATTGAACCAAGATCATCCAGTTCAAAATCAGTTGTTTTAGTCTGAGATCTCTGGTCTTACATTAATTCAAATAGAAGAAACACAATAGGAAAGTATTTTAAATATCATAACACATAATATTTCTAAAAACATAACTTTAATTATACCAACAATGAGAATAAAGTTTTATTATTACCCATCCAAAATAATTGTCATATTGGACATAAACAAGCCTTAACTCAATTTAATTAACACAATTTGGTAATTGTGAAGAAAAGATCATTACATATATTACGTATGTCAATTTTGCTCTAATACAATCATGATCATATTAACTATACACTTAACAGTTTTTAGCCTTCAGTAACAAAACTGTTATTTTTAATTTATATTTTAGGAAGTAACACTGTGAGGTTTTATTTAATAATCATTAAATTAATCAAATTTTATACCTAATTTTTTTAACTTTCATAGGGGGAAAAAAACACTATGAGGTTTAATTTAAGAATTAAATTAATGTTTTTATTACCTCACTTCATATCCCTTTTCTTCTAGACTGCAGTTTCAGAGCTTATATCCATCATCAGTAGCCTCTTGTCGACTGGTGTTATGTCGTTTCTTGGTGGTTTTCTTCTATCGGTGGATCGATGAACCTCTGGATCAAGTCAAAATTTGCACGAGTTTCAAAATTCATGAGTTTATCATCCAAAAAAACAAGAATGATAAACTCATGAACTTCGAAACTCCTGCAAATGTTGACTTGATCCAGAGGTTCATCGGTCTACCAATAGAAGGAAGAAGAAAAATGTCAAGAAACGACATAACACTGGTCGACGAGAGGCTACTGATGATGGAGATAAGCTCCGAAATTGCAGTCTAGAAGAAAAAAGGATATGAGGCGAGGTAATAAAAACATTAATTTAATTATTTTTATACCTCAATTCACATTTTGTATTTTTTTCAGGACTAGTTTTAAGACTGCCATCTGAGTGTTGATTTGACAGTTAGAATTCCTACATTCCTTACCGACAGAGGAAAAGTAGACCTATATGAATACCAAACTGTCAAGTCAACAGTCAGATGCCGCTTGAAAATATGGAAGAACTTCCTTGAAACTAATATGAGGTAAGGTGTAAAATCTGTTTCAATTAATTGTTATTTTTAAATTTGGTTAGTAGCAGATTACTAACACACACATATATTGAATAACGCTAAGAAATTGGAGCTGGGATAAAAATCAATAAATCTAAATATATGGTCTCATGTAGAAATACATTATATAATGGAAATGGATAGTTAATGACAAATGAGGGAAATTTTGAGAAAGTGGCTGAATTCAAATACCTAGGAACAATAATTACAAATAGGAATGATGTGCACAAAGAAATTAAACATAAGCTTAATTCTGGAAATGCATGCTATTATGTATTATACGGACTCATCCCAATTCCTTTCAAAAAAGATTAAACTGAAAGTATATAAAACTATTATTTAATATTTAAAGGAAGTGACACTAAGAGGTTTATTTTAAATGGTATGAGTTAGAAAATACACGATTCTTCAATAAACTATAAATATGAGGTGAGTTCTGTATTTTCTCACTCATATTATTTAAAACTGTTATTCTTGAGTAGTGTTAGACGGGAAACCATGAGATTACTAAAGAGTAAAAAGAGGGAATATCTGAGAGAGAAGATTAATGATCTTGAAATGAATGCCAAAAATAGGAACATAGAGAATTATATCAGGGCATTAGGATCGAGAAGAAAGGGTTTCAGGCCAGACAGGTGAATGGAGAAGACTGCATAACAGTGAATTACATGGTCTTTATAGGAAGCCAGATATAATGAGAACAGTTAAGTCTCGTAGGCTGCGATGGGCAGGACATGTGGCATGAATGGGGAATGAAAGATGTGCATGGAAGCTTCTTGTAGGAAAACCAGAGGGAGAACGCCCAGTTGGTAGACCAAGAATGAGGTGGGAAAATAACATTAACTATGATTTGAGGGAAGTAGATTATACAGGATCCATATTGGGCGGCCACATCTTCGCCAAGTCTTCAACGGTCAACAGGGCGACAAGGAATAGCACAGCTAAACTTGTAGGGCAGGGCTTGAAGAGCGGAAGAAGCAGCCCTCTCTTGGGGGGTGGATACCCAGAGGAGCATGTTTGGAGGCTCAGAGGAAGCAGCCCTTCCACCATCCTTGTCCTGCGAAGCGCTCGTAACGCTTCCAGGAGACATTTATCTTACTGAGAAGCTTCATGGAAATCAGCCGGATTGTCATAAAAGGAACCGACCCAAGCAAGATAAAAGGATACGATTTGGAATAAAGGACATTTTTAAATTAGGAAATTGGAACGTAAGGGGAATAAATACAAAAGAAGAAGAATTAGAAAGAGAATTAAAGAAAAAAGAAAAAGAAATAAATATAGCAACAATAACAGAAACAAAAAAGAAAACTAAAAGGAACAAAGGACTTAAAACACTATACTATGTTGTATAGCGGAGTTAGTAGAAAACAGACAACAAGAGCACAGTGTGGAGTAGCAATTTTAGTAGATGAAAAATGGAAGAACAAATTGAATAGCTATGAGTTTATAAATGAAAGAATCCTGATAGCCAGATTTAAAATTGAAAGAGGATATATGATGATAATTGCTGTGTATGCCCCAGAGGAAGGTAAGAAAGAAGAAAGAAAACAAAAACATTTTATAAAACATTACAAACATTAGTTGATAAATATACAAAAAGATCATAATTTAATAATAAGTGGAGACTTAAATGCCAGAGTAGGCAATGTCCCTATACCTAATGTAATAGGAAATAATGGAGAAAAATAACAATAAATGATAATGGACAGGATTTGAGCCAGTTTTCAGCCTATAATCAATTAAAAATAATGAATACCTATTTCCGAAAAAAGGACATACATAAATATACAAGAAGTGGATATAACTAAAGATAAATAATTGACTATTTAATCGTAAACAACAAGCTAGGAGCCTTGGTAAAAGATTGTGACAGTACATAGAGGCAGCGATATATACTTTGATCACTATCTCGATAACTAACATAAACATAATAGCTAAATGGCGGAAAAATAACATAAAGAACAAAAGAAACCAAGAAGAAGTATATAAAGTATATTTATTACAAGATCAAAGTATTAGACAACATTATGAAAGCAGAATGAATAATATATATATCAGAGATAGCGACGTCAGAAGATATAAATATTGAATGGGAAAATATATCAAATGTAATACATAAAACAGCAAATGAGATATTAGGAAAGAAAATAGAATAAGAAATAGGAAGGGCTTGAGAACTTGGAATGCCAATATACAAAATGCAGTGAATGAAAAACAAAGAGCATATCATACATATTTACGACTGAAAACAGAAGAATCTTACGAAGAATATAAAATGAAAAGGAGAATTGCTAAAAGCACTATAAGAAAAGCCCATCAGGAGTCATGGGATAAATTTATAAGCTCAGTAGAACATGATATGTATGGAAGACAAGAAATAGGTTATAAATTAGTGAAACACCTAAATCAAATTGAGAAAGATTCTGCCAGATTGAATATAATCCGAGAACAAGAATGAATACAACATTATGAAAAACTTTGGAAAAAGGAGGAAATTGAAGGAAAAGAGAACGAGGAAGAAATAAAAGTGGAAAATATTGATGTAATAGACTTAAATGAATTAGAAATGGCTCTGAAAACCACTAAGAATAGGAAAGCAACAGGATTAGATAATATAAATATGGAGTTAGTCAAATATAGTGGAATATTGTGTAAACTACGAATACTTCATTTAATTAATAGATGTTGGCAGACCTACGAGATTCCAACCACTTGGAAAACAGCAATTGTGAAGAATATATTTACAAGAGGAGACCGGAGAAATTGTGAGAATTACAGAGGGATTAGCTTAATGAATACTGGCTACAAGATATATATGAAAATAATAAATAATAAATTGAGAAACATGACAGAAGTAATAATAAATGAAAATCAAAGTGGATTCAGAAAGGGAAGGTCATGTATAGACAATGTCTTTACACTGAAACAACTCATAGAAAAGAGAAGAGAACATAACTTAGAAACTCAGATAGGATTTATAGATTTGGATAAGGCCTTCGATCGAGTAAACAGACAAAAATTATGGGAAATATTACGAATGAAAGGATACCCGCTGTGCCTTGTTGAAACAATAAAGAAATTATATGAAGACACAAATATAATTATAGATACCGGATTCAAAAGAACAGATACAATCAAAACAAATACTGGATTACGACAAGGATGTAGTTTATCACCCACTTTGTTTAATATATATATAGACGATATTTTAAATGAATGGAAAGTTTTAGTGAATCCAGGAATAAGAATAGATAATAAAGTGTTCATAAATAATCTTCTATTTGCTGATGATATAATCATAATACAGAAAAATGAAGACTTACAGAAATCTATGCATGCATTAAATGAAATACGTAAATTATATGATCTAAAGATTTCTGTAAGGAAAACGAAGACCATGGCTTTTAGAGGAAGAGATCCAGTGAGATCCAAAATTATTTTAGAAAATCAAAGTATAGAACAGGTGTCTAGTTTCAAATATTTGGGCTGTGTGTGGAACAATACAGAGAACATTAAAAAATAAAATTAGAAAAGAAACAAAGATAAAAATTTTTATTATTGATTTCGTACATCTCAATGATGGATAAATCATATTTGAAGAGAGCACTTGGTCTAGAGAACCAAGGGTCCCGGGTTCAAGTCCCGGTCTGAACGTATAATTTTTCTCTTCAAATATGATTTATCCATCATTGAGATGTACGAAATCAATAATAAAAACTTGGAAAAAGCCGTACTGGCTGTAATGTATAATTCCCAAATATGTCTTCTTAATAAAGGAGCCGCCATTTGCAAGATAGAAGCATGGCTTCACAGCATTTGGTGGATGGGAATTACAATGTATATAGAGAAAGATTTGCGTTTAGATCGGTACTTGCTCAGGTAGCTCAGTTGGTAGAGCACTTGGTCTAGAGAACCAAGGGTCCCGGGTTCAAGTCCCGGTCTGAGCGTATAATTTTTCTCTTCAAAAAGATAAAAATGTATAATGTTATGGCAGTTCCCACAATATTGTATGGATGTGAAACTTGGGCGCCAATGAAAAAACAGAAGGATAGAATACAGACAGCGGAGATGAGGTTCCTAAGACAAGTTAAAGGATGTACAAGACTTGATAGAATAAGAAATGATGATATAAGAGAAGAATTGAAAGTACAGCCTTTATTGGATAAGGTCACAAATTACAGACAGAAATGGATTGATCATATGGATGGAATGAGTAAGGAGAGATATCCATTGTTAGCAAGAAATTATCAAGCAAGAGGAAGATGTGATGTTGGAAGACCTAGAAGACATTGGGCTGATGCATTATGAAGTCAGAACGGGCAATTGCCTAATTCCTGGAGTGATAATGATGATGAGATTATACAGGGGATGATTGGAAAACATCGGCTCAGGATAAGGATATATGGAGAGCTTATGTCTGTGTGGCCATGAACTTGCAGGTTCATTAGTGCCAATGAGTTAGTTAGTTATTCTCCCAGTTATACTGTACAGATGTGAAACGTGGACTCTTACTTTAGGGCAGAAAAAAAAAAGAGAGAGAGAGAATTTGAGAATAAAGTTCTCAGGAAAATTTCTGGGCCAAAGGGAGGTAGACAGGCAAGTGGGGAAGACTACATAACAGAGAGCTACATCATCTTATGGGAAACCAGATATAATAAGAACAGTTAGGGATCATAGACTGCGATGGGCAGGCCATGTGGCATGAATGAAGAATGAAAGAGGGGCATGGAAACTCGGAGGAAAAGCAGTCGGAAAATCAGAGGGAAAGTGCCTAGTTGGTAGGCCAAAAACAAGGCGGGTGAATAACATTAACCATGGGTACTATAGTTTCAGCGAGTTAGATTATCTTATTTTTTAACAAAGCTCCTTAACAACTCATGTCATTAGCATCACAATTAAAATACAGATATGAAAAGACTGGCAAATTTTACTCAGAAACCACTAATTTCATTTTTGAGGTTCTTTTAAGTGCCATAAATCTATAACATGGGATCCACAGTTTTACTTCCCATCTTCCCATGCTCAGGAAATTACACCGGTCAACATGATTTTTGTCTCATGAGTATCAATAGTTGTATTTACTGCAGTTTTTTATCGTGCTTTCAAATATGTATTCGGAATTTCTCCATCACCCACAGTTTTTTTATTTCAATTTCAATTAATGGATTTAAATACTTATTCTTTTAATAAACGTTTTTTCGTCCATTTGTCCATTGTAAAATAAAATCAAATGAGCTAACTCAGGAGATTTCAGCTATGGAAAAGAGACATCAAGGCAAATGGAATCCTAATATGCTGGCCGATTATTGTTGGACTATCAAGAGGGATGCTCCACAGGCAAAATATAGCATAAAATCATCATTTCTTACTTTCTAGGTGAGTCCGAATGTTCGAATATTGTGTAGTTATGAATGTAGAAAATATAAAAGTGTTTGAAAATATAAATTCCTGTCTCTTGGAAACCTTGTGTGATGGAGAAAAACCAATATCATATTTGAATTCAGGAGAAAAAATACTATCAGAATCACATATTTTTCTTTCTGAGAAAAAAAAAGTTTATTTTTTGTTGCTCAGTGTTATTTACGGTCTTCAAATTTATTGATGCTGACTGAAATTTAACCTAACTTCTCAGCTATAACACAGGTTAGGTTAGAAAACATACAAGTTCAATTCAATCTGTTTTTCTCTATTTACATACATTCAGAATTTTTATATTGAAAGGCTAAAAACTGTTAATAAGTTAGAATGACTTTGTTTCAAAGCAAAAAATTACACACTTTATTTTTCTCACAATTATCAAATGTTTTAAAAATCAAATGACAATCAGCTATAGAATTTTAACTATGAACGATGTTCAAAGAAGTTAATACATCTATGAAAATAAGTCATAGTTGGCAAATTTTGTTCAGAGAGTGATTTTAATCACATTTTTTTTTTCAGTTTTAATTGCGCCATTAAAACTCTTTTTTATGGACATGATTAGGCTACTGGTACTTAAAAACCAATGATCCAAAATAAAAACTTGTTTTTTAATATTTAATATTGAATCCAATAGCAGTTTATTATATTTTACTATAATAAACATACCTAATAGTATTTAATAAATCTTAGCAAGACGTGTACTTTGCTACGGCAGTGAGGCATGGAGAAGAGAACAGGATAACTTCTAGTGAAATGAAATTCATGAGATATATGCAGCAGATACACTAAATGGGATTACAAATGCAGTGGTGATGTATTGAAGGAACTATGTTTATAACCATTCTTAAAAACACACATAAATATCAGAACAACTGGATGAATCATTTGCGACGAATGAGTTCAGATAGAGTTCCCAAAGCCATGTTTTGTTATTGTCCAACAGGGAAGAAATCTCTGGGCCATCTTTACTATATATACACATATATATATATATATATATAATGAAAGTCTACACATCCATAATATATTTTATAAACTTACTATGTCAATGGAATATTTATAAATTGAAGGAAACACTGCATACAAAATTCATCAGTGAGATCATAACAGGTCCATAGGCCTAAGACTTGGTTGGAATAAGAAGAAGAAACAGTATTTAATTAATGAAGTCAGGCATAACATTGCAGAAATTCATTATATATAAAATAAAACAATTTACCTTAGTAGTAATTCTGCTAAAAGAATCAGCTATCAATCTGGGATGCAAATCTGTCCAAGATACAAGTAAAAGTGATAAAACAAGAAAAACATACCCTAATTGATCCCGACACATATTTTGTCCTTCAACAGGGCATCGTCTGGGTGATCACATCAAAGTAAAAACACTACTAAAAAAAACAATGTTTATCCAGATGTAGGTGATGACACGAATCCATTGCATACTTATTTCACTTTAGAAGAATCCATACTGTGTATAAGTTGCAATGGAGCTGCATTGATGTATATGCAGCTTATGTGGGCATTTGTTTAGTTCCTTGTTTACCTAATATGTTGACAAGGTTAACCCATCAAGGTGAGTACCCATGAGGTTGTAAGAATTAGACCAATAGAGAGAAATGAAAGTAGGAAAAGATCTCCTAGTATTTGAATGCTCTAATACCATCAGAATCAAAAAACAATAATTAGCCAAGAGAGGCTATATAGGAAAGATAAAAGTAAGGAGCAAAACACAAATAAGTGGAAGCAATGTTTTGCTGAGCTTTGGGCACCTTGTGGTTGCCATCCACATGTCCCCTAGATGCGGTGAAGAATTTGTGAATCAAATCTTTTTCCCTGGGAATTTAAAAACTCATAATTCTATTTTTATTCTTCTGGATATAGATCTTCTCCCAAATGGTGAGCTCTTTAGCATTTTCTAACTGTTTGTGAGAAGATCTACATCCAGAAGAATGAAAATAGGATTATGAATTTTTAAATTCACGGGGAAAAAAGATTTGATTTACAAGTTCTTCGGTCAACCAGAAGATGGAGTGGGAATTGACATCTTGGTGTTGACAACATAGAAATCAACATAAAAAAGTCGACGATGGTATGAACAACATTTTGAAACATGTCAAATGAAACTTGAAGTGTTTATGAGGTAAGATGACCAGATTAACCTTATTTATCTCAAATTTTACTTGTATTAAAAAAATTCACAAACATTCAATAGGGGATCGTTTGTTGGAAAATGTTAAATGGCATATGTCCAGGCAAAAGTCAAGTTCTTGCCATATTTGGTCTAACATGTTGACATCAATTGATTCAATGAGGATGTTTTATGTGCTATTTTCAACTTTGATGCACAACAATTGCACTAATGTAAACTTTGAGAGTTTTTCTGTCCAATGTTGCCTCATTCATTTTCCTATCATAAATATGGGTTGTAAGGAATAGTGAAGTGCAATCTAAAACCTCTCCTATCCAAAACCAAACCTCAGCCTGCCTGTGGTGCTACCTGCTTATAACAGATGAAGTTCTGGGGACCAAGTATTGGCAATAACATCACATGGAGAGGAAATGCTGCATGGATGGAAACTCCACCACTTTATCCCTTCAGATTGCTAGCCCGGATAGTATCACTCGGGCAGTATTTTAGAGTTGCTTTCAATTCTCACAACAAGTCTTGGATGGATTGGAGGGATAATTCTGTTGACAAAAAAGGCAAGGAAAAACTGAATGAATCATTGGCAATATATGAGTTCACATAGAGTTCCCAAACCCATGCTTTGTTACTGTGCAACAGGGAAGAGATCTCTGGGCCATTCAAGGAAGCGCTGGATATAAAATTCATCAGTGAGATAGTAACAGGCCTCTAGGCCTAAGACTTGCGATGATGAAGAAGAAGTAGATAAGTAAATTAGGTCCATTCATTTGTATTTAATTTTTACGTACATCATGCAACTTATTTTGAACAGTTTTGACCACATTTGGATGCTTAAAATCTGATTTAAACAAACTCATAATTTTTTAAAGTTTTTATTATTAATTTAATACTTTCCACTGAAGGACAAATTACATTTGAAGAGAAAAATTATACGCTCAGACCAGGGTTTGAACCCAGGACCTTTGGCTTTCTAGACCAATGCTCTACCACTGAGCTACCTGAGAACTCCAATCTAAATGTAAATTTTTCTCTTATACACTGTTAATTGCAGAGTGCCAAATGCTATGAGCATTTGCTCGATCATGCAAATGGCGGCTTCTTGTTTAAGAAGACATTTATTGGTAAATTAAACACTACTTTATAAAGCCAGTAGGGCTTCTTTTAATGTTTTTATTATTAATTTAATACTTCTCACTGAAGGACACATTATATTTAAAGAAAAAAATTATACACTCAGACCAGGGTTTGAACCTAGGACCTTTGGCTTTCTAGGCCAATGCTCTAACACTGACCTACCTGAGAACTCCAATCTAAACGCAAATTTTTATAATTTTATACATTGTATAAGAGAAAATTTTGCAAAATCTAGCAAATACTTGTAGCATTTGGTGCTCGGGAATTAACAATGTATAAGAGAAAAATTTGCATTTAGATTGGAGTTTCTCAGGTAGCTCAGTGGTAGAGAGAGCATTGGCCTAGAAAGTCAAAGGTCCTGTGTTCAAACCCCAGTCTGAGCATATAATTTTTCTCTTCAAATATCATCATTTTTTGCCAACCCTGAACCAGATGGAGATCAATATAACAGTCACTGCTATGTAACATGACAGTTATTTTGGAAGAAAATAATAAATAACCATGAGATACAACAACTTACAACAAAATTATCACCATTCAATCCTTAATATATCTAACCAATAGAGATTAAGTAAGTTACTTTAAAAAAAACATCAATATAAATATGTGAAAGTCTACGTGAATACAATATAAATACTGTTTTCATATGGAAGACTATATAACACTGTAAAATTAAATCAATATCAAGAATATGTAACATTACTTATGTTAAAATTACAAGATACCTAGACTAAGAAAAATCTTCTGTTCTGTAACTAAGAAAAACCACATAATATAAAAATTGTTCAAACACAGACAAAATCATTTTACATTTTAATTGTATGAAAAACATATTTTCCACAAGAGACAAGGTGACAACATTAGTAAGTATTGAACAATTAGATTAAAACTGGAAGTTATTGCATTAAAAACATTAAAATGTTTGGTCGACTGAATTAATATTCAGTCTAAAGCAGTAACAAATATTATTTTGTGTTCAACTTTTTAGGAATTGATGTTGGGAAGTCGGAGTTATGGCTGAGGATGAACTAGACAATAGTTTGAAACTGTAATATCGTGAAAAGGACGAATTCTATGAGATGAGTTGTCAAAAATGTTCTCCAATGAATTTCAACAAATATGAGGTATTTTTTTAAAATAAAAATTAATGTCTGAACTGTGAATCAAATTCTGGATCTCCGACTCTGTACATCAGTGTGCAGCCCACTACACCATTTGAGACACAGTACAAATGCTAACATTTCTTTCCACTTATAAATGTTAGCGTTTGTACCATGTCTCGAAAGGTGTAGTGGGCTGCACACTGACGTACAGAGTTGAGGTCCGGGTTCAATTCGTGGTTCAAACGTTATATTTTCTTTACAAAAAATTAATTTGTTCAGGATGGGAACATGTAAAACTAAATATAACATCAAACTATTAGGTACTATTATTCTTAAATTATTTTATGTATTATTTTCATGACTTATCCTGTTGTCTATGCAAAAAGTCTGTCATGCAATAACTGTATAAACTAAACAAATTTCTCAGCAAGTCAAATTTATGTTCCTGTTTTATTTGTTTAATCTAGAAATAAGGGGCTGCCGGACATTGGCATCTTTTAAAAGAAATCTAAAGTTATATTTGCCCTACTCTTGACTTCATCATTACCCAGTGTAAGGTACCGGTACATATATTAATTGGTGATTCTTGTATAATTTATCATATTTATACTATAATTATCATTATTATTATCATCATCATAAGTATTATTATTATTATTATTATTATTACCGTAAAAAAATGTTGCTTGCACATGAAATTTCCATTACAACATTTAATGTATTTTTAATTCCTTATAATTAGTATAGTGTATATATAATCTACATTGTCAAATATAGACTTGTAATTTGTGCTGGTTGAGTGGGAGAGAAGGCCTTATGGCCTTAACTCTGCCAGAGTAAATATATCATTATTATATCTTTCTTTTGTTAACCCTTACATTGGAGAAACTAATTTTCTCATGCCAACTTATTTAAATGTGCTAGACTGCAGTGAAATAAAACAATGCAAAACCACAAGTTATTGTCTATTGGATATTGTATAATCTGACATAAATTTAAATAATTTCTACTGATTCGTTTTTTTATTACATTATTAAAAATGTTAAATAAATTAAACCAATGCATCTTAATAGATACATTGCTAATTTAAGAGTTAATTAAATTATATAGTACAGTAAAAGCTCCTTATTCATGGCGGATATGTTCTGCACAAATACAGAAACAGCGAATATGGAATGGTAATTTGTATGGGTATATAGAGGACAAGTTCCAACGTTACAGAATAAAATAAAAATTATCAAAATAAAATCAATTAATGACAGATTTTGAACAATTTCTATTAATTATTACTGTCAGGTTTAGGCAAGGACTTAAAGAATTAGTAATTTTTTTCTGTTTTGCCGCTTTTAAAAGGTCTTTCAATTATGATTGATAATCAGGTGTGAATTATGCGATAGAACTCCTTATTTTGTCTTCAGATTTCTTGATTCATTAATATTGAAACAGCGTGATATAGATGCAAATGACTCGCCAATGCGCATAAAAGGTCAAGCACTTCTATTTTTACTTTAAGCGGCAACACTAATTTTTTTATCTTCGGTACTAATTTTTCTTTCCTTTTACTCGACATTATAAACTGGGAACAAAGCAGAAGAGACACATGTTATTCAATCAAAATTATTGCAACGAACAAGTTGAAACAATAATATACCGATCATGGCGATGGAGGCATTTGTCAAAGTACACATCGGCACATGAAATACGACAACAGCTTTTAACAATGAACTTCAGGGTTAGTGACAATAAGTTCTCTTTTGTTTTGATATTTATTTGTCCATTTGAATCCTTCTAATATAGTGACTGGATCCACGAATAAAAAAATGTTTATCCTGAATACAGGAACTGTGTCACAATTCTTTAACCCGCGAATAAGGAGCTTCTACTGTATACAAATACACTGCAACAAAGCAAACATGGTGGGTACAAGAGTGTTTTTTTATTTGGATTTAGGTCAACACCCACTTCTAATGATCAGATTTTATTGATTTTTGGAGAATATCTTCCTCATTTTATTTCAATAGAATATATTGAGTTTCATTGTGATTTATAAAAAATTGCAACTGCTAGAGTGATTTTAAAATTTTTTGTTTCACATGAACTCTTACTCCTAATGGCTCAATTTTGCTGGTTAATCGAACTGGACCTTACTTTTTTTTAAGTTAATTGTTATAAACCGAATATGGTTTTAAAAAAATTAAAATTTAGCTGCTAGAACATTAACAGATTATTATATGTAAATGTTGTTCATGGTCATTTTTGGTGTCTAATAGGATCAGTGAAGATCTGTATAATATTTTTCAAAAATCTTTTCATGAAAACAACATTATTTCAGAATCCACTAAAAGTGTTAAAAATAATATTAATATCTTTATTATTTTAATAAAATGAAATAAAATTAATCAAAAATATAGTATGTGTCACACTGCAAAAACAAAATATTTTATATTTGAATACTTGTATATTTTATACTGAAATTATGATTATGATATGTATTAAAGTAATTTATACAAAGAAAATGTCATCACCTTGTCTCCATAGATATATAAAATCTAATCACTTTGTAAAAATTTTCATTATATCACTGAAGAGTTGGATTAAGATAAAAATAATTCTGAGCAACTTTATATAATATTAATTTTTATTTTAAAAAATATTTTTTATCTTAATGTTTTATGATGCCTTTTCATTTTTCAATTTTTGGAATATTTATATTACATACTTACCTAGATTTGGTTTTTAAAACAGTTAAAAAAGTAAGATGATCCTGTTACACCCTTAGGAGACCCTTGGGACTATGTAAAGTTAAGGCTTCCACCTTTCTAGACAATCAGTGTTAGATGTCAGCACTGCCTGAAGGAAGAACAGATTTCCATTAGGGACTGAATCGACCCCAGGACCATGGTGCCATCCGAAGATTTAGCATTGATAGGGCCAGGATTTTTAAACTGTTCTAAACCTTCTGGTCGCACCATGGCCCTGGGGTCAACTCAGCCTCCAAATGAAGTGAGTACCAGAGTATGTTCTAGGGGTGAAAAGTGCCATTAGATTTTAACCTAGCTGACAATTATTCTGATTGTCTGGATGGTTAAAAGCATTAACTTCCTACTACCCCAAGGGCTCTTAAGCCCTGTAGTGGGATTAATTAATCTTTAATTACATTTTCACAGGACTCAGTATTCCTCGTATATTTCATTATCCACTTTTTCAGGTTATTGTTTGAAACAAAGAAGGAAAAAAAAACTGTTATTTGAACCTCACAATGAATTCTACTAAGTTCTACAGAATTGTAGTGTGTATGCACAAAGTTTATGAAGTTTCCGATAGATGGTAACCTGATCTGTGAAACAGGTATGACCAACTTTCATAATTAATTTCCAAAATATGTTTTTAGAAATTCATATACACTAACTTGCCCATTCCTAACTTAAAATTAATTTCATACATATTATTCAATAAACTATAAACTAATCTGGGCTAACTAACCTTTCCCTTCCCAATACAATGAAATGAAGTTAGTATATGCCCATTTCTTAAAAATATATTTGGAAATTTATTGCGAAGGTTGGCCACACTGGTTGCATGGATAGTGCTTCCAAGAGTGCAAGCACACTATGATTCTGTGAACTTAGAAGAAATCAATGAGAGACAATTATTACATTTTGTACACATAGATAATTGTTTTAAAATTGTAAAAAGATGTTTTAAGAATCATTAAAAATTGTTTAAAATAGTAGGAAATGTTAGTAGAAATGGAAAAAGTACATAGTGTAATAGTATTATAAGAAAGTTATATGGTATAGCATAGATAGGAGTACTATAAAAAAACAGCCCAAATGAATAAATGAAAGAAAGAGGAAGAAGTGGATTTATGTGAAGAGATAGGAAGTACATTATTTATATTAATTGGGTCCCATTTTTTTACTATTGCCGTAATGTAATATAGCACAGCATCGGTTTATCTGAAACAATGCTTAACCAATGTTTGCATAACTGATTTTTTTAAGTACCGGTAACCAATCACTTGAAAAAACAAATTATATAGATGTCATAAAATCAATATGAAACAATGAAACAGTGATATCAAACACAAAAAGTTGAGAAGTAGATCAAAAGAAGTCCAATTTTGTTTTTGCTTCTGAGCTCAGACTTATTTTTAATAAAATTAAAATGAGCCATAGTTCATCTCACCACACACACTCTGCATTCTTCACCGCACAGGACCACGGTTTCACAAACAGTTGTTCTTACCATCAGACATTTTTTCGACTGTTGAATTTTTGTCTTCATCATCGTCTTCTAAACTGCCATCTAGTGTTGATTTGATGAACTTTGAGATTAAATCTTGCTTGCTGGGAATTTAAAAATTCATGTATTTAAATTTATTCTTCGGTATGTATACCTTTTCCCAAACTGTTAATTCCAACAGCTTTGCCAAATGTTTCAAAAGTTTAGTTTCTTTTTCAATTTTATGATTCTCTATCAAACTATGTGCTGCAATTGCTGATTTCTCAATTTCACCATTTTTAATATTTCTAAAGTGTTCTTTGTGTGAGTGACCAAATGCCTTTTTTTTTCCCCAAATATATATTTTATTGCAGTCTTTACAACTAATTTGATAAATTCTAGATTTTTTACTGTCTAGGGTATTAATTTTTTATTAGTTGTTAGAAGATTGCCCAAGTTAAATTTATTTATTGGTGCTAATGTTATATTGAATTTCTTGAATTTTTAAAACATTTTTTGTGTTTCACAATAAGTAATTTTTTTTTTGCCAATAAATCTTGAAAAGGCTTTGAAGAGAGCAATTGGATAGCATTAACATTCTTGTTGTTCTAATCACTTCTTAGCCGGTCGGTCCAGCGCTACAGCATTTGCACAACGTCTATATGGTATGCATATATTTGCCAACACTTTTAGTTAACCAATGTTTCAGTTGATCAGTATTCAGATTAATCGATGCTGTACTGCATAACAGTTAATTATGCAATTTGAGAAGAAGAAAAAATATAGTAAAGTAATATTTAAATTAATATAGGGAAGTAAACATTATGAGGTTATATCATTAATAGTGAGTGGAGAACATATTTTTAATGACTCACCTCATATAATTTGAAATTATATGAGGTGAGTCGTTAAAAATATGTTCTCCACTCACTATTAATAGTAAATTGAATATGGAAACTAAACACTTCTTCAGTGATATAACAAAAAGCCTTAGCAAAGCAATTACCTGCTACTAAATATAGACAAAGGGTATGATTTGTGTATTGTGTGTGTGGTATTGTCTGCAGGCAAGTTGTAAATACCTACACGGGATTACAAAGACTTGATGCTCACAGGGGTACCAACATCAATGAGGAAGGAAAGACAGTTACAACATAGGAATGATGCAGATAAACAAAATAGTAACATCATAGAAGAAATGAGATGGAATCTTACCGTCATTTGGTTTATTTTTCTGTACTGTTTACACTTTGTCCGCTGTGTAAGAGAAGAGTAGGAGAAAAGAAGAGAAATTGGATTATACTCAGAGTCAAAGTTGAAGAGAAAGACAGATCATAAAAGCAGGAATTGCTGTCAATATGAAAGTGTCATGCATATATACAATGTGTTTATGTACAGTGTTCTTTTATACGGAGTGGAACAAACTTTCACAGGTTGTTAGGAGATGGTTTTGTTAGAGGGTGTAAATAAATTCAATACCCAAATTTCTAGGGATGATAGAATGGACCAAAACAAACATTTTTTGTTATATGATCATGAGCCTGAAACTAATTGAGGTGTTGACATGGGAAAGGTAGCAAGTCATAAAAATCAAATTTTACAGGGGAAGCAAAAAACAATTTTGACACTTTTAAATTTAAATATGTTTTGTAAACATAATATGAATGTGTCTTTTATGTCTTTCGGGCTAAATGGCCGTGGTCTGATTTTATTAACACTTGTCTACTACTGCAGTAGACATCCTCAGGAGATTCTGCATGCTCTATGACCTCCTAACTCTTCAAATGTCGGCTGCAGACTGACTGTGCATTGGAAATCATGTCCTTATTTATAGTTGAGTATTGTGTGGTGATGTTTTCTATACGGTCCATTACTTTGGAGCTATTTTTTTATTGGTTGTCATGCCAGCCAGTCTGCAGCCAACACTTGAAGAGTTAGGAGGTCATAGAGCATGCAGAATCTCCTGAGGATGTCTACCACAGTAGTAGACGAAACGTTGAGTGTTAATAAAACCAGATCTGGCCATTTAGCTCGAAAGACATAAAAGACATGAATCAAAACACCTGCCATGAAAGTTTACAATTTTACATAATATGAATATTTTGTAACTATTTTGCAAATATAATTTCTTGTTTAGTAGTGTCAAAATTATATTAAAATTAATGTTGAGTAAACTGTTTTTTGCTTCCCTTGTAAAATTTGCTTTTTATGATTTACTACCTTTCCCTTGTCGACGCCTCAATTATTGAATGATGAAACCAGAAACTCTACTATACTGTAAAGAACAAAAATACTAACAGCTCTAACTTTACTTATGACACTCTTGTGAAATTAGAGAACATTTGAACCACAAATTCGGTGAGAAGTGGATTGGCAATGGTGGGCTCATTGGATGACCTGCTTCTTCTCCCAACCTCATCCCATTTAAGTTTTGTGTGTGGAGGAGGCACTTGAATCAGGCGCAGTGGACTAGTGGTTATGTTCTTTGCCTCTGATCCTTAGATAGTGGGTTCAAACCCGGCAGGGGTCGATGGATTTTTTAGGATGGAAAAATCCAAGGAGCAAGTCCTCCAGGACGGACTTTAAATCATGGGTCCTGAGTCTGAAGATTTTCAGGCTTGTAAAATATTCTTAAGCCTGAATAAAGAGCCCTCTAAGCAAATTTTACTGACCTTCTTCATCCTAGTAATACCTCAGTTGCCTACTAGATGTGTTACTGTGTCGGTATGTTGACTACATATCATTCATGACATCTGTAGGAAATACTGTAAGCGTAACTTGGTCTATTAACTCCTAACAAAGGAGAGGCTGAGCCCAACACATTGGGCTGTTATGCCATTGTAGGAAGGGGGGGGGCACTTGAAGAGTTTGGTGTACAAAATTCCAATTGAATCAGAAGAAGAGCTCATCGCTCGGGTCCTTGCAGCTGCTGACTCTTTGCATCGCTTGCTTGGAGTCTCTGAACATATATGACATGTCATTATAAAGCTTGTATTGAAGCAGGAGGCTGCACTTTTGAAAAATGTTCATAAAGGATTACAATTGAGTGCCATAAGTAATATTATGACTGTAGTAGTTTTGTTCTTTGCAATATAATATAGTTTTGGTTTTCTCATACAATATTAGTTTCAGATCAATGGTAATATATTCTATTAATCCAAGAAGTTTGGTTATTGAATTTAGTTATATTTTGTATAAGGAATCCATGGTGACTTATTACAGATTAAAGTATTAGGCATGTAACATGTCCTTTGAATGGGTTCTGATAGATTAAAAGGGAAGACAACAGTGAAGCAGAGTAAAAAGTATCTCCCAATAAAAAATTATATCTCTGAATCTAATTACCTGGTAACATAAACATTTGTCATGTTACTTAAGTGTGCATTAAGCTTTAAAAAAATATATGTATTTTTTTACATATTTTAAACAATTTAATCTGAATTAATTTATGGGTAATTCCTGAAAAAAATCATACTATTGACACACATTTGTCAAAAAATACTTGAGGTAGGGTTATTAAAATTTCAGAACACTTTACCCACTCTATTATGATGTTCCTGTAGCACATTCAGAAAAATGGTCCTTAAAAAACTATATTAAATATAAATTAATAAATTAATATTAGTAAATAAATATTAAAAATAATTAGTTTATATAAATTTAAAGTTAAAATTCAATCACATCTTGGATTCAAAATATACAATAATAAAACTGGTATTTTTATAACCTATATAATGACTTATGTGAAATTTCATTATATTCAATAGATAAATATTAACATATATCATACATTTTTTAAAATAATGACACAAAAAGCAATCCCTGAAATGTACTCACAAGGGAACTGCCACCCATTGCATACCAAAAACTATCTTGAAATATCTCCCAGAGATGCGTTGTAATATACTAAGGCCATGTCCAAAAACAATCTGCCTTTTTAACTGCAAGGCAATCAAATCCAGCCCACATCTCTCATTTAAACTATACGGAAGTAATACAACTAGATTGGATAATCTGCCATTTATGCTGCATCCACCTCACTCCTCTGTGCTCTTATTGTAGCAGAGATGTCCATCTGCTTAGTACAATGAGTTGACACTGCTAGATTGTAGCTTCCATTTCTGTGCCTTGCAGTTAAAAGCAGTAGATAATTTTTTTGGGCATGACCTAGGTAAATCACAAATCTTCTCTGAGAAAAATTTCAAAGAAAATTTTGGTATGCAATGGTTTAAAGTTCCCTTGTCGGAATAAACTGACTCATATGTATTATCAAGATTATTAGGACAAATTAAAATATAATTGAAAGTAATTATATCCAAAAATATGTGCTAATTGGATATTAATTATTACATAAATTCACAAATATGAACATGTAATCAGCCATTTGTATTATAAATTGTGACGATGGAAGAAATGAAGACCTCTTCAGTACTGCCAATTTACAAAATTAAATGCAAATTGTATAACATATATTCTAATTTATGTAAGTGTATTAACAATATTTTATGTTTGAAATTTAAAAAAATGTTTTTTTTATTTATTTATAGAAGCATTTCATATACATGGCTTAACAGTATTCATTATACAGAAAAAAATTCAAAATGAATAGGGCAAAAATGAAGCATTTCTGTGACTACTGTATTAAATTTATTTTACAAATATAAATTAGCATGATAGCTTAACTCTGCAAGTTTACATGGATATTCACAGATGTTCAATGTGGGTTCCATTTATAACACACCAGATGTCTATAAGATATTCCATCTAATATATAAAAATGCATGCTTGTTTGTTCGTATTTTATCTGCTGCCATACCATTCATCCGATTGTGATGGGGCTTTTTGCAAAATGCTCAGGAGATTCCCCGGATGTTTATAGGCTATAAGAGAGTTGTAATACTCAACCCCTTTACCCCAAAAATCATCCTTTGTAAAAAAAATGTGAAAAAAGTTACTTTTCGGATGCTAAAAAATGTCTTATGCTGCCTAAACCATAACAAATACATAGAATTAATGTATAGAGAATTGAATATCTCAAAAACTCTAGAAAAAAGTCTGCAACAGCATATAGTTATATTTCATGGATAATTCACATTAACTGCTTTTGTCTTTCATTCATGCCAATATCGGGAAAGTAGATTCCTGGGCAAGTGTAGCAGCACTCAGCGGGTATTCTTTTATGGATAACTCACAATAACAAATTTTGTCTTCCAGCTCATTTATGTCAAGAAGATTGGGATAAGTAGATTCCCAGGCAACATTGGGTAATCAGCACGGGGTATCTTAAAATAATTTGATATAAATTTATAATTATTTTTTTCCTTTTATTATTCAACTGAACATAAAAACATTAATTTTTGTCTTTCAGCTCATTTATGCCCAGAAGACTGGGATAAATAGATTCTCAGGCAATGCTGGGTTATCAGCATGGGGTATCTAACAATATTTACGATATAAATATATAATTTATTTTTCCTTCTACTTATTCAACTAAACATAAAAATACATTAATTTTCATTTATTTAGGTGTGGCAGCGCAAGCCGGCTATTAGCTACTTCCTTAATAAATTACAATAGGAAATAAGATTATATGGTTCTTCTTAACAAATAAGGTAAGTCTGTATTATGTTACCTCATAAAACATGTTTCTTTTAACTTATTTCAATATGCAGACATACTAAAACTTGTCCAAAGAAACATATTTTATGAGGTAGCATAATACAGACTTACCTTATTTATTCCATTCCTTGCCAGACCTGCTTCAAGACAGTCATCTTCAGATTGTACTTCTGACTAATTCCAATTTATGTAACAGAGACAGATCTGCATCATGCTCAAGGAAAGTTGCTGTAACTCTTCAATGTGTCTCGACTGTTTATATCAAGAGCAAAAAAAAAAAAAAAACAGACTGACACACATTATAATAGAGGCATTTGAATTGCATGGGCGATGGCAGGAGTAGGGATCTCGCATTATTTAGTGGATGGAAAAAACTTGCGAGTTGAAAGACCCACACAGAAATTTCTATATGAATCTCAACCTCCATAGTGGAAGGTTCTGTATGCATCTACCCTCCATGTCAATAAAATTCGATGCCAGAAACTTCTGTACTAGAATAACCTCAATTAGATGCTGAGAAATTTTCTGCTGTCACTGTTTGTGAGGGTTGGAAGTTAGTCAATTGCGTTGTGACAGCGATACAGTGAACTGAGATAAGAATCTATGGTAAATGAAATAATTAGTGACTGGAATAATTGTGTGACAAATGAACTGTAAAGCAAGATTAATTATTGTAGCAAGTTGTTAGGGAAGTGTCACTAAAAGTTTATGTGAACCAAATAAATTTATTGTAAAAATTTTAGCTGATCAACTGTCATATTTATTACAAGAAACAATGTGAAAACGACTCCAATGGGACAATACTATACAGAAATAATCCCATGAAGTGACATACAAACTGAAGATGGAGCATTATTAGTCTCTGAAACCAGTTTTAAAAAGAAGACAAAATATAAAGTCAGGTGTAATTGTAATAAATTTAATAGCCTGATAGAGTAAACTGCTTAGACTTAGCAGCTGTAAGTCCTGTGGAAATTGGGGTTCGTACATCATGTCCCTCACATAGCCCTAAAAGAAAAAAACAGCATGGTGTACGTACAGGTGATCTGAAGGGCCACAATATCAATTGCTCATCATTCAACTCAGCAAGGTCAATCCAGTGTTATGAAAGATACTTGTTGAGATAATTATTTAAGAGGCAGGGCACTATCTTGCTGAGAAATGAAGTCACAATATATTTTTTTCCTGTTAAATAATGCAGTCTTCAGCAGTTTTTAGTTTGAACAAACTAATCAATATTTAAAACTAATTAACCAAAATTTAAAACTAATCAAAATAATTATTTAATATTTGTTGGAAATAACACTATGAGGTTAAAAAAAATGAGGTGAGTCAAAATAAGTAACACATAATAATTAATCAAAATAATACCTTTGTGATTAGTGTGAAACACCGTAGCCAAGTGGTTAAGGCAGGATGTCTTGGTACAGAACTATGGGACGTGTGCTGGTTCGAGTGTTCATGGGGGAAGAAACTTTCTCATGAAATATTGGCCAGTATGGGATCGGTGTCCACCAAGCAACATGAGGAACTTGGGTACCTATAATAAGTAGCGGCTTCAGGTTGAGAAAACTGACTATAAAGGCTGCGGGATTGACATACTGACCATATGTCACCCCTACACTGGCTGGATGATCATCTACCTCTGTGATTAATACATGTGGATGTAAGGCCAGCAGCCTGATGGTAAGCAAAGGCCTTCTAGGCCTGTCACACCACGGAATTTGTTTTATTAGTATGAACTGTTTTGGGTTAGGTTTTTTAAATTTAATAATATGTGGTTAGTTAGTTCAAACTAGAAACAACTGAAGGGTGCATTATTCACATTATCCATTTTTTCTATCACTGAAACTGCCGTTTTAATTTATAACTCCTATAATGCACATTGGCAATATTTAATTTGTTTGCATTGTTGCAACCTGAAACTTGGAGAGTTAACATTTCTTGCTAAAACTGAATTTGTAACAGCAGTCACATGAATGTTTATTTTTTGTATAATTTATTTTGAATTGCCCTGTATATGAATACTGTTAAATCATGAATTTGACTTTTTTTAACTCTTCTTACCTGTTTTCAGCAAATAATTTATATCATCTATAGTACCGTGCAACTATCTACATTGAAAAGAAAAATAAGGCAAAATGTGAAACATAAAAATACTTAAAACCAATTTTAATCAAAATTATGGTAGGAAGTAACACTATGAGGTAATTTAGAATTTATAAATTGAGTCAGATAAATGTTTTTCCATCTCACCTCATAAAGCTCCATGTTTTCACACCTCCATTGGATTTTTGGCTGATGAAACCAGTACCGTGAAAACATGGAGCTTTATGAGGCGAGATGAAAAAAACATTTATACAACTCAATTTATAAACTACAAGTTGTAGAGAGATTTCTACTGCTACAATATAACTATATTTAAAAATTAAATAGTGTTGTACAATAGGATATGACAGCTAACATTCATATGAGATAGTTAGAATAGCATCTTGAAAATATTTGTGCCACCAGAGGCATGTGGAGATCTACTAAAATCTGGTGAGATTTCCTAACAGAAATGTCTGTTATACAGGAACTGCATAAACTAAGCGAATTCCTCAACAAGTTGAATTTATGGTCCCATTTTGCTGGTTTACGGAATATATATTTCTTTTGTTAAATTGGAGAAAATCAATTTCTGATGCCACCTTATTTAAAACTGTCAGACCACAGTGAAAACGAATCATTCATAACCGTAAGTTATTACCTATTTGTATACTGTTATATATTCTGACACCAATATTTAAATAATTTCTGCCGATCCATTTTCCATTACTTTATTAAAAGTATTAAATTAATTAATTAATTAATTAATGTATCTTATAGGAAACATTGTCAATTTAAGGGTTCATTAAATTGTAAGGTATACATTGCAATAAAGCAAACATAGCAGCTGCTAGAACAATTTTTGATTTCAGGTTTCAGTCAAACTCCCACTTGTAATGATCAGATTTTTCTGATTTTTGGAGAATGCTTTTCTAAGTTTATTTCAATAGCATATACTGAGATTTCAGGTTTCAATCAAACTCCCACTTGTAATGATCGGATTTTTCTGATTTTTGGAGAATGCTTTTCTAAGTTTATTTCAATAGCACATACTGAGTTTCATTGTGAAAAATCGAAAATTGTGACTGCTAGAGCAAATTAAAAATTTTTGTTTTAGGTGAACTCCGACCCTAATTGTCCAATTTTTTTTGGTATATGATCTTGACCTTACTTTTTTTTTAATTGACTGCTATATGCCAAGTTTGGTTCCGATAAACAAAAAATTGCAGCTGCTAGAGCAATAACAGATATATATATATATATGGCTTCAGAAAGGGTAGATCTTGTACAGATGGATTCTTTACTCTAAAACTACTATTAGAAAAGCACAAGGAATTCAATAGAGAAACTCATATCGCCTTCGTTGACTTCATAAAGGCTTTTGACAAAGTAGACAGAAATATATTACTACAAATTTTAGCTGATGATAACGTTCCACAACAATATATTACTAATATCTTCAACATCTATAAAGATAATGAAATCTCTGTTAAACAAGATGGCAAATTATCTTCTTGGGAAAAGATCAACACTGGAGTAAGACAGGGATGTGGACTTTCACCGGTGCTTTTCATTATATACATGAATAAATTAATAAATGAATGGAGGAAAACACAATGAGGATATATACCCATCAATAGGAACCTCAAACTCGGTGCTATTCTTTTTGCAGACGATTTAGCTCTTCTGGCACTTTCCGAAAATGATTTGCAAACGATCAATTTATAATTTACAAAAAATAGGTGCCAAATTTAATATGGAAATATCAATTAACAAAACCAAAATTATGGCATTTCATGGGAAGGACCCCATACAAAGTAAAATCTGTCTCCAGAATAAAATTTTAGAGAGATCTAATCAATTTAAATATCTTGGATATTATCTCTCTATCTGGGATGAAAAGGATATCCCTGAAAAAGTTACTAGTTATAATAAAAGTTTAGGAATTATTAATCAAGTTATGAAACCATCCCTTGTACAAAAAAACACCAGATTACGTTTATATAACACTGTGGCTAAACCAGTGTTGACCTATGGTAGTGAAGCATGGACACTAAAAAAACAACATGAAAGCAGAATAACGGCTTGTGAAATGAGATTCATGCGCAGAACAGCGGGTTACACCAGATAGGATCGGAAAGGAACACCGATATCTTAAAAGAATTGAAGACTATGCCAATTTTGGAATATATTAAACAGTACCAACTAAATTGGAAACACCATCTTGAAAGAATGAGTTCAAATCGGATCCCCAAAGCTGTTTATAATTATATACCAAGAGGACGAAGATCACTGGGCTGTCCTATGAAACGCTGGAGGGAAAATTTTCTATAGGATCGTAACAGGCCTTGGCCTAATACTTGGAAGGAAGAAGAAGATATATATATATATACGTCCACCGCTGTGGTCTCGAGGTAGTGTGCTGCCTTGTCACGCAGCGGGCCCGGGTTCGATCCCCGGTCGGGAAGTTTTTCTGGGTGAGGTTTTTATCGGGGTTTTTCCTCACCTATAAGACAAATGTCAGGAAAACTTTAAGGCCCAAATGGTCCCCGAAATCATATGGCCATCATCATCATCCTTATCATTATCATCATCATCATTCTTCACCGGTGTGGAAAGCAACGGGAAGCTACCACACCTACAATTCCCTAGTAAAGCTGCAAGCATAGCATGAAAGTGCTATGATTGCAGTGAAGGACCTGCCTTCGGGCAGAATTACTATGGATGGATACATATATATATATATATATATATATATATATATATATATACAGTGTGAATTTTAATTACACTGACAAACTGCAGGGACTGATTCTTGACTGGAAATGGAGGAAATAATGTGCTATGAATAAGTGTCCATAAATGCATTGTTGCCACGGTAGATGGCACTGATGAATGGCATTATTCTCTCGGCTCTGTTGCATGGCCTGCTAGATCACTGGACTTAAACCCCCTGGATTTTTATCTCTGGGGGCATCTGAAAAGCATTAGATATGCTGAACCAGTTCCTGATGTGCTTACCCTTCAACAATATGTCCATGTCGCCTGTGACGCTATTCGGAGAGAGACCAGAACATGCAAAAGAGTGAGGTAATCCATGATATGACATGTGAAAGCGTGCACTGCATACCATGGAGGCCACTTTGAACATCTGTTGTGACATGGATGCGATTATGCTATGTACAGTGTGCCGGGATGATTTGTTGTCATTGCACATGCATTGTTCATTTCCAAACACATGTTTATAGCACCTTTTTTCCTTCATTTCCAGTCAGGAATCAGTCCCTGAAGTTTGTTGGTTTAATTTCCGTTCACCCTGTATGTATCAATTCTGATCATGCTCATTTTCAATTAGTACTAAATAGAATTGGTGAAAATGTGTAAACATTTTTCAAAAATCTTTTCATGAGAATATCCTTAATAAGTTAATTCCTTCAGAATTCACTAAAACTAAACTGTATATGTAGTCTGCAGGCTGCCACTTTTACACACCTGGTATACAAGATATGACTGCCTTATATGCACATCTACATTGACTAAACATCTACAGTACATGGACATGGGTGCTCTGCAGTGAAGTGAATTCAGTGATAGACAGAAAACACCTTCTACAGTGCAGAGATTTGGGAAAATAATAAATACTTAACTCCAGATATTTGGAAGCAAGATGGCAAATAGAAGCTTTCTAACAAGCCATGCATTAGCAACCTACCAACCAGATATAGTGTTTATTAATACAGTTGTTAAAGTGAAATTTTACCTATCCATACTGTTATAATGTTACTTTAGTAAACTCATTTCAGGGGCCTGTTTCAAAAAAGTACTATTTTCAGTAGTTATTAGCAGTGTAAAATTTACTAGTTAGCAGTCTGGTAAATCCTGTTTTATAAACACAAACCTACACTGCTAAATTTGTTACACTACTTTTAGCTAGTGCGACTTCATATGACATAGATAATTATTCTCTCTGCTGTTTTTCAAAGCCTTCTCTATGTATTACATTTGCACATGACTCCAAAATATAGTAGCTCTATTGTATTGTTGTTCTGTAATATTATTCTTTACCAAAGCTATCAAATGTCAAAAATAATTTAAAAAAGAACAAAAATCCATCAAGTGAGAAAACTTCATAAGGAAAATTTTAGATAAATACTTTCAAGATAAATTTGTTGTAATACTTTTCAATTGTATACACTGCTAACTACTTTTATCAGTATATCTTAACTCATAAAATAGACTGCTTATTAGAAGAGTAAATTAATAGTGCTCATATTATATGAAAAAGCACTGTAGTAACCCTGACTATTTAACTCATGCCCCAAATGGGAGTCAATGACCAATTACATTTCAATGAATTTTGTTTTACAACCAATGACAGTCGTGTTTTACCGCACTCTTTATCAATTTCTATTTATTGGCTCCTGCATTTATGATAAAGAAAGCTCCTCCTTTTTTTTTAATATTATGTACAGGTCAGAGAATTATTTTGCAGTGACTGACCCTCCAACAAATACACTGAATATAGCAAATAATGAACAGATTCCTTCAAACTACGCACTTGATAATTGTGTTTTTAAATAATGATTTTACGGAGTTTACTAAAAAAATAAATTAATAACCTATAATAAGAACAGTTAAGTCTCATAGACTTCGATGGGGAGGACATAGTGGCACGAATGGGGAGTGAAAGACATGCCTGGAAGCTTCTTGTAGGAAAACCAGAGGGAAAATGCCTAGTTGGTAGAATAATATTAACAATGATGAGGAAAGTAGATTATACATAGAATGATTGGAAAACATTAGCTCAGGATAGGGATGTATGGAGAGCTTATGTCTGCACCCATGAACCTATGGGTTCAATAGTGCCAGTGAGTTAGTTAGTTATAATGTTGGTTATAATATACAGTTTGATGTGTTTTCATTTTTTTCTCCACTAGGGTGCATTCTTACAATGTTGCAATCCTATTTGGCAATAAATAATATGATCAAGTTGCAGTGAATCAGGGATTGTCTGTGGCAGTGAATAAATAAATGAAACATCAAACATAACCACACATTTCTGATATGTTTTGAAACATGGCTGTTTATACATATATAATTATTTTAAAATATGGTAACTATATTTAAATAATGATTTTTTAGAAAACAGCTTAATTTTATATGTTAAATCGTCCTAACAAATGCCACTCTTGATTTGGAAATCACTTGTGACATTACTTATGACTATTTAACTCATGCCCCAAATGGGAGTCAATGACCAATCACGTTACAATGATTTTTGATTTACAACCAATCACAGTCATGTTTCACCTAGAATTTATCAACTAAAGTTTATCATAATAAAGAAAGCACCTCCTTTTTAACATTCTGAATAGGTCATAGCATTATTTTGCAGTGATTGACCCACTAAGAAATACGGCTACCAGATTGTATATATAGTGCATGAATGTCAACACATACCACATGCGGGAGTTAATATAAAAACATTTGTAGCAATTGATTATACCACCCAAAAAAAAAAACATTGTTTGCACTTTCTTAAATGTATTTTTTCCAGAAAAATATAATTGTCATATTTACATCATAGGACATCAGAAATGAATTAATATACAGTTTGATGTGTTCCATTTTTTCTCCACTAGAGTGCATTCTTACAATATTGTGTTCCTTTGGCAATAAATAATATGATCTGGTTGCAGTGACGAACAAAAGAAACAAATGAAGCATACCAATCGTTTCTCATTTCTTTTCAAACATTGCCGTTTACATTAAATATATAAAATATTTTAAAATAACTACATTTAAATAATGATTTGTGAGTAAACAGCTTAATTTTATTCATTAAATAGTCCTAACAAATGCCACTCTTGATTTCCAAATTATCTAGATAAATTCACTCCCCACTTCGTGAGTCGTGAATTTATCGATAATTTGGAAATCACTTGTGGCATTACTTATGATAAATAATACTCCTAAATATGAGTTCTACACTGCTAATTATTAGTTTACTATTTTTTAAACAGGTTTCAAGTTTTAAGAGTCTACACTACTTATAAGCAGACTTATGAAACAGGCCCCTGGTGTTAAAGTGCAACTTTATGGGTAAGGGTAGGAAAATATTAACTGAGCAATTTATAAAACATATGCTACAAACCAAAAGGTCAGGAGTACGAGTCCCGATGGGATCAGTATTTTAAACTAGCCTAAACCTTCTGGTGCCACAATGGCTCTAGGTCAACTCAGCCTCTAAAAGAAGTATAAGTACTAATAATAATAATAATAATAATAATAATAATAATAATAATAGCTTTATTTTACCTGGCAGAGTTAAGGCCTTAAGGCCTTGTCTACCACTCAAAAAGGTGTTTGTTTTAAGGGTAAAGGCATCAATGGTAAAGAGACAAATTTTTGCCTGAACTGGTAATCGAATCCTGAACCTTCAGCTTTCCGTGTTAGGAGTTCAGGCAAAAATTTTTTCTCTTTACCATTGATTACAATAATTTAGTTGTGTTTATTAATTTACTTATTTCTATCAGGGGTAAAGGCAGTCATGCAGAGTTGACATCTTGTGCCGATTGTCTAAAAGGATGGGAGCCTCAACCTCCTACTATCCCAAAGACCTCCTGAGGCACATAGTGGGATCACTTTACCTTTAATTGGCCTCAGTGGTCAGTGATTATGCTCCTTGTCTCCAGTCCAGAGGGTTGTGGGTAGTACAAGCCCATCGAGAGTCAATTGATTTTTAAGATGGAAAAATCCAAGGGACAAGTCTTCTGGATAGGACTTTATGTAAGCCATGGGTCCCAAGTCTGAAGAATTTTGGGTTCATAAAAGAACCTAAAGCCTAAATAATTGCCTCTGTGCAAAATTTAACCGACTTTCCCAATCAAAGTAACACCTCAATTACCTACTAGATGCCTCTTTCATGTAACATGCTGACCACATGTCACTCACTGACATCTGTAGGGAAATAAGCATAACTAAATTAAACTCAATAACTAAATTAAACTCAATAAGAAACTCCTGCTAGAGAATATCTATGTCCTCAAATGAGGCATACATGTAGAGTACTACTACTACTTTGTAAAAACCATCTACTCATGTCCAGTGTAGTGCCAGGAAGAGGGATGAGATAAGATGAACCCCCTATTAATGAAGCCTGTGTCACCATCATGGGGACACATAAAATGGATGACATGAGTATGGAGAAGGTCTAGTCTCATGGGCCAGTAGTTAATGCTTCTGACTACAGTTCATGGCATTCCGGGTTCAATTTCCATTCAGACCACAGAAAGTTTCTTCTTCTTCTTCCTTTCATGTGATAGACCTAGCGGTCTGTTATGGTCCCAATCCAACATATGTAGGATCTGCCCAAAGATCTCCTGCCTGGTGGCTGGTAATTTAAGATTTGATGTGGTATTCTTTTTCTGCTCATTCTTCTTACGTGAGATTTCCAGTTGTATCTGTATTTTTGCACATATTCCATGATTGATTCTGTTTGTAATTCTTTGAGAATCTCAGAGTTTCTTTTATGGTCTGTTCTTGAGTAACCTGCAGTTAGTCTTTGTTCATCTACACTGCAAATTGCCCAGGTCACTGTCGTAACATAATAATGGTCTGACCAGTGTTTTATAAATTCTAGTTTGTGTGTGTTGCTGTACTGTGTTTGGCTTGAAAATATTACTCATAATTCCTGTTACTCTGTTAAATTTTATAATTTTTGACTAAAATCTTTTTCCTCTTCGTATGTAACTTGGTATCCGAGGTAGTTAAATGTATTTAATATTTAATTTTAGGAAGTTATATTTTGAGGTTATTTTAATTATATTATTTTTGGTCTGGACATCTTACCTCAATATTAATGTTGATTTTTTCTGTTAAATGTGTTAGTTTGTTCTAATATTTTATTATTAATAATAATTTTACTGCAAACTGGGTCTTTTCCTAGGAAAGCCATGACTTTAGATTTTTTTGTTGAGATTTACATGTTGTAGTTTATTGCAATTTGGTGAAAAGAGTTGACTGAACGTTTTTTCTTAATTGGAATTATTTCTGTGACATCTGATGATATGGATTTAGCTTAAGTTTAGGTTTAAAGACTCTGCTTATGCTTCATTAACATTCATCACTTTTCATATCATCTGGACAATGTAACTCCGCTTTCCAGGCACCCCAACGTAAAAAGTGGGTCACAATTCCTCCATTCCAGGAGAGAATATCATAAATGATATAAAAACATTACAGCCGAGTCTACATCAAGGTAACATCACCTAGAAGCACCCGCCACTGAAGATGCCCTCTGCAGTTGAGGGAGAAACGTCTGGAAGAAATGCCAGTTATAGACCACGGCCACATAGCCCAGAATCTTTTAACACATTCAGTAGCAGGCACTGAGCAGGGCATTTAAACCCACAGGCCAGCCATTTAAATACCCCAGCTACCCTTTTCGTGGCACTTCAGAAAATGGACCATTATTCACAAACTATTAGTCCTAGAAAATTCAAATTTTGTACATACCTACAGGAGATATCCTAGTAGGATTTGATGGTGTGATATCTCGTAAAACAGGCTCCAGGGTGCAGAGGAACAACACATTTCATGCAATACCATACTGTTGCACTCACTTTTTTGTTTTTCAAACACACCTTACATTTTCTTGTTGGATGGCTGTCACTTTTCAGGGGTGGAAATTTAAGTAGCACATGTTCCTTCAATTTTCCATCAAGTCGAAATGGAGGATCTTTCGCTGGGGCTCTTTTTGGAGGGGGTACTTTGGGGCTGCTCATAATTGAAGTTGATGTGGATTTTTCAGATGGAGCAGGTGATGGTGCTTCTGTTTTTTATATGTCATGGACAAAGTTTCTGCACACGGTCTGCATAAATGTCAGAAATGTTTGTTTTTTGTTGGGAATGCATTGAAAACTGTATACTGTAGAAGTTCATCTTCACTTTCACTTTCACTTTGTGAATCTTCTAATTCGGGAATCAGTTCATCACCTGAATCATCATTATACAAAATATTCACTAATTCTTCTTCAGTGAGATATTTTTCTTTTGCCATGGTTTCACTCATGCACAAGCAACAGTGCGATAACGATAAACATATACGACTGCACTGGAGCCTGTAGGCAAGTTTGGGTGAACGAATTCCACGTTTTGTTTGTTTTAAAAATAAAAGGGGATTCACAAAGGTTAAACGTGTCAAACGGGAATAGAAAATGTACATTTACATGCCATCTATGATCTCCTAGACATACTAAGCCAGTACAAAATTTAGGTGCCGAATATAAACATGGTTTGTTCCTGCCCGCTCTAAAATGAGTTAACTGACCGATGGCCGCATACACGATAGTCTCTTTAAATACCTTAACTAGTTTACGGTACTGAATGTGACACAACCTTGTGGCATTGGTAAAGAGTATGGAGAAGTGATGGAAATAAGTTTCTGGCATGGGAAAACGATAGAAATCCCAAGAAAAATCTGTTCTGGCACACCAGGAACCACACGTGTAGTGACCAAAATGTGAACTCGGATGCCAAAGGTAGAGGGCAAGTGACTATCACTTGTGCCACAGAGGCACCTAATTTAGCTATTAAAATTTAATCCAATGAAAAATGAGAAGATGTTTCCCCAAATATATTGTGCTTCGATTTGGTGCTAATTGCAATTACATTATCTACATTTGTGATTCTTTATTGTGATGTGCATTTTACTACAGTATTATATTTAATATTTAAAGTACATACTTTACATAATGATTAGAAATTTAATTAGATTAGCAGTGGAAGTTGAAGACGGGGGCTCACACAGGACGCTCGAAATATCTCCCATACACTGCTATAATGGAAAAACAATTTATCTGTTTAATAAGATTCAAATTTTGAAATTAATAACAACACAGTTTTAAATTTACAAACTACAAGATACTAGTGAATACCCGGTGTGTGCTGCTACGCCTAAATAAATTAAATTTTTGTTTTTATTTTTAGTTGAATAAGTTAAAAGGAAATTATGGGTTAATTAAATTATATGGTATACTTTGCGACAATCCAAACATGGTGATTGCTAGAGTCAATTTTTTATTTTTTATTTCAGATAAACTCCCACTTCTAATGGTTGGATTTCACTGATTTTTGAAAATATCTACCTCGGTTTATTATAATAACATATACTAAGTTTAGTTGTGGAACATAATAAATTGTGACTGCTAGAGTGATTTTTAAATTTTTGTTTCAGGTGAACTCCTACATCTAATGGTTTCAGAGAGTAATAGATAGTGACTAAACACTTACTGTATCTCAAAACCTGTATGTACAAAAATTTAAGCCTATCAACTGACTATTTTTTTAGTTTTACAAGCACAAACATATGCAGGCTGAATTTTTGTATATAAAGATTACAAGCCCTCTATGGTATTTTTACTGTTGTGGCTTGCATGGAGATAGATTGTAAGCAGATGAGTGGTAGGAGTTGATTTTGTTTGACAATGAGAAAAAGTGGCTAAAACTGACTCCTAAAAATGACCCTAGAAATTATTAAAATGCAAGTTTTATCCATGGAGAAATTGGACTTTCTTATACTCTATTATTATTATTATTATTTATCCAAAATTTATAAACCCTATTTCACCTTAGGTATTTTAGGGTTATAGTTTGTTCAAAGTTGTATATATATATATATATATATATATACATACATTATATGATTTTATCTAAAACTAAAGTTTTCTACGAATCTTATTTATAAATACATTACAAATTTTGTAATTCTTTTCTGTCAAAAGCACTTCCATAATGGGTGGTTCACTTAAACGAGGGCTGTTATTTAGAAGACAGGTGATTTAAAACCTTTCATTCCAGAACAAAGGACAATCAAAGATAATATGTTCAACACTTCGGCTGCTAATACCACAATTACAACTTGCATTCTCTCTGATGTTTAATCTCTGGAGGCATTGGCCAAATTTTCCATGGTTGTGACTCTACTGGAATTACTGCTATTATAATACAATGGTCCACCGCTGTGGTCTCAAGGTAGCGTGCTGCCTTGTCACGCAGCGGGTCCAGGTTCAATCCCAGATCAGGGCAGTTTTTCTGGGTGAGGTTTTTATCGGGGCTTTTCCTCACCTGTAAGACAAATGTCAGGAAAACTTTAAGGCCCAAACAGTCCCCGAAATCATATGGCCATCATCATCATCATCATCATCATCATACTTCACCGGTGTGGAAAGCAACGGGAAGCTACCACACCTACAATTCCCTAGTAAAGCTGCAAGCATAGTATGAAAATGCTATGATTGCAGTGAAGGACCTGCCTTTGGGCAGAATTACTATGGATGGATGGATAATACGAATTTATGAGTATATTTTAAGAAATAAATATATTTTTACAATGAAAGGTTTTGTAAGTCAGGATTTAAAAAAAAATTATTTAATTTCTTTTTCTTTAAGTTTATCTAAGTTATATTTAAATTCCCTTCTCACAGAAATTTTATTTCTATGGAATATTCTTTTTTATATCTTACTCTTACCGAGGGTTGGTTTGAATCACTACCTACTCCCATTGTAAGTATATTTAAAATTGTAGACTTGAGTCTGTTCTGTATTAATACAGGGTCTATCTGATTAGTAACACCGTCATGGGATTCCTTATTTCTTTGTCCTTGGAAAGAAGGTATTCATTATACATTTTTTTTGTGGTGGCAAAATCTCTCAATCTCCATCCATTATCATATAGAATTTATATAGAATAATTAGATTAAAATAAAAATAGCTGGAAGTGGCTAAAGGAAAGACAACAAATGACCAGAAAAGCCTTTAGTGGCTTTTTCACAAATTTGTAGCTAGTTATGTTTTCAAAATGACCAGATCTAGCCAGAAGGTGGCTAAACTTGCAACTATGTGTGGTGTGATAAAAGTAGTGTTTTTTTTGTAAATCTACAAGAAAATTTTTTAACTTAGATGGAAGATCAGCAGCATGGCCAACATATAATTATCAATTATCAAAACAATTAAAAACCTGAGACGATTAATGTAGATGTCAGTTTTTCTGCATGTGAGAACGAAAACTAACTAATGTTTAAAATACATTTTGCAGGACAAATCTGGTCCCAATTGGGACAATGTAAAAAGTATCAAAATGCGGGACTGTCATGCAAAATTCAACTAGTAACTAAGGAATGATGAAGTTTTGAGAAATTTTTTTCAAAAATATTTCTATGACCAATACCTCAATAGGTATTTTCCTTTGGAAATCGCTAAAGTATTTTAAAATAAAATTTAACCCATAAATATTAAAAATACTTTTTTGATGTTTATTATTCATTTAACACTGCTTTTTAGCTAGTAAAGCTTATATTTTCAAATAATAGGAGTTAGAATATTCATAACTACCTCATATTTGTAGAATTCTTGAAGATCCAGGTTTCAACACATTAAGCATCATTATCAAATCTGGGGATTCTTTACAATGTGTGAGGTGAAACATTTTTTCTAAGTTCTAATCATACACCATGTGCATGTGCCAACAAATTCGAAGCAGTTTACACTATGGAATCACAGGGTGCACTCAACGTATATACAATATTTAATGAACTTAAAAGCTAACCTAACACAATTTAAGTACTCTAACCTGTGAAAGACCAATCTAAAAGCTAACCTAGTGCAATTTAAACACTGACCTGTGAAAGAATCCTATGCCAAAAATAAATAGTAAGTTCTGAAATTCTAAAGTATAGGGTATGTGTACATACTCTATGTTGGCTGCACTGCATATTTTTTAAAATCAATATGGTTGCCACATCTTCATGCTACATACGTAGTTAAATATCGTAGAAAAATATATTGAAATAATCGTCAGAAAAAAATGTAAATTATCATTGTAAATGGTGGGAAATAATTTGAAAAATGGAAACCTAAGAATAACATTTGACAGGAGTTTATGAAGGAATTTAAAAAAGTTGCATCACATGTTGTAAAGTAACTGTTGGATGAAATGGAAACAAAACTGTTGAATAGAAAGTATTGATAATGATGCCTAATGCATCGAAACCTGGGTCTTCAAGAAATCTGCAAATATGAGGTGAGTCGTGAATATTCTAACTCCTACTATTTAAAATAAACATCATAGTGTCATATTTAATTAATGTTGGGAAGTAAACATTATGAGGTATAATCATTAAAAATCATCGGAGAACATATTGTTTAAATAACTCACCTCATAGGATTCATGCTTCCATGATATCGCGATTTCAAACATAATCATGTTCATCGTCAGCCATAACTCCGACATGTCGGAGTTATGGCTGACGATGAACATGATTATGTTTGAAATCGCGATATCATGGAAGCATGAATCCTATGAGGTGAGTTATTTAAACAATATGTTCTCCGATGATTTTTAATCATAGTGTCACTTCCTTTAAATAGTAAATTATATTTTCAAGTTTTCATTTTAAATTTGCCATTTAGATTGAAGGAAAAATTAATATTTTAAGAGAAAATTTACATCTAAAATGGGATTTGAATCCAAGGTCTCTACTTTTACTTACCAGCGCTTTAAATCACTGAGCTATTTAGACATCTCAATTTAGAAGGAAATTTTTCTCTCACATATACAATCCTGTGTGTTTGAAGCCAAGAACCTTGGTTCTAAACATGTTCTTGTTGCTTCTTAAACAAGAGACATTTTAGTGGGAATTTAACACTACTTTTATAACTAGTATAGCTTATATTTTCAATGTTTACACTACTTTTTTTTCATCAGTAAACTTATATACCTTCAATACAATAATTTTCATTTTTTAATTTACTTTAACTGAAGCAAGAAAATATATGATGTATTTTAGCTTATTTCTTATAAGAATCTGTAATGGAAGATAAAATGTATAATTTGTTGATTATTAAAGCATTGCTTATGATTTTCTAGAGGTATCTAAAGCACTAAACTAAATAAAGCAGTTTCCTACGCTAAGGCCTACTTCGATTTTTCTGATTCGCCTAACTTACAAAGAAATCTTGTCGGTCCAAAGAAATCTTGAGCATCGCGACTTCTCGTACGTTGTGGTTGAGGTTTGTTCATATTGCCGCTGTTCATGTTGTTGTTGTAATACACACTGTCAGCACTGCACCCTGGTGGCACAATAAATCATTTCGTGCTAAATTATTAATTTATGTTCATATGTTTTTCAAGAGATACTGTCATGTAAATTTACATATGTGAGTGATATAATTAATTGTTGTTTAAAAAAATAAATTATTATAATTGCACGATGAAGAGATGGGTGAATGGAGAAAATTACATAACAATGAGCTACATAATCTTCACTGGCAAAGGAAGAGGGACAGGGAAGAATATGTGTCTGGTAGAAGAAGATGTACAGTCAATCAAAGAATGTATTAAAACGCTATTTTGTTTGTGCTCAGGCTATAATTGGTTAATTATTATTTTGTAAAGAAAAATTAAATCTGAATTTTTCTTTTCAAAATAATAATCGTCCATCATTGCAAATGTTAAAATTTAAATTAATGCATTGAAATACAAATTAGTTAGCTAGTTACAAACCCTCTACTTGTGTCTGGCATAATACCAAATCAAGGAAAGAAAAAAAAAATCCATGGTGCAAGACATGTCTAGAAGGCCTTTCTTTAGCTGGCCTCACATTCACATGTGTTAATCACAGAGGCAGATGATCATCAGTCAGTATAGGGGTGACATGTGGTTAGCATATTGGGTCCCCCAGCTGGTTTTCTTAACCTGGAACCATTACTTATTGTAGCTACCAAAATTTCTTATAATTCTGGGTGGGCACCGGTCCCATACTGGCTGAAATCCCATGAGAAAATTACTTCTTCCAAGGGGAAACGAACCAGCACAAGTCCTGTAGCTCTGCTATAGTGCAGAATGAGATGAAACGAAGCCCCTATTATTGAAAAACTGTGATATACAATTGATACTGGCTGACCATGTCCATCATGCCATCACAGAAGGAGATGAAATATGAAATGAAATGGATCTGAAGAAGTGCTGGACTGAAGCTTTTGGCGGAGAAACACTGGAGAAACCCTGATAAATAATGGCCCTAGCTCCAATTCATCCATCACGAACCCCACAAGGAGTGATTGAGATGCAAACTCAGGTCTTGTGCTAGAGAGCTGCCATAATTAATTATATATGTATATATCTTTTAGAACATACGTGGGTTATGTTGGGGGTATTTACACTCTGTTCACATATGGCCAGTTATAAAAAATGGGACAATACTATTTTGTTGGTTTGAATAATGTCACATACATAATTTTTAATCCACTTCAATAAATTGAATACATTCACAGTATAAAAGGCAGAAAACACTCATGCAATAAGTATTAAGTAAGAAGTAATAAACAGATAAAGGTACTGGTCTTTCATAATTAGCATTATAAACAATTTTAAAAGTTTTTTTTCTGTTAACAAATAGCATAAACATTTATTTTTGATTTTAATCGAAATCAAAGTGGGAGGTAACATTATGAGGTGTTTACATTTATGAATGAGTTGGTGAAAATGTTTTTATATATCACCTCATAAAGTTGCATGTTTTCACGATACTAGTTTCAATAGTATAATTTTACTTCCATCTTCATTCAAACTCCAACAAATTTATGAAATTTCGACAATTGGAGTTTGACTGAAGACGAAAGTAAAATTATAATTCTGAAACCGGTATCGTGAAAAAACGCAACCTTATGAGGTGAGTTATTTCTCCAACTCATTCAAAAATTTAAATTTAATTTCATAAATTAATTATGGGAAATAATATTAAGAGGTTCTCAAGTTAATATCTAATAAATAGTGAGTTGTGAAATCTCACCTTATAACTATGTGATCTTCAAGCACAAAACTGCAGTTTCAAGAGGGATCCCTCTCATCTTCAGCCTTCTTTACGACTGTTGTTCAACAGTCTGAAGATGAAAGGGATGTTTCTTGGAAGTGCAGTAACATGCTTGAAGATCACGTAGTTGTGAAGTGAGATTTCATGACTCACTATTTAATAGTTATTAATTCATTTTTTATATTTGTTATTCTTTAAATACTACTTTTTAGCTAGTAAAATTTATATTTTTGCTGTTTTTATAAGCTATACTAGCCATAAAAATGGGGCACATTGCAGCGTAGTGGTTAAGGCACTATGCTGCAAGCAGGAAGGTCAAGGTTCGTGTCCCGATGGGATCAGGATTTTTAAACTGATCCAAATCTTCTGGCGACACTATGGCTCTGGGGTCGACTCAACCTCCAATGGAAATGAGTACTAGACGCTTGTTCTGGGAGTAAAGGCGGCTGTCATGCAGGGCTGACAACCTGGCTGACATCAAGTGCCAATTATCCAGAAAAAGTGGGAGCCTTAACTCCAAGGGTCTCCTGATGCCTGTAGTGGGATCACTTTACCTTTTTTTAGCTATAAAAGTAATGCTAAATTCCCACTAAAATATCTTCTTGGGTTAGAAGCAAGATAAAATGTTTGTAGAATGAAGGTTCTTGGCTTCGAGCACATGTTGTGTGAGCGATGATGATAAAGAGAAGGGAGAAGGTGAAAGCCAGTTGCAATCTTAATGTCACCATCTGAAAGATACCATAGAAATCCATCCCCTAATTATGACAGACCAGGTATAAGAAAAGAGAACTTGAAAGAAGAAGAGTAAAAAGTATTTAACATTCAGATACTTGTTTTGATACATACTGTAACACTGCCTCTTCTTGAACATTTTGATCATGTGACTTAATACCTTATTATTCATGGCAACATGACACAAAAATAAAATGATTTTTAAACCTCTTGTGGCAATGCCTTATTTAATATTTGAAGAGAAAATGTTTGCCAGAACTGGGATTTGAATCAAAGACCTCTGATTTTACGGGTTTAAATCCCAGTTCAGGCAAATATTTTCTATGTTTCATGAATTATATATTTGAAGAGAAAAATACACCTTATAAATTAATGATGGGAAATAACATTATGAGGCTTTCAAGTTAATAACTAATAAGCAGTGAGTCATGAAATCTTACCTCATAAACTCCGTGATCTTCAAGAACGGGACTGCAGTTTCAAGAGGCATCTCTCTCATCTTCAGCCATCTTTATGACTGTGAAATTCAACAGATGAGAGGAATGCCTCTTGGAACTACAGTCCCGTGCTTGAAGATCACGGAGTTTATGAGGTGAGATTTTACGACTCACTATTTAGAATTTTTATGTAATAAAAGATAAGATTGCAGTGCAGATAGTATATATTATTCAACTGTTTGTACGTGAAAATTAAAGTATAAAATTGTGAAATATTTACCTAAAAGGTACGTCTCCTCAACTTTATTAGTTATTTATCTGTAGCGCTTTCGGGACAAGTCCCATCATCAGCAGGATTAAAAAATATTGTGTGTGAAACAAAAAGATAGTCATAAGTCTAACTTCTCACTATACTATGTTGCAATATTAACTTTTAGTACATAAAAATCATAGCCCTAGTTATTAATAAGAAATATATATGCCTAGACTGGGGTTTTAACCCAAGACCTTTAGCTTTATACACTAATGCTCTATATCTGAGCTATTCTAGTGGTACACTATTAGCATATAAAGTTAAAAGTCTTGGGTTCAAACTCCAGTCTCCTAGAACAGCTCAGATGATAGAGCATTAGCATATAAAACTAAAGCTCCTTAGTTCAAACCCCAAACTAGGCACATATTTTTCTTTTCAAATATAAAAATAATTCTCTTTAAATATTAATCGGTCCTTCAGTATGAGTATTTTAATTAAAACATCGAAAATACCTTATTCACTCACATAATTCATGTATAGGATTTTTTTCATTAAATTAAAAAAAAAATATTTTCCCTCATGTATTCCATGCTAGTATGAGAGTACAATATTTTTTTTAATTTTCAACTGAACATATTTTACTACCAGATTGAGTTGGGGTAGTATGGAATTGCCTTTAATAAGATTTAACGTCTTATAGCAAGCAGTGTCACCTGCAAAAGTGGTATGTGGGTTTGTAACTTGGCATCTGTATGAAGGTTGCCAATTATCTTTTGTGATACTAATAGTTGGCATTGTCATCGTATAATCCATTTTTTAGAAATGTTCTATGACTGAAGGTATAAAAACAAGCCTGGCCTTGGATACGTATGTGTGAGGGATGCAATTGAGAATAGGGGGTGGGATCAAAAGCAAATGACTGCCTTTTACTTTGCTTATATCTCTCTTCTTCCCATCTCTATCTTGATCAGCTCACATTAAATCCATCCATTTTTATATATTCTGGGTTCAGGATCATGTTCTATAGACCTTTTTCAAAACATCTGGATATAATTTTTAGGAACTTATGTTAAAATGAGTGGTCTCAAGGTAGCATGCTGCCTTGTCACACAGTGGGCCTGAGTTTGGGACAAGCTTCCAGGGTGAGGTTTTTTCCAGAGTTTTTCTCCACCTGTAAGACAAATGTCAGTTAGCTTTGAGGCCCAAATGGTCCATCTGACCATAATCATCCCTGATGTGGAATGCAATGGGAAACTACCACACCTATAATTCCCTAGTAAAACTGCAAAACGTAACATGAAAATGCTATGATTGCAGTGAAGGACCTGCCCTAGGGCAGAACACTATAGGATATGATACCTCTCATGAATAACAAACCAACACCCCTGAAACTTTCCTCGCATAAATTATGCATCCACCTTTCAGATCACAAAAAATATGTTAAAAAAAGTACATGAAATACAGGAGTAAATATGGAATACTGAAGGAGAGGGCTTCAGAATCTTTAAGCTAATGGTAATTTCTAGGTTTCTCACCAAGTTAAAGACCCTGATGCTTAAACATATCTTTAGTAAAACTGCAACACGTGGCAAACTTAATTAGTAAAATTACAAGTAAATAGTTCAAGTTATTCAACACAAATTATAAGGACATACATAATCATCATAAGCAATCATTTCATTTTAAGGCTACCAAAATATATTACCTCACTGAATTAATATTAAGAAGCTAAAGCTGTTACTATGATTGAAATAAGTATATTAAAGTACACTACTAAATTATTGTAATCAAATGGTAAAGAGAAAAATGTATGCTTGAACCAGGAATCAAACCCCGAACCTTCAGCTTTCCGCTGAAAGTTCGGGGTAGATTCCCGGTTCAGGCATAAATTTTTCTCTTTACCATTTGATTACAATATTACCTCATGTTAGAAAAATCATGCTTTACAATGCAATTTGCATATTCTGTGCCAGAAGTACATCTGTAAATGTTCCAACAAATAATAAGTAAATACTAGCGACATGTTAGCCAACATGATAATACACAACAAAAGCCAAATAACTGAAACAGTTAGATAAATCTAAGGAACTCACAATTTGGGAGAAAATTTACATCCACAAGAATAAGGGGAAAACTATGAATTTTGAAATTCCCGAGGAAAGAGAAAAAAAAAATTATTTGAAAGTTCATCGGTGAGCCAACATAGAGAGTAGAAATCAACCTACAGGATGACAAATGCAAACACAATAGTTAGAATGCATCGACAATGTTGTATAGATGCAACAAAACTATACTCTGCAGAATATTAAAAAAAATATGAGGTGAGTCAAAATAACTAACTCGTAATAATGATAATACACATTTCTGCTATCAGACTGTGGATTTATATATATTTAATAAATTACATTAGTAAGTTCAAATTAGTCCCGCGCCGTAGCCGAGCGGTTAAGGTAGGAAGCCTTGGCGCAGAGCTACGGGACTTGCGCTGGTTCGAATCTCCATGGGGGAAGAAATTTTTTCATGGTATTTCGGCCAGTATGGGACCGGTGCCCACCCAGCATCGTGAGGCAATTGGGTAGCTACAATAAGTAGCGGCTCCAGGTTGAGGAACCAGCTTTAACGGCTGGGGGACTCGACATGCTAACCACATGTCACCCCTACACTGGCTGTTGATCATCTACCTCTGTGATTGACACATGTGGATGTGAAGGGCCAGCAGCCGGCTGGTAAAAGGGCAACCGCTGAAAAGTGGAAAGACCCTCAATCGGAAAAGTTCAAATTATGAGGTTCTTCTTAATAAATAAGATGAGTCAGATTAATATGGTGTGTGCTTTTGGACATGTTTGAATACACCAGCATTATCATCATCAGCTTGTCTAGACTGTAGAATTTTATGTTGTTGGCCCTGGATGTCGACTCCCACTCCATCTTTTGGTAGACCGAAAAACTTGCAAATCAATTCCTTTTCCCCAGGAGACAAATCATGAATTTTTAAATTCCTGGGGAAAAGGATTTGATTTGCAAGTTCTTCAGTCTACCAAAAGATGGAATGGGAGTCAACATCCAAGGTCGACAACATAAAATTCTACAGTCTAGACAAGCTGATGGTGATAACATAGGCATATTGAAACATGTCCAAAAGAACACGTTTTATGAGGTAAGATGTATCAGATTCACTATTTATTCACTCACTACTACGTCCTTCTACTTCAAAATATTCTGTATTCATTTTATTTAATTAGATGAGAAAATGGGTACAATTTATTGGATAATCTGGAGCCCCATAAGGATAAGTTGGCTATTCTGTATTCTGCCATTTTTCTATTGTAAACATGATGATTTTAGGTTAAAATTAACTTAACTTCTCATTCAATTTTAAGCATTTCTTGAATTTTTTGGGAAAAAATCGAAAAGTGTATTTTCCTCAGATAATTAGTCACATTTATTTAATATATGTAGGAAATAATACTGCGGTTTCTTTTAATTATTATGAGTTGGTTATTTTGTTTGACTCACCTCATATTTTTTTTAATATTCTGCAGACTATAGTTTTGTTGAATCTATGCAACATTGTCGATGCATTCTAACTATGCATCGACAATGTCACATAGATGCGATGAAACTATAATCTGCAGAATATTAAAAAAAAATATGAGGTGAGTCAAAATAACTAACTCATAATAATTATTCACATAATCTTAAAGAAACAGAAAATTAACACCTCTCCTCATAATTTGTAGAATTCTTGAGAACATGTTTCACAGAATGCCTGCATACTATTGCGAGTTCATTCCGGAGATAGAATTCTCAAACATGTTCTCAAGAAGAAGAATATGAGGTGAGGTGATACAATTTTACTTAAATAAATTATATCTCATAGTATTAATTCCTAAAAAAAAGTTAAATGTTCTCAAGAATTCTACAAATTATGTGGTGAGACATTAGTTTTCCAATTATTTAAGATTATTAAAGAAACCTCATAGTAATAATTCCTAAAAATATTAATTTTAATTATTTATATACTGCAACAATAATAAATTTGAGCATTTGTTTTTTTTTTTTATTTTAATTGATATAGGTTGACTCCTGGCACAGAATCCCCCAATTTCTATTATTTACATTTCAGTAAATTATAGTACCGGCACTAATTTGTACTGATTACAAAATATATTTTTAACAATTTCGTCAATTGAATCAGCCTTCATTTATTTCATTATTACAGGTAATATCACAAATTATAAGGCGAGACGTAAAAATCAATCTATTTATTAATGAATATCACAAAAATCAAATGAATTGTGAATTCTTCTTAACTCATACATCTATGTTTTTTAACACAGAACCACAGTTAAAAAACATAGATGTGTGAGGTAAGAAGAGTTCATGATTCATTTGATTTTTATTAAGAAAACCTCATAATATAAAAAATTCCCAACTTTATTATATGAATATCACAAATGCCTGGTCACAGATTTGTGAGTTTCTCCAATGATTAATATTTTGTTTTAGCACACATTTTTGAATATATTACTTTTATTTATATTTCACGTTACAACAGTCCTAACAACTTTAACATTATATGCGAATGAGTAGATAGCATATTTTAGAGGATGCTTTCTGTATCATTGTTGTATATGTATGATATATGTCAACATTTATTACAAATAATGAAATCTGATGTAATATGAAATTAAATAATGTATGTTGCAAGGAAAGAAAAGGTTTTAAAAATTTGTTTAAAAAAGATTTAGAGCTAAGTTTCAGCTACAAACATTTCAACTCATCTGTAAAAACCTCACTTTTGACCCTCGAAACACAAATAATTAATTTTACACTGTAATTACTACATCTCAGATTGTTAGGCTCTATACTAAATCCACTATGTGTACAGAGTGGAATTAAACACTTGCCCAGCTTGACATCATTGTATCTCCGGTCCTTTCATTGGCCAACTGGATCAGTACAGGCTTCATTTACTTACAAGAGGAACTTCATTTATTCAAGTATTGTGATTCATATTGAAAAGAAAAATTAACGCTTGAACTGGACTCAAACTTGGCCCTCTGTTTCTATGCACCAGTATGCAGTCCATTTCACAATTTAAAACACGATACAAATGTCAACCTTTCTTTGTATTGTGTCTTGAACGGCATAATGGACTTCATACTGGCGTGTAGAACCAGAGGTCTAGGGTTAGAGTTCCGGTTCAAATGTTAATTTATCTTTCAAAATGTTATTGTCCAGTATTGGAAAGTATTAAAATTTAAATATAACATCAAAATTATTATTCATATTTACTAACTCGCTGGCACTATCGAATCCATAGGTTCATGGCCATGCGGACATAAACTCTCCATACATCCCTATCCTGAGCTAATGTTTTCCAATCATTCCCTGTATAATCTACTTTCCTCAAATCATGGTTAATTTTATTCTCCCACCTCATTCTTGGTCTACCAACTGGACGTTTTCCTTCTGGTTTTCCTACAAGAAGCTTCCATGCAGGTCTTTCATTCTCCATTTGTGCCACATGTCCTGCCCATCACAGTCTGTGAGACTAAACTGTTATTATATCTGGCTTCCTATAAAGACCATGTAGTTCACTGTTATGTAGTGTTCTCCATTCACCTGTCTGTTCATCTCTCTTTGGTTACTCTAAAACATTAATTTATGATAGTTATGGAGCAGATTGTGAATGTACTGTGACACATTGTTGGTTCATTGCTCAAATTACCACCTTTTAATTTTTCAGGGAAGAGCAGTATTCCTTCAATTGGAGTTAGATTCAGGTTTTGAGCAGTCAGCAAATGATCTCTCTAGACCTGCCTTCTGGAGAAATTATTTTCCAGATACATTGATTCTAAAAGATTCATATCTCTATGCGAGAGAATCGAAACTGGCCTTCCAGGTTGTTCCTGCCATCACTTATAAAGGGAGATGCAAGTTGGACATGTCCAAAGTATGGATGAGTAAATGTGACCTAAGAGTAAAATCATGTAGATGTGTTAAGTGAAGCTTTCGGCTAGTATAAGGAATTGAGTGATATAACAACTTGTGAAGGAAGAAATTTTAATAGCAGTAAATTATTTGCGAAAAATTATTGAAGTATTTTGAGGTAAATAAAGTGAATTTGAAAATTTTGTGTAAACATCATTCTATGAAATTTGAAGAGAAAAATTTTCGCCTAGACCGGGACTCGAACCCGGGACCCTTGGCTTTCCGGGCCAAGTGCTCTACCAACTGAGCTACCGAGGCGAGTTACGATCTAGACGCAAATTTTTTTTTCTCTTCAAATTTAATTTATCTTTCATTGAGAAATGTTAAATTAATAATAAAAACATCATCATTCTATGAAGTTAAATTAAAGAAATTTGAAACCATCATGACTGCTAGGCACTATAATATTTTGTTTTTATCATTACCCTTTGTTTTTTGAGTTAAAGGAGTACCACTGAAGCCACGACAGGTGGATGATAAAATGCTTTAATAAAAAATAGGCCTCAGACAAAGGAATGACAAAATCAGGGAGATATTAAATGTAGAAAAATTAATAACGGACATAGAAAAAAGAAGACTAAAATGGTTTGGATATTTAAAAAGGATGGAAAAGGAAAGACTGCCACAAAGACTGTTAAATCTTAAGATACAAGGAAAACAACCACGAGGTAGACCACGAGAAAGATTGATTAACCAAGTGAAGAAAAGTTTACAAGATAGAGGATACTACTGGGAAGAACTAAAAAGAATGAAAGCATGGGAAGAGAGATGGTTGAAGACATATTCTGAAAGGAGAACATGATAAGAGAATGATGTTCTCTTTTGTTTTTGATTTGTTTTTATCTTTATATGAGAAACTTTGTTGATTCAGAGAAAACAATGAAATAGGTTACAGATAGTATTTACAATAGTTGGCCCCGTTCCTTGCCTATGTCTGAATGGTTCACTGGTCAGAGCAGCAGCACAGAGAGTTTATGTTTGGGGTTCAATTCCCGATTCAGGCAGATATTTTTCTAAAATTTAAAATAAAGTTCTTTTCACCTTACCTCATATCCTATCTTCTAATTAAACCAGTTTCATAATCTTAGTGGTACATCTTTAGTAATTACACGACTGATGTTCTGTCTTCCAGATTCATGTAATTATTGAAGATGTAATCACTAAGATTATGAAATTGGTCTAATTAGAAGATAGGATATGAGGTAAGGTGAAAAGAATTTTATTTTAAATTTTAAATTAAACCTCATAGTAATATATCCTATAATAGTTCAAGATATTTTCCTGTTTACTATAAATTGTACTAGCTTAGCTGTGTATAATAATTTGTTTATTTATAGATTAAAGATATATTCTATTATTAAAGGTATGTTTCATATATATATATATACATATACAGTGTGTTGAAAAAAAAACACCGACAAGGTGAGGTAGTATATTCAGATATGTTGATCATTTTCATCATCATCATGGACAAATTCGTTTTAGGCCATATGGCTGTACAGTATAAGGTACTAATGTCTGGAAATGATTTGTTTTCACACTATGACTAGTTAATTATATCTCAAGATCAGTGTTAGTTCCAAGGATTTGAAGACTCATTACAACTCACAGGTAAGGAACCTATGATACGTGGCTTCACAACGGAATGTGGCTGCAACACGACAGAGCTCCAGCTCACATCGATGCCAATGTGAGGAGACATTTGGATACCACATATGCAGGTCGATGGATTGGCAGAGGAGGACCAGTCCTATGGTCTCCGAGATCACCTGATCTTAATCCTCTTGACTACTTTTTGTGGGGCGACATGAAACAGACTGTTTATCAGACTCCAGTAGAGTCACGTATGGATCTTATAGCCCGAATCCGTGCTGCTACAGAAATAATTCAAACGAGGCCAGCTGTATTCGAACATGTGTGCCAATCACTATGCCGCCAATGTACACTCTGCACTGAGATGGAGGTGGATATTTTGAAAATTTGATGTAACTGTGACAGTATTGTCAACTAGTGAGTCTTGAAATCCAACTAACGGAACTCTTGAGAGGTTAGCTACTCATAGAGTGAAAACACATCATTTCCGGACATTGGTGCCTTATTAAAAAATGATCAACATATCTCAATATACTACCTCACCTCCGATATCAGTGTCTTTTTGCAACACATTGTATATATATATATATATATGTTATTTGTTATAGAATATATTATACAGAAAATACAACAGCTTATTATAAAAACAGCATGTTGTGAACTCTACTTTTTTCATTCACTTTTGAATGTTTACTTCTGCTCTGTACACATAGTGGATTTACTATAAATTATATAGATTTAGGGTTTAAAAACAATAAAATAGATTCTAAATACTACTTTAGCCTTTTAGAAATGTGTAATAACTATAATACCAGTACTTTAAGCTGATATTATGTTGGTGTTTCTAATGGCAAACTGCTATGTTTAGTGGGATTGCAGGGTGTTCCCTCACACATGTCAACACTATAAACAGTTTAAGGGCGAAGGAAGATACATTTGTTCTTGAACCATCTGCTGAGTGCAGAGATTAGATATACAGATTATGATTAGAATAAAGTAAAATTACTCACTCCTTTGTGTTTTCTTGTCTCCACTGAGGCTCACTGTCCGACCCAACATCAATTCACCTTTGACTGCTTTCAGGTTCCTTAAGATTTCATCAGGATCTCTTAAAGTCCTTGTACAAGAACTCCTACGACGTTCCTTGTTGTAAGTTGGCGGTGGCATCTCCACATCTTGAATAAAATGTTATTTTTTTTTACTTTTTCTCTTATATTTATTTAATAAATTACAATAGGAAGTAACATTATGAGGTTCTTCCCAATAAATAAGGCCAATCTGGAAATATCTTATCTCATAAATTGTTGTGTTCTATATGTACATGTTTCAATGTGCCATGCACACTATTATCAACTTGTCCAGACTGTTGAATTTTATGTTATCAAGCCTGGATGTTGACTCTCACTCCATCTTTTGGCTGACTGAAGAACTCGTAAATAAAATCTTTTTTCCTGTGAATTTCAAAATTCATAATCCTGTTATTATAATTTTGAAATTTCCAGGGGAAAAAAAATTAATTTACAAGTTCTTCAGTCAGCCAAAAGATGGAGTGGTGGCCGACAATATTAAATTCAACAATCTAGCCAAACTGATGATGGTATGCATGGCATATTGAAACATGTTCAAATAGAATACAACAATTTAAGGATTAAGATGATTTTGGATTCACTTTATTTATTAAATGGTGGAGTTAAGGTAATGTGGCCTTCTCTTCCACACAACCAGCATAAACACATACGTACAGGTAAAGTGATACCATTAGAGACTTAGGAGACCCTTGGGGTCTTCAGAAGTTAAGGCTCCCACCATTTGCTTTAACTTTGTTTGAACATTACCTTCATGTGTACTGTACATTAGAGGGTCCCAAAAAAATCAAAGTAAATTTTTTTAACCCATATTCTCTTAATTTATTTGTATAATGTTAAAACAATTATTGTAAGTTCAATTTTGGTGTACATAGGCCCAAAGAAATCCATGCCGACTTGCTTCGAAACATGTCAGTATTTGCTAAGGCAAATGCGAGCTAACAAGTCGATGTGTTTGTAATTACTTGCTATTTTGTTAGTAAATGCATTGTTTTCAATCAGTCAACATGTCAGTGAAATTACGCAATTCTAAAAAGAGTATATTTTTAATAGTGGACATGAAACATGAAATAACTAGTTCAAAACTTCCCTCTATTGGAGGAGTTCTGGAAGTTTTCTTTTAAAATATCTATGAAGTGAATTTAACTATAAATAAAAGTGCAAATCTGACTATTCATGAGTATATTATCTATTGGGAAAAGTAAACTGCAGTAAATTATTCTTACATTTGTTTTTATTGTTAAAATTATGTTAATAATTGTTGTATTTGCTATTATTATTAAACTGTAGTAAATAATTATTTGCATTTGTTTTTAATTGTTAAAAGTTAGAGAATAATTATTGCAACTGTTTTCATTATTAAAAAGTAAGCAAATAATTGTTGTTTTTGTTATTTATTGAACTATTATCCAAATGGGAAATGGTCACTTGGTTGACCCATGAAAAGATGGCACGAAAACTGCTTTTTCAGGCCGTAACAGTTCTTCTAGGACTAATACCTGGCAGGATTATGATGATGTTTATTAAACTGTAGTATATAATTCTTTGCATGTGTTTTTAATTGTTAAAAGTTACGAGAAATAATTATTGCATCTGTTTTTATTATTAAAAGAAAGTAAATAATTGTTGTTTTTGTTATTTATTATTAAACTCTAGTATCTTACATTTGTATCTTATTATTAAAAGTTAGTGAATAATTATTGCTTCTGATTTTATTATTAAAAGTAAATATAATTTGCCATACAGAAATTTCCAGATATTAACTAAGTCACATGATGAAATGCTGTATTCCTATTGGCAGATACCTAACCACAATTCTAGATATATTATAATTGGCTATCTAAGAGATTTAATTACTATCTTTGCCCAATTATAATAAAGGTTTCTCTTCAAATATAATTTATCCATCATTGAGATATGTGAAATGAATAATAAAAACATCGAAAGAAGCTACATTGGCTTTATAATGTAATGTAAAATTCCCAATTAAAGGTCTTCTTAATAAAGAAGTCACCATTAGCATGATAGAAGCAACGGCTTCATAGCAATTGGTGCACGGGATTAACAGCATATATAAGAGAGAAATTTGCGTTTAGATTGGAGTTTCTCAGATAGCATTTGCCTAGAGTGCGAATGGTTCTTGGTTCAAACCCCAGTCTGAGTATATAATTTTTCTCTTCAAATATAACATAAAGATTAATATATCTATTTTATACAATTAATAAATATAAAATTATTAACATTTCAATGAACACAATATTTTTTATGAGTTTACTCAAAAATGTTTAAAATAAATTTTATAAGAAATTATTTAAATAGTTATCTATGAAATATTTTTAATTATTCAAATTACTATTTTCATGCAACACACAACATTTATTAGAAATATTTAGATTCATTACAGAGATAAAAGCTTGTATTAAATATCTTAAAGTAATGATTTATTCCTTTTTAATTTAATATTTGAATATCCTAAATCTCCTGCTTTAAGGATTGTGCAAAATTTTCCATGTTTTTATTGCTAAATTTTGAACTTTAATATAAATACAGATTGCAAAAAGCAATTTTGACAATTTTTCACTTCATCAATTTAAAAATTCTGATCATATCGATGCTCGAACCTGTGATCTTATGGTTTATACCATATTGTCTTAAACAACTACGCTACAGACAAACATATGTTACTTTAAAATACAATTATCACGTAAAGTATAAAGTAAATACTGAATGAAAACTTTATTTCATAAAACTTATGATGGAAATTAACATTATGAGACTTTCAAATTAATAAAATTAAAATTAGTCATACGTGATCTTACCTCATACACTTCGTGTTCCTCACAGCAGAGAACTGTGGTTTCAAGAACAGTCATTCCCATCTTCAGCCATACAGCAAACTCCCGATTATCCGTGTTAATGCACAGAAAATCGAAAAACATGGACAATCCAATTAAGTTATTCAGTGCCATGGAAGTTGATCAGAAATTTATTTACCCACTCTAACACTACTTAAATGCAACAAATATTCATAAAATGTTATATTAAATGTATTTAGGTGCAAGTCATAATTATCATTATTTTATTTTACTCGTAAATATGAAAAAAAAGTGGGACTATTTCCTGTCATGACCACTCTGGTTACAACAGTTAATCAAAATGGCCATCTTAACCAGTGACAACTACACTAGTAACCACCGATATCCACACTTATAACCAGCGATGACAAATAATCAGCGATAACCACACTAGTAACCACCGATGACCACACTACTTAACAGTGATAAACCCACTTCCACAGCATATCAGTTGTTTTAATCTGTAACAACAAACTTTCAGTGACTCATACAACGGAAATTTCCGAAATTGTATTGTATTCTCAGAATGTTGGTTGGTACCGTTAAATGCGTCAGGGAAGAGAGTTGTGAGTGAAGGTTACTGTATTGTGCTAGTTTCTAAGTGCAGTTCACAGTAGCATGTTTAAAAATAAATAATTTTTTCATAACAATACAAAATACAGTACAGTATTTATCTTCATTTTTAAAAAAAATACAGTAAAAAGAGTCATATTTAAATTAATATCGGGAAGTAAACATTATGAGGTTATATCATTAATAGTGAGTGGAGAACATATTTTAATCGACTCACCTCATACATTTTTAAACTTCTTTGATACCGACGGTTTCAGACAATATCATGTCCTTCATCAGTCATGGCGTCCATTGATGAAATTCCGTGATTGTTGATTTCTTTAGTGACATGACTGATGAAGGACATGATATTGTCTGAAACCGTCGGTATCAAAGAAGTTTAAAAATGTATGAGGTGAGTCGATTAAAATATGTTCTCCACTCACTATTAAAAAGAGTCATGCCTGGATAATCCACAAACCGCATAATATGAGCATGGATAATTGAGAGTTTGCTATTTTGTTGAAAATATGGCTGAAGATAGGAGCAGCTATTCCTGAAACTGCTGTGAAGAACACGGAATTGTCAACGGCATCTGACTGAGTCAGATATATGAGGGGTAATTCAGTCTTTTTATTACCTTTATCAACGCTGGCATTTTGTCCAGACTGAAAGGAACTACGTCGAGATCCTGGCAGAACGTGAAAAATCACGACCAAGTTGATATGTCTCCACTTCCAGTTGTTCTGATTGGCTAGAACCTCTTCTAGACCCAGATGCAGAGCCAAGTGCAAGCCACGCATGATCTGGATGCAAGAAGTTGAGCTCTGGACTGCTTGCTTTGTCGTCACTCTCCTTGTCATCTGTACATAACAACAAATCCTCTATTTACCAGAAAATATAGATCTGATGGTCAATAAACAACTGTGCAATACCATATTTTTTTTTTACAAAACAGAAGTAGTACTAACCAATTCAACAATAATCACATTTTTTGGCTGGAAAATAAACATGAACTTCAGATCATATTCTTCTTCTTCTTAGACTGGTTTCAGGATCTTAATTGGTTCCATCCTCAGAACTTTCATACTTGTTATGTCGTCTTGAAGAGCTACAGGGCAGGGCAGAGGATGACCAAAAATGAAGTAGTTAGAAGAATTATAGATGGTAAGCCAGAAGGAAGATTATACAGGGAATGATTGGAAAACACTAACTCAGGATAGGGATGTATGGAGAGCGTATGTCCGTGCAGCCATGAACCTATGGGTTCGATAGTGTCAGTGAGTTAGTTAAGTCAGAAGGAAGATGGAGATGTGGAAGACCAAATTTGAAATGGATGGATGGAGTACTAAAGGATGTCTAATCTTTAAAATTCAAGAATTGGTGGACGGTTGCCAGAGATAGAGAAGCTTGGAGAAAAATCTGAAGGAAGCCTTGACCCACCCAGGGTTGTTGTCCGATGATGATGAATTATGCAGGGAGTGATTGGAAAATATTAGTTCAGAATAGAGATGTATAGACAGCTTATATCCATGTGATAAGATGTTAAATATAAAATTGGTATTTAATTTTAGAAAGTGATATTTTGAGGTTTTTTAATTAAATTATTTTCAGTCTGATCATCTTACCTGGACAAGCTGACAATAAAACAGAATTGTTTTGAAACATGTCCAAGAACAAATCAACATTAATATTGAGGTAAGATGATCAGACTGAAAATAATTTAATTTAAATAAAATTGGTACCTGGTAAGTCAGTCGTCCTCAACTAAATTATTAAATAGTTCCAATATGGAGGTCTTTCAAAAACAATGTTTCATCTTCTTCATTTTAACTGGTACTGATATTGTACAGGTTGTACAGCAGATTTATGTCTGTGGGTATGTTTTCATTGAGTAGGTCTGTATTCTTTGCTTCTTTTAGAATCTCTATATCTTCAACGATGCTGATTCTGTTGTGGTTATACTCTCTGTGTAGTACTGACATAGAGTTATCAATTTTATTGAACTGATGACCTGTTTCTAGTATGTGTTTGGCAAAACTTGATTTTTCTTCGTTATTAATAAAATTTTTGAAATGTTCAGAAATTTCAACACAAGATATTCTGAACATTTCAAAAATTTTATTAATAATGAAGAAAAATCATGTTTTGCCAAACACATACTAGAAACAGGTCAACAGTTTAATAAAATTGATAACTCTATGTCATACTACACAGAGAGTATAACCATAACAAAATCAGCATCCTTGAAGAAATAGAGATTCTAAAAGAAGCAAAGAATACAGACCTATTCAATGAGAATACACCTGCAGACATAAACCCGTTGTACAACCTGTACAACACCATTACCAGTTAAAATGCAGAAGATGAAGCATTAATTTTGAAAGGCCTCCATATTTAATAATTTAGTTGAGGACAACTGACTTACCAGGTACCAATTTTATATTTAACATCTTATTACATAACCTCAACGTTGCTTTAATATGAGTTTTAAAAGTGTTGATTATATCCATGTGACCAACCTCTAGATTCTATATTACCAGTGAGTCAGTTAGTGTATTCTTCTGTTTAAAAAAATATGGTATGCAAAAATATAAATTACATTTGCATAATAGATATAATATTGCACATGAATAAGTTTAACACCTGAGAAAGATCTTTGTTGTCCAAATTCAGCTCTCCTGAGAAGTCGCTGTGCAATTTCATTCGCAAGTGAACCTCGTGGAGAAGAATGAGGCGACTTCCCTGATCCTCGTAATTGTCTAGGATCTTCAAGTCGATACCAGACAGGACGGTCTTCCAAGAAAGCCTTCTGAAGATCTACTGTACATTCACCTGTAAATAAAATACACACCACCTAGATAAAGTGGTCTGCTGAAATAGTGCATAAATTGAAAATAAACAACAATAACTTATCAAATTAGTTGCAAGGACTGCAGTAGTATATACATAGGAAGAACAAAAAGACATTTGAATTATTTTGAAAAGAAAAATTAATGCCTGAATCAGGATATGAACCCAAAACCTCTAGCTCTGTATACTAGTGTGCTAACCATTACATTATTTCAGGCTTCCAATACAAAACACTACTTTTTCTTCCTCATATAAAATTATCTGTATCATCAGTAGAAGAAAGCCGTCACTACCAGTGCTATCTGGTGATTTAGAATGAGAAATTATATAATTTGTCTTCTTCTTCTTCACTTCACGGGCTAGGCAAATTGCCTGTTCTGCCTCACAGTTGTTCTGTCCATCTTTTTACTGACCTTCCTACATTCCTTGAACCTCTTGGCTTGTAGTTAAATGCTGCTTTTAGTAGTCTTGCCACATTCATTCTTTCTACATGTCTAAACCATTTATCTCTATATTTCTTCATTTTATCATTCAGTGGATATATATTTAACTCTGTTCTTATATCTTCATTCTTTATCCGATCCAATCTTGTGCAGCCTTTTGGTCTTCTAAGGAAGTTCATTGCTACGCTTTGTATTCTACTTTGTAATTATGTTATGCCTTCACTAGGGCCTATAAAAAAAACGATAAAGCATATACATATATACTTGTTTATTAAATCAGAAGATAGGAAATAAATAACTGCATTAAAATACAAATTAGTCATACTCAAAGGGCTTTTAAAATATAAAAAAGCGAGTAAAAATCTATAATGTTTTATATCCTGGATCAAAACCATGTCACAACATTCCAGGATGTAAATTCATATCAACATTGTTTTGACAGAAAGATCAGAGATGACCACATTAGATAAGGGTGAATTTGAGCTGCAAGAAGTGAAAGTGGAACAAAGTTTTCCATTTTGACATAGATGAAGGTTTTGAACTATATCATGTGAAAGTTGTAAGTAAAAACCGATGAAAAAACCCCACATGTATAGAAGGGAAAAGTTAACTTTCCACCTGAGTTTCCCCCGATTGCAAACTTAAAAATTGATCATATAAATATTCACTATTTTTCTAAGAAAAGTCAGAACGGGCTGGAGGACCAAGAGGTCCTCCAGGTGGAGGAGACAGCTCTACATGGGGGGGTAAGATACATTTTTTATACTATTATCACTCTAAAAAAAGTTCATGTTTTTTTAAAATGGTCATAGATTCTAAAGAAAAATAACTTAGAATAACTTTTGGAATTATTAAGAATATACTTCATCATGTGAAGACCAAATGGTCAAATAACTTAGAATAATAACCTAAAGTTATTTTTAAATGGTTTTCTCCCTCTGAGTTTTATCAAGTCTTAGTCTTTTCGGCGCATTTCAATATGGCGACTTTAGCTGGATTTAATAATTTGTTTTTGTTTTAATATTTCTCTTTATGTTTTGTTTTATTCAAATAAATAATGTTATTTTATTGCTTACTGTGTTTCTATGTGAGGTATTACCACCAAAACCAAGGCCAACCGCTCGGGCCAAAGATCACTTTAAATATAAAGATCCTTTTTACACTATGTTACGGCTGGGCTTAACTTCCAATGTAACAAATTATTTGGTCATTACCCAAGTTTCACTCCCATAAAGTAATGCAGGAACTGCAAATGTTATAAAACTTCAATCTATTATCTCTTCTTGTTTTGTTCTTTAATGTTTTATGAATAGTTCCACGTATCATTTGAAATTTTGTCATTTCAAATTTGTCTCCTTCAATTTTTGTGTTGATAGTAAAATTACAACCGAAATAACTAAAATTTGTTACATGTTTCAGAGGTTTGTTGTCTATTATGATTTTTGATCTTATATGTTCGTTTCCCCAAAATGCCATTATTTTTGTTTTTTTTCTTTTGATATTTTAAAATTATATTCTTGGCATAACTGATTTAAGTGATGTAATTATTTTCATTTTCTTGAATAATAACCACATCATCAGCATTTTTATAGCAGAAATTTGAATACTCATACTAAAAACATTTCAGGAATATTAAGAATGGAGAAATAAAAGGTCTGCTGAAGCAGTGTATATGTTGCAGTTAAACTGAAAATAGATAACATTAATTATCAAATGAAATGAAAGAACTGCAGTAGAGTATAGATAGGAAAAGAAAAAAAAATTAATTAGAATACTCATTAATATTAAAAAAAGTGTCACTATTTTAATTAATAAACAGAATTATATTATTTTTGGTCTGGATATCTTACCTCAATATTAATGTTTATTAATTATTAAATATTAATAAACAGAATTACATTTAACCCATTGGAGACACGTTTAAAGTGCCTAGCATGTTCACTGGGAACCCATTTAAATCTCCGCGCCGATACTCCGGCTGCGCTGGACTTTAAATACACATACTCTGTTCTATCACTTATGATTTCAGATATTTTGTTTACCCCTGAATTTATTTTAGTATCTTGTACTTTTACGAATAGCAAAGGAATGTGGCCTACCTGCTACCCTCTTTTGTGCATTGTAAACCGTTATGTTTTGTTATTTTCAAGGCTGTGAAAGTTGACAAACAATTCAGAAACCATCTTTTTGTAAAAGTTCTCGGACATTGCCTTGAAAGTAAACACAAATCATATGTTCAAACAAGACCGAAAAAATAACAAACGCAATATAATACTGTACATAATAAAAATAAATATATGAAATAAAATAAGCATAGACCTATACATTATAAAATCAGGAAAAGTTCTTCGTATATTCTTTAATTATCATAGTTATATATCGACCTGTAAATTATAAAATACTATAGATAAAAACTGGACGAAACTCACCTAATATTTCTACCATCAGTAGCATGCACGGTTACATTGTCACTGTATATTATTTCATCGTCCGAATCTTCGTTCCATAATAATTCACTACAATCACTGTCACATAATATTTCATCCACTACTCACTTAGTTTCTCAAAAGCAATACGTTCTCTCCTATTTACGCACATATTGCAAGAAAAAAAATTAATTTTAAAACTATGAATTTTAACAAATAAGCACTGAATTTATATTCACTTATATTTTACCGTAATAAATGCCTACAACTATAGTCTACTATTCTATAAATAATAACTAAAATAAACTATACAATACACTAGGCCTATACATATTTACTTTACATAAACAAACAACACATTTTACTGATGGTGAACCGAAAATGTAAACCACTAAAGAAACCTAACGTCTTACAGTGGGGGTTATAACACAACAACGAGTCTACCTCGTTGTGGGGCTGTTTGGACTTTCTACCTGCTCACGAGGGAGACTCGTTAAAAGTCTCCAATGGGTTAACAGCTCACCTCATAAGTGATATTAAATTTATCAATAGATGTTTTTAATTAGGAAGAGTACAGAATTTTTTCAGAATAAATAATAGTTTTAAAAAACTAAAACAACACACTTTATTAGAAAACTGAAGTAAAGAAATGAAAAATAATTTTAATTTCCAACATGCTTGGGATAAATAATTTTACCATCAAAAGTGTGGGGTGCTCTTTATCAATTAATATATATGATAATAAACAGATATTGGTAAAAGTTAAGTCTCTAAGAAGAAAATGTAAAAATCATACAAAGCACCCCACGCTTTTGATGGTAAAATTATTTATCCCAAGTGTGTTGGAAATTAAAATTATTTTTCATTTTTTTACTTCGGTTTTCTAATAAAGCGTGTTGTTTTAGTTTTTTAAAACTATTATTTATTTTTTAGTTTTAATATTTTACAGAATAAGATAAAAATGTAAATATCTTTAAATTCGATACTATTGTAGTATGAGCTAAAAGCAATACTCTTCTAAAAAAAAAACCTCCCAGCCGGATTTGAACCAGCGACCTACAGATTACTGAAATTATATACCACTAGAGCTCACCGCTCTACCAACTCAGCTCTTACAACGATTGAATAAAAAATCCACAAGTCCGCAACCTATTATACCAGTTTTCATTTTCTTGATTTTCTGATGATACTGGTCAGGATTTTAGAAACAAAATATGACATTATTGTATTGTCATGGGTCCTTTACAAGTACACAAAGTTTCAAGTCGATCCAATGTTTCTAAGTGGGTGAAAATCGTGTTCAATGATTCCGTTACATAGATACAAAAACACTTTTTTTGATTTTCTGACAATTCTGGCCAGGATTTTAGAAACAAATATGAAATTATTGTATTGTCACGGGTCCTTTACAAGTATACAACATTTCAAGTCGATCCAATGTTTCTAAGTAGGTGAAAATCATGTTAAAAAATCCGTTACATAGATACAAAGAAATTTTTTTTTGATTTTCTGATGATTCTGGCCACGATTTTAGAAAATAAATATGAAATTATTGTATTGTCACGTGTCCTTTACACGTATACAAAGTTGCAAGTCGATCCAATGTTTCTAAGTGGGTGAAAATCGTGTTCAAAAATTCCGTTACATAGATCCATAGATCCAAAAACACTTTTTTTGATTTTCAGATGATTCTGGCCATGATTTTAGAAACAAAATATGAAATTATTGTATTGTCACGGATCTTTTACAAGTACACAAAGTTTCAAGTTGATCCAATGATTTTAAGTAGGTGAAAATCGCGTTAAAAGATTCAATTACATAGATAGATACAGGTCAAGCTAATATAAAGCATGTAAAAACTATCAAAAACAACCAAAATACCTGTCAACAAAAAAATATTAGAAAATAAAACCTTTAAAAAAATGCAATGATGACTACAATTATGAGGTGAGATGTAAATGTACTCTATTTATTAATTGAATTCTCATACTAAAATAATTTGTCATGGTGATCTAGTCATTAAGTTCCTTGCCTCTAGTCCCGAGGGTAGTGGGTTCAAACCGGCCAGATCAATGGATTTTTAGGATGGAAAAATCCAAGGGACAAGTCCTCTGGGAGGCACTTTAAGCCGTGAGTTCAGATTTTGAAGACTTTTGTGCTTGTACAAGAACCTCAAGTCTGAATAAAAGACCTGCGAGGAAAATTTAACCGAGCTTCATTCATCCAAATAATACCTTAGTTTCCTACTAGGTGTCTTCTTGAGACATCTGTAGAGAAATAATCATAATTAAATTAGTCTGGTTAAGAAACTTTTCACTAGGGAAGTACCCATGTTTTGCAGCTGGATTAATGGGGATTGATCAATCAACAGGGATGTGGCCATGTCTTCTTTAAAAACACATTTATATTATTTATAATCAGAAATACAGACATTTGCATCAAGAGAAAGAATTGGTCACATAGTGACTAATACATATTTATATAGATTCAACCTAAATGACTCACCTGTGTGCCCACTGTGCCAAGCTGAAGTGGAGGATTTAGAACATATTATGCTGAAAATCAGACAACGGCTATCGCTTATGAGAGGAACAAACGCTAAAGATGATTCTTAAAAATATGAATTAAAAAACTTGAAAAATGATGAAATGCGGCAAGAATACCAAATCAAAATTGCTAATAGATTTGAAGTACTGGAATCTTCAGATGACAATGTGGCAAACGAAGAAGAAACTGATATAAATAAAGAATGGGAGGCTATAAGAGATACTATTAAATTGTCAGCATCAGAAAGCATTGGTTGTTTAAAAAAGAGGCAAAACAAGAAATGGTTTGATGAGGAATGTGCCAACAATGTAAAGAAAAGAAAGCTAGAAAAAATTAAATGGTTACATGAGCCAAATGAGGTAAATTTAGAGGAATTGGGTAGTGTTAGACGGGAAACCAGTAAGTTACTAAAGAGTAAAAAGAGGGAATATTTGAGAGAGAAGATTAATGATCTTGAAATGAATGCAAAAAATAGGAACATTAGAGAATGATATCAGGGAATTAGTATAGAGAAGAAAGGGTTTCAGGCTAGAACAAACATAATTCGGAATGAAAATGGGGATATGACTGCAGATTCTAGGAGTATATTAAATAGATGGAAAAGTTACTTTAATCAGCTATTAAATGTACATACAGAACAGGACATAGAGGAGGATAAGTTACAGACAGCAGAAATGCTAGTCGCAGAGCCAAGTGCATTAGAGGTTGAAATGGCAATTGAAAAATTGAAGATGTATAAAGCATCAGGTTCAGATGAGATCCCAGCAGAACTGATAAAATCAGGGGGAGAATAATTGATGGACAAGATACGCTGGTTGCTTAGTATGATTTGGGAAAAAGAAGTTCTTCCAGATGAATGGAAGGAATCAATTATCGTACCAATTTATAAGAAAGGAGATAAAACTGATTGCAACAACTACAGGGGCATCTCATTACTTTCAACTTCATACAAAATTCTAACAAATATATTAGTAAGCAGAGTTACTCCCTATATTGATGACATTCTAGGAGATCATCAATATGCATTTAGAAGAAACAGGTCTACAACAGATCAGATTTTTAGTATAAGACAGATTTTAGAAAAGAAATGGGAATATAATGGTACTGTACATCAACTATATGTAGACTTCAAAAAAGCATATGATTCAATTAAGAGGGAGAAGTTATATAGTATCCTGCTGGAGTTCGGAATTCCTAAAAAGTTAGTTAGACTTATACGAATGTGTCTAAAGGGCTCAAAGAGTAGGGTGCGTGTAGGCAAACAGTTTTCAGACACTTTTGAAATCCAGAATGGGTTGAAGCAAGGAGATGCACTATCTCCTCTACTATTTAATTTTGTACTAGAGCATGCCATTAAATCTTTAGAGAATGAGGAAGGCTTACAACTCAATGGTATTAATAAGCTGTTAGTTTATGCTGATGATGTAGTATTGTTGGCCGATAGCGAGGAGATACTAAAGGCCAACACGCACACACTATTGAGTAACACTAAGAAATTAGGACTGGAAGTAAATATCAGTAAAACTAAATATATGGTCACATGTAGAAATTCAGTATATAATGGAAAATGGACAGCTAATGACTAATGAGGGAAATTTTGAGGAAGTGGCTGAATTCAAATACCTAGGAACAATAATCACAAATAGGAATGAGATGCATAAAGAAATTAAACATAGGCTCAATTCTGGAAATGCATGCTATTATGCATTGCAGAGACTTTTGATGTCCCAACTCCTTTCAAAAAACGTTAAGCTGAAAATATATAAAACTATTATTCTACCAGTTATAATTATATGGATGCGAAACATGGACTCTTACTTTAAGGAAGGAAAGGAGATTACGGGTCGAATGTTTGAACGCATTAGACAGTAAAAGGCGTTCTCTGCTGATAAAGTTTTATTCAAACACATTTTTCTTACTCAGAAATCTATTCACGCGGTAATAATTGTAAGCTACCTGACAAGGTACCTTAAGATCGTAGCTCAAGATATAAACTTATGTGAAAATCCCAAAGGGAACCGATGGTAACCGATGTAGTTTGAAACTTATCCAAGATGTCGGACCTTGAAGACTTCGATCATGTTTTCGGTATATGCGGAGAAGAGGAATTTGATAGAGTCTACCAAAGAATTCAACTGGAAGAACAGGAGAATCGGCGTAATATTGCGCGTCGCAGACGTGTTTGTATACGGTATTATTTGCGGGATGCAAGCATAAATGCATTCCTCTATAGCAGACGAAAATAACGGAAGTGGTTTTATCGCTGAGAATTCTGGGTAATTCGTTGCCAATATTACGAAAACGTCAACATTCATGCATGACCGGTTAATTCGATCTCAGCTCACCAGTGATTGGAAGTAATTTGAGTAGAGACTAATGTATTTGCATACGACCCTACGAGTATTAGAGAATAAAGTTCTTAGGAAAATTTTTGGACCAAAGAGAGATGAACAGACAGGTGAATGGAGGAGACTACAAAATAATGAACTACATGGTCTTTATAGGAAGCCAGATATAATAAGAACAGTTAAGTCTCGTAGACTGCGATGGGCAGGACATGTTACGCATATGGGGAATGAAAGACGTGCATGGAAACTTCTTGTAGGAAAGCCAGAAGGAAAATGCCCAATTGGTAGACCAAGAATGAGGTGGGAGAACAACATTAACTATGATTTGAGGGAAGTAGATTATACAGGGAATGATTGGAAAGCATTAGCTCAGGATAGGGATGTATGGAGAGCTTATGTCCGCGCGGCCATGAACCTACGGGTTCGATAGTGCCAGTGAGTAAGTAAGTAAGTAAGTATTGTGCTGAACTTCACATCTATAAATTGTCATGGAAATATACTCTAGAGTCACTATTACCTCAAACCTTGGGTGAAACATTTCAATTCATCTTATCCACACCTAAAGCTATAGAGCTTGTATATAGTTTACATAGGATAAATCACCAATCAACTCTTCAAGTAGTGTATGCAATGGAATCATGTCATCAGCTATGGCTGGAAACATGTAATGAAGAAGAAGAAAAAGAAGAAGAATCAGAAATGTCAACAAAAACTTACCAAGGAAAATACTATCACGATCCGGGCAGTAATCCCATAAAGTTACTTCAATTGTTCGTTCCATAAGCTCTTCTCCTGGGACATTTGGAAAGTCAAATGTAGCATTCCAAATAGGATTATGTGTAGGCTCAGCAACATCTGACTTGATATAGCAGTGATCTCCTCTGGAAAGTGAATATTTTAAATACCAACACATCAATTCACTCAAATTAACATACAACATACAGAGTGGATGTAATAGAAGTGTGCAGATATTAATTCCATCTGGTAAGTATACTCAGATTCTCTGACATCTAAAACAAATTAACAGACCTGGAGAAAACAGCAAGACTGTGCAGAATAATGAGAGTAAATAATCCAACAGAAATGCAATTGCAGCTCAATGGTGCAGAAATAGAGGAGGTAGTAAATAAGATGAATCTGGAGTCATCTTACCTCATAACTTGTTGTGTTCTATTTCAAAATGTTTCAATATTGAACTTTTATAGGAAAAATCACTATGAGGTTTAATTTAAGATTAAATTAAAATGTTTCATACCTCACCTCATATCCAGTCTTTTAACTAGACTGGTTTCAAAGCCTGGGCAGCTTCATCTTCAGTAATTTCTCATTGACTGATGTTATGTCAATCAGAAGAACTGTTTCTTTCCTCCCTTTGTCTACCAAAAGAGTGAGCAAGAAGCAGTTCTTCTGATTGACAAAACATCAGCTGATGAGAAATTATTGAAGATGATGCTGCCTAGACTTCGAAACTGGTTTAGTTACAAGACTGGATAAGAGGTGAGGTATAAAACATCTTAATTTAATCTTATGTTTTGATATGCCATGCATACCATCATCAGCTTTTCTAGACTGTTGAATTTTATGTTGTTGGCCCTGGATGTTGGCTCCCACTCCATCTTTTGGCTCACTGAAGAACTTATAAATTAAATCAAAAACAGGATTATGAATTTTGAAAAAGATATGATTTACAAGTTCTTCAGTCAGCCAAAAGATGGAGTGGGAACTGACTGACATCCAGGATTAACAACATACAAATTTAACAGTCTGGAAAAGCTTATGATTGCACGCATGGCGTATCAAAACATGTTCAAATAGAACACAACAATTTATGAGGTAATATGATTCCAGATTCACCTTATTTATTAAAAAGAACCTCACAATGTTAGTTAATAATTATTGGTACCATCTTATCTTGTATTCAGTCTTATTTCCTGTAAAATACAATGTTGCCTAAGAAGAATGTTTCTATTAATGACAGTTCCGTATGCATTTCAGTCATATGACAGATAAAAGTAGCACCACAGTTCCCCTAATAGAAGACGTAATACCTTATGCAAGTTTGTTTATAGTACAAATGGAACTTAGCTTGGAATTTGTATAATAAAATATCTTGAAAACAGTAATGTAAGTTTTGAGACTGCAGTGGTTTATACTCACGTTATTGGCATAAGTCTGAGCTTGACATATGCTTCTGGAAGACAGCCATATCCAGTGTCCTCCCTGGGAGCTAGGTCATCGGCTGCCAGTACTGACACTACGAGTTCTTGCTTCTCATCATGGTAAAACACCTGCAGCTGAATTCTTCCACTCACTTGTTTCTCTCGAGCCAGTTGTTCCTACACAATAAATTACTTTATCGCTATATCATTCCAATTATCACTGTTAGGAGATATATTTTTATATACCATAAATTGACAACCAGTCACTAGTAGGGTTTGCCTGATTAATCTCTACTCTGCTCATTGCTTTAGTTGAAAAAAATCAAATTTGAGGGGGAACTTATCTTTAGAGGAGCTTCCATAGAGCCATCTAATGAGTTTTCATACAAACTAAAGTCTATGAGTTTTATCTTGGCACAGTTATCTGCTTGGGTTTGAGGACAGTAGGGTGGGTTTGGGCCAGCAGATCATAATTTGAACAATCAACTATTTAGTGGGTGTCAACTGCTGAGAGCTAATAAAAGAAAAGATACTTTTAAGAAAGGGTCCTTTTAAATCGGGGCATGCCATAGCATAATGGTTAAGGCAATATGCTACAAGCCGGAAAGTTGAGAGTTCCAGTTCTGGGTGGGGAGGAGGGGTGTCAGGATTTTTAAACTGATCCAAACATTCTGGCTGCACTATGGCCCCGGGGCAGACTCTGCCTCCAATGGAAATGAGTACCAGACACTTGTTCTGGGGATAAAGGCGGCCATCAAGCAGGGTTGACAACCCGGCTGACATCAAGTGCCAATTGTTTAGAAAAAGTGGGAACCTTAAACTCCTACTATCCAAAGGGCTTCCTAAGGTCTATAGTGGGATCACTTTACCTTTAAATCTCCTTTATAAATGAAAATGAATGTCTGTGAGTCTGTCCTTTATGGACTCAAAAACTACTTGCCCAATTTTAATAGGGTTTTTAACATCATTTAGTTAATTTTTTTGGGACAGTTAACATATATAACATATTACCGTACATAGGCCAGAGCAAAATAAAGTGCATTGGTGCACTAAAAAGTCACTTTTTGATGGCTTAAATGGCTTATACTGCCTAAACCATAACAAATACACCAAATTAATGTATACAGAATTGAATACTCAAAAAAATTATAAAAAAAAAGCCCATGACAGCATATGTCTATCTTTTACAGATAAGTCACAATAACCATTTTTGTCTTTCAAAATTAGATTAAAAGTGAGGATTTAATTACAAATACTTTTCCAAAAGCACAATGTCAGTGCTATAATATTATTAAATGTTTAACAATTGCAGTAAGTATGTATTTTGATTTGATAAATCTTTGTGCACATTTTAATAAATTGTTTATACATAACCTGTTTTTAAATTATTTTGTCCATGCAAACAATGTCATGGGTCCCACTAGTTTTAAATACATTCTTTATCACCTCACCTCATATCCTGCATTCTAATTAGACCAGTTTCAAAACATTATTGGTTCCATCTTCAGTAATTTTAAGACCAATGTTGTTGTCCTGAGCCAATGCTTCAACCGATAAGGTTTCGAAATCGGTCTAATTAGAAAACAGTATATGAGGTGAGCTGATAAAGAATTTATTTTAAATTTTAAGTATACCTCATAGTTATTAATGAATTGGTTATTTTGACTCACCTCATATTGATGATCTTGTAGAAGATTTCTGGGCTGTTGCCCGTGGTCTTGAGGCTTGTAGTTCCCTGACGTTTCACCAGAGACTGCATCTGGCATCCTCTTGAGACAACCCTTGAGGATGCCAGACGCAGTCTCTGGCAAAATGTCGGGGAACTACAAGCCTCAAGACCATGGTCAACAGCCTGGAAATCTTCTACAAGATCATCATAATAACTCCGGCCGTGAAAGTCTAAGTCAATATATTAGTCGCCTCTAAGGGGAGGAAATCTACAGATACAGTCAATGATTTGAGAAGTCTCAAGACAACCCTTGAGGATGCCGGATGCAGTCTCTGGCGAAACATCGGGGAACTACAAGCCTCAAGACCATGGCCAACAACCTGGAAATCTTCTACAAGATCATCATAATAACTCTGGCCGTGAAAGTCTAAGTCAATATGTCACCTCATATTCATATGCTTTTGTGCGACATTGTTGATGCATTCCAATTCAAAAGTCAAATTACCAACCCATTAATAATTAAAAGAAACCTCATAGTGTTATTTCCTACATATATTAAATACCTCATAGTGTTATTTTCTACGTAGTTTAAGGGTCCTTTTGTTCACATGAGGTTCAGCTTGCCCAATGCATCTCTCTGTATGGAACCCAAGCAGATATCTGTACCAAGTTAAAACTCACAGACTTTAAACTATGTACTGTATACAAAATGAAACTTTTTAAACATATGAGGGTTAGAACTTTATTAGTGGCAACACTTCTGTAAAGATGTCATGCGATGGAACCTAATGATGTTGCTGATAGCACACTTCAGTTACATACCAACCTTACCTCAGAGCATATAAATTCTCCCTTCCCACATCACATGCAAGCAAACTGGCAAGAAGAACAGAGTCTCGTGTTAGCTGGCAGTCTAATGTAGTGTTGTCACAATGTTTTCAAAACAGGAATAACGGATTTATGTTGAGTTATTTTGACTCACCTCATACTTTTTAACTTCCTCGCAGACTCAAGTTTCGTCACTGCATTTGTGACATTCTCAATGCTTCATCATGATCACAACTGACGTTCAACAGTTTCCTTTCCTAGGAAACCATTGGACGTCAATTGTGATCGTGATATAGCATTGAAATGTCACAAATGCAGTGACGAAACTCGAATCTGCGAGGAAGTTAAAAAGTATGAGGTGAGTCAAAACGAACTCAACATAAATTAAAATAAACTTCATAGTGTTATTTTCTATCTACATAACTTAAGGAATAATGGAGTTGAATAAAGATTGAATGTGCCAGAGGTCGTCAACACAACAGTGTCATCAAGGTCTTCAAGAGGCATGCAGTAAATCTGCATTGCCTTACAAATCAGTGGCATGGTGGGTAGCAATGAATGGTTAATGGTTGTGCAGACATAATCTCTCCATACATCCCTAACCTCAGCTAATGTTTTCCAATCAACCCCGTATAATTTACTTCCCTCAAATCATGGTCAATGTTATTCTCCCACCTCATTCTAGGCCTAATATTGGGCGCTTCCCTTCTGGTTTTCATACAAGTTTACATGCCCCTCTTTCACCTCATTCTAGGCCTAATATTGGGCGCTTCCCTTCTGGTTTTCATACAAGTTTACATGCCCCTCTTTCATTCTGCATTACTGCTATATATCAAGCCCATCACAATCTAAGAAAATAAACTATTATATATATATATATATATATTGTCATGGTATTTTATGTGCATTAGATAAGATCAGTGAAGATGTGTAAAATTAAAAAAAAGTAATGAGAATAATTGCAATAGCTTCATTTCTTTGGAATATGCTAAAAAGTTGAATGATGATAGATTGCCAAAAAAACATTTTGAAAAACAAACAACCTGTAGGAAGACAGCAAGTCAAGAAGAAAGAGGAAAGAAGTGAGAAGAAAACAAATTAAAGAGAAATGTAGTATAATCAGTAATATACATCTCACCTCATATTTTGCTCTCTCACCTGGGACATGTTTCAGACGACATCTCCCCCATTTTTAGCCAATTGTGAGTCAGAAAAATATGAGGTGAGGCATATATTACCAATTCAATTACCTCACTATGTTACTTCTCATCAATTTTGAGAATACAGTCTGGTAGATTTTTTTATATTCAATGCCACCAGGTTGTCATTATGACATTTCTAGTATTCTCTCTTGGTATCAGCGTTATTGTAACCCATTTCTGAGGTTGGAACACCTAAAAAGTGGAGTTATGTTGCTCTGATGATGGTAATGATGCACCAGGAGAGACCTTAATCCTAAACTTAAACTAATGAGGCAAATATGATGATGATAATGATAGCCAGATGATACTCAGGGACTATTTGAACCTTAAAGTTTCCTGACATTTGTCTGATGGAGGAAAAACCCAGAAAAAACCTTATCCAGGAAACTTGTCCCACCGAGGATTGAACTTGGACTCACTGCATGACAAAGAAGCACACTACCTCGAGACCACAGTGGTGGACTCTGGTATATTTGTATTGTTACAAATGTATACAAAAAACTGACCAAAAAAAAAGGGGGGGCAGAAGTTAAAAGAATAACATGATTAATGGTATTCTTTAAGTGCATGAGGTTTTACTAGAGACAATAAATTAGAAAAAGAAATCTATGCACTATCTTCTTCTTCATCCAACCAAGTCTTAGGCCTATAGGCCTGTTATGATATCACTGATGAATTTCGTATCCAGCGTTTCCTTGGACGGTCCAGAGATCTCTTCCCTGTTGGAGAAGAACGAAGCCTGGCCTTGGGAAATCTATCTGAACTCATTTGTCGCAAATGATTCATCCAGTTGTCCTGGTATCTATGTATGTATTCAATGACTGGTTCTGAACTTAGTTCCTTCCAGATATCATCAATGCATTTGTGATCCCATTTGGTATATCCCGCTGTATGTCTCATGAATCTCATTTCACTAGAAATTATCCTGATCTCTTCTCCTTTCCTCAAAGTTCATGCCTCACTGCCATAGCAAAGTGCAGGTCTTACTAAGGGTTTGTATAACCATACTCTGGTATCTCTCTGGACTAGTGAAGGTTTCATTACTGAATTTATTATCCCCATGATTTTATTAAAATTAATAATTTTATTTGCTATGTCTACTTCATCCAAATGTGTTAATGTATTTTTTTTATTTAGGTAAAATTTGATCACTCACCTCATATTTTTCTTCTTTTTTAATTATAAACTAGTTTCGGAACTAAGTTTCTGTTCCATCTTCACTATTATCACAACTGTCATCTTGTGATCAAATTTTACCTAAATGAATATACCTCATAGTGTGAATTCCTAAAATAAGTAATGTTAATGTATATCCAAGGTAGGTAAATGAATTTACTTTTTCCAGTATTTTTGAATCTATACACATTTTGCTACGTACAGGGTATTTTTGTTCAAAAGCCATTACTTTTATTTTCTCAGTATTGATTTTCATGTTATATTTTATGGCTATTTTGTTAAAATTATATACTGAATATTGTAATTCATCCTCTGAGGGTACCACTATTGCTACATCATCTGCGAAAATTGACATACGCACTATGCACTATTCAGAACAAAATACACTGTCTAAGGGGAATTAACCCATCCAATTCCTCTGTTTAATCTTTTTCATGATTAAGTCTGGTTATTCCTCATCATCATCATTGCCCATTCCTGAACTTAGATCATTTGTTGACCTGTTTCAGCCACAATAGAAACACCATCCAGAAGTGTTTTGAATGTCTGGTCTTCCTTCTTCCTGCAGATTGATAACTTAACAATGTTGTTGGCCTTAAATTTTCCAGTCATTTGTCTGACAGGTGAGAAAAAACCTCAACCAGAAAACTTGTCCTGATCAATGGAATTGAGAATGATACGTAGAGTTTTGAAACTAGTCTTCAAGAAATCTACAATTATGAGATGAGTTAATGTTTTATTATAGGAAGTAGACAATAAAAATAATTCTATAACAGAAAATATACTATCAAATAAATAATTTCAGATAAATCTAGTAAGTAGACTAGAAATTAAAAGAATTAATTTATCTATCTCAAGGAGTAGTTTATTTAAAATATAAGTTTTGGAGACTGCGAGGTTTATCCTATAAGAATTGAAATTAAGGTAGTTTGAATTAGAAGAATTAGGCCTATTTGCTAATGGGTGGTTTATTTGGTAATATTTTGAGGGGTTTTTTAATTATTTTATTTTGAGTCTGTTTATCTTACCTCAATATTAATGTTGATTTGTTCTTGAACATGTTTCAATTGGATCCCAATCATCTTCAGCATCCAGTTTGGGCAAGATGCTGAAGATGATTGGGGTCCAATTAAAACATGTTCAAGAATAAATCAACATTAATATTGAGGTAAGATAAACAGACTCAAAATAAAATAATGAGATGAGTTGTTAAATCTAACTCAATTTATTAATTAAAATAAACCTCATAGCATCACTTCATTCAAATATTAATGAACATGTTATTGCTAGTGGTTTCCATGATTGTTGACCCAAGTCATTTTTTTTCCCTAGCTTCCCAATAAAGATCTTCCAACTTTCCAGTTTTCTGTTTATTTCTATCCAGTTTTCTGCAGCTAAGAAGGTGTTCCTTATTTAGAATGTCACAGAATGGGCAGCATCTCTCCATTGACAGTTTCATACTTAAGAGGTATTCTTGAAAGCAGCGATGTCTTAAATTGGCCCGAACTGTGCTACTCCAATTTTTCTAGGTTTCGACACCAAAAATTTAAGCAAATCTTCATAAACTTTTCCCTTTGTGTACTCTCTTATTCTTTCTTGTTCCTGATGCATCAACTGCTTTCAATTAGTTTAAGTTTGGATGGTAGTTCTAGTTTAGAATCTGGTTTCATCTCAATTGCTAGTATCTGCAATTTCATTTCCTTTCAAGCCGACATGTCCAGCTATCTACTGAAGTACTATTTCTGCCTAACATCTAGCTTGGGTATTCTGTAATCCTCCATTCAATGAACATGTTGTATCCATCTTAACTTATAATCAGAAATTTTGTTTTCCAAAGATTCCATGTGCAATTCATTCAAGACGTCTTCATTGTTTTTTATGACCCAGTATCGTGTAACCAGAAGTCCTCTGAAGATATCTCATTTCAGCAGATCTAAGTCTGTATATCCTTCTGTTTCAATGTCAATACTTCACTACCATAGAAAAGAATTGGAAGAGCCAGTGTTTTATACGCTTTTAATGTTGAATGTTTTTTGGCCTAACTATGGCTTCAAGATAGAATGTATTAACCCTAAAATCCTTAAAAAAAATACAATAAACAGTCAGTTATTTAATCAATTAAACTGTCTCACTCCCAATATTTACCTTGTGTCCTCACAAAATTTGTCATGGTTCTGTCTCTCAAGATACGAAAAAAATTACACTGTCTAGATCTTTATTGAAGATTCTACATACTTTGACTCCAAATTATTTAGCCTCTCATTTCCAGTAACTGTCTTCCAATCATAATCTAAACACATGATCACATCATAATCTCTTGCTTAATATACCGCAAACCCATCACTCCATATCATATACTACCTCCACTGAAGTTCCCTACTACAGGAAATCAGATGTTAGCATAATTTAAAACAAATATAAATTTACTTTTGGTTTTATTTTGTTTTAAATATTATATTCATGTGTAATTTACATGTATTACTTGATGTTTCCTGTAACTTTTTACCTTATTGGTCCAAATATAAGCCGCACCATTATTTTAGAGGGGTAAGGAGAAAACAAATTTGAGAGCATAGAAATTTTTACCTTTTGCTTCTCTGAAAGATTTTCTGGTTGTAGTGGCATTTTTCAGTTTATCCTCCGAGGTGATCCAGCGTCGCACATTAAACTCGTCCAAACTATAATTTTTGCTGGCTTCTCTATTATACATACTTCTAGCATAACAAATAACTGCAAGTTTGAAACCAGCATCATAACTGCGCCGAATTCCCAAACTTGTTCAAGCTTTTCTTTCAACGTTATCACTCATTACTGAAGAATAAATTTACCGTAGTAGGTACGTACTACTGTAACTGTTTTAATCTGTCCTATCATACGAAAGATCACAAGTGCCGTAATATGAAGACTGGTACATTGTTGCGTCATATACCATACGACTGCTGGCAATTCCAAACACAAGCATGCAGCATTGTTGCTCCATTTCAAAATAAGAAAATTAGCAACATGCACTACATTTCAAGTTTCTATCACATGTGAAAATGTATCGGCTGCACAAATAAGCCACAACTTTAATTTCCATGTACGAAATTTAAAAAAATAAATGCGGTTTATATTTGGGTCAATAGATATATTTTTGTTATTATTGCAATTATATATATATATATATCCTCAACTTGTGTCCAACTCAAGGTCGGGTCGAGGGATGAGATGAGATGAAGCCTCTTATATAGAGGTCTGTGAATGACAAGGGTGCCGGCCAACCACGCCTGACGCACCATCATAGAGGCAGGATGAATGAAATGAAACGAAATGGATGAAGAAATGGTGAAATTAAATTGTTGCAGGGGAAAATGGGAGAAGCCCCGAGAAAACCTGCCCAAGCTCCTTTTTGTCCACCATGAAACACACATAGAGTGACCGAGACTCGATCTCGGGACCCCAGCAATGAGAGGCAAGCATCTAACCGCTTGTACCATAGAACCGCCATTATTGCAATTATGTTTAACTAATTGATTGGCACTATAAAACTCATAAGTAAATGACCACAAGGACATAAGCTTTCCATATATCCTATCCAGAGCTAATGTTTTCCAATCATTCCCTGTATAATCTATTTCCCTCAAATCACGGATAATGTTATTCTCCTATCTCATTCTTGGTATACCTTCTGGGAGCTTTTCTTCCGATTTTTCTTCAAGGAATTTCCATTCCTCTTTTTCATTCCCCATTCGTACCATATGCCCTACCCAATGCAGTACATGAGACTTAACTGTTCTTATTATAACTGGTTTCTCATAAAGATCATGTAGTTCACCATTATGCAGTCTTCTCCATTTACCTGTCCCTTTTTACATGCTTTATATTAGCTTGACCTATATCTATCTATACAACGGAATCTTTCAACATGATTTTCACCCACTTAAAATCATTGGATCGACTTGAAACTTTGTACACTTGTAAAGGACCAATGACAATACAATAATTTTATAATTGTTTTCTAAAATCATGGCCAGAATCATCTGAAAATAAAAAAAGTGTCCATGTAATTATGTAACGGAATCTTTCAACACGATTTTCACCCACTTAAAATCATTGGATCAACTTGAAACTTTGTATACTTGTAAAGGACCAATGACAATACAATAATTTCATAAATGTTTCTAAAATCCTGGCCAGAATCAGCAGAAAATCAAAATAATAAAAACCGGTATAATAGGCTGCGGACTTATCAACTTCTTACTCAATCATTGTAAGAGCTCAGTTGGTAGAGCGGTGGACTGTAGTGGTATATAATTTCAGTAATCCATAGGTCGCTGGTTCAAATCTGGCCCGGATGATTTTTTTTAGTAGAGTATTACTTTTAGCTCTTACTGCAATAGTATCAAATTTAAAGATATTTACATTTTTATCTTATTCTGTAAAATATTAAAACTAAAAAATAAATAATAGTTTAAAAAACTAAAACAACATACTTTATTAGAAAACCGAACCAAAAAATGAAAAATAATTTTAATTTCCAACACGTTTGGGACAAAATTAAAATGGTCAACAAAAAAATGTGCTTTTTTATGGTTTTTACATTTTCTTCTTAGAGACTCTACTTTTACCAATATCTGATTATTATCAAATATATTAATTGATATAGAGCACCCAACACTTTTGATGGTAAAATTATTTTTTTTGTAGATAACTCTAGTTTTATTCTAGATATGTTGGAGATTATTTTTTGTTGACCACTTTAATTTTATCGCAAGCGTGTTGGAAATTAAAATTATTTTTCATTTTTTAGTTCGGTTTTCTAATAAAGCGTGTTGTTTTAATTTTTTTAAATAATTATTTATTCTCTCTTTGGTGCAAAAATTTTCCTAAGAACTTTATTCTCAAATACTTGTAATATTTTCTCCTCTCTTAAAGTAAACATCCATATAATACAACTGGAAGAATAAGAGTTATATATATCTTTAGTTTAACATGTTGGGACAACAATAGTCCCTGTAATGCTTAATAGTTTACATTGAAATCAGAATTGAGCATATGTTTAATTTCTTTCTGCATTTCATTCACATTTGTAATTATTATTAAATAATTATTTCTTTTTTTTTTTTTTTGCTTCCATACTGGAATGGGCTAGAAACTCCTAAGCATACAGCTGACTGTTGACCTTACATCCACATGTATCAATCACAGAGGTGGAAGATCAGTAGTGATCTTCTATATAGGTAACATGTGGTCTCCTAAACTATATAATTGATTTTCTCAACATAGGTCAGCTGCTTATTGTAGGTAACCAAATTTCTCACAATTCTGGATAGGCACTGATATCAAACACTGACTGAAATTCCATGAGAAAATGTATTCCCTATGGGAACCCAGTGCAAGTTCCATAAATTTATAGTAGTAGCAGTTCCTTCAATCCTCTTGGAAGCATAGGGCCTTTGTGAAAGCACGCGACTCTTGTTTTTTGCCAAATTCCTGACTTCATTCCAACTTTTCCCTTGTAGTTCAATTTCTATTCTTACAGTCCTGTGCCATGTAATATCTAGTCTTCTTTTTCTAGCCAATCTTTGTGGATCCCATTCCAGTCCTCTCTTTGGCAAACTGTCTAGTTCTCTTCTGAGAATGTGTCCAATCCATTTCTATTTGTGATATTTAATCTTCTTCCAGATCTCATCATGTGATGTTATCCTCCACAATTCCTCATTTGATGTGGTTTCTTGATTTGTCAAACAATTATTCTTTATATTTGAAGAGAAAAATTATATGCTCAGAGTGGGGCTTTGGACCTTTGGCTTTCAAGGCCAAGACTTTACTGACTGAGCTACCTGAGCAAGTTCCAATCTAAACACAAATTTTTCTCTCATATATTCTGTTAATTCCTGTGCACCAAATGCTATGAAACCTTTGCTTCTATCTTGCAAATGGCGGCTTCTTTATTAAGAAGACATTTATTTGGGAATTTTATATTACATTATAAAGCCAGTATGGCTTCTTTCAATGTTTTTTATTATTCATTTCATACATCTCAATGATGGATAAATCATATAAAGTAAAGTAAAGTGATCCCACAACAGGCCTCGGGAGGCCCTTGGGGTAGTAGGAGGTTAAGGCTCCCACTTTTACTAGACAATCGGCACTTTATGTCAGCTGGGTTGTCAGCCCTGCGTGACAGCCGCCTTTACCCCCAGAACAAGTGTCTGGTACTCATTTCCGTTAGAGGCTGAGTCGACCCCAGGGCCATAGTGCCGCCAGAGGGTTTGGGTCAGTTTAAAAATCCTGACCCCAACGGGACTTGAACCCTCGACCCTCCGGCTTGTAGCTCAGTGCCTTAACCACAACGCTATGGCGTGCCCCCGATAAATCATATTTGAAGAGAAAAATTATATGCTCAGACTGGGGCTTGAACCCAGGACATTTAACTTTTTAGGCCAAGACTCTACCGACTGAGCTACCTGAGCAAGTTCCAATCTAAATGCAAATCTTTCTCTTACATATGCTGTTACTTCCTGTGCACCAAATGCTATGAAACTTTTGCTTCTATCTTGCAAATGGCAGCTTCTTATTTTTTAGACTATTTGGTTATGGTATAGAGCATATGTTTCATAACCAACCATATAACTCATTGGCACTATTGAATCCAGGGGTTCGAGTCCCGTGGAGGTCAGGATTTTTACATTGTCTTAAATCTTCTGGTGGCACCATGGACCTGGGTCAACTCAGCCTCTAACAGAAATGACTATTAGATGCTTGTTCTGGGGGTAAAAGTGGTCATCATGCAGGACTGACATCCTGGCTGACAACTGATACTGATAGTTAACAAAGGTGGGATACTTAACTACTACTATCCCAAGGGCCTCCTAAGGCCTGTAGTGGGATCACTTTATCTTTATCATGACCATGTAGAGTAACAGGAATTATAAATAATATTTTCAAGCCAAACACAGTACAGCAACACAGACGAACTAGAATTTATAAAACACTGGCCAGACCCATATTATGTTACGGCAGTGAGGCCTGGACAATTCGCAGTGTAAATGAACAAAGACTAAAACTGCGGCAGAAATGAAATTTATGAGACGTACTGCAGGTTACTAAAGAACAGACCATAAAAGGAATTCTGAGATTCTCAAAGAATTACAAGCAGAATCAATCATGGAATATGTGCAAACATACAGAAACAACTGGAAATATCACATAAGAATAATGAGTAGAACAAGAATACCACATCAAATCTTAAATTACCAGCCACCAGACAAGAGATCATTGGGCAGACCCTTCAAACGTTGGATTGAGATTGTAACAGACCACTAGATCTATCACATGAAAGGAAGAAGAAGAAGATAAAAGTATGAAACACTTGATGTGAATAGTGGCCTTTAAGAGCTTAACTCTCCCAGATAAATAAATCTATTATTATTATTGCAATGTTATATGATAATTTACACACTCACATCAAACAATAAATTAATTATGAAGAGAAAAATGTTCATCCAATATCTCTAATTCTACATACTAGTGCACTAACCAATTGTGCTATTCATGCATCTCACTTCACACAGAATTTTTTCTGATAGCAGAATTGGTTAGTGCACTAATACATAGAACTAAGATCTTGGGTTCAAATCCTAGTTTAGGCAAACATTTTTCTTTTAAAAAGTTAAATTAATATTATTCCCTATGATCAAAGATTTAAATTTCTTTATTATTATTTTTCTTTACCATGAAGAGTCTTGCTTTTGTTTAACTAACATCATCATAGATGATTAAGGGTCGAATGTTTGAACGCATTAGACAGTAAAAGGCGTTCTCTGCTGATAAAGTTTTATTCAAACACATTTTTCTTACTCAGAAATCAATTCATGCGGTAATAATTGTAAAGCTACCTGACAAGGTACCTTAAGATCGTAGCTCAAGATATAAACTTATGTGAAAATCCCGAAGGGAACCGATGGTAACCGATGTAGTTTGAAACTTATCCAAGATGTCGGACCTTGAAGACTTCGATCATGTTTTCGGTATACGCGGAGAAGAGGAATTTGATAGAGTCTACCAAAGAATTCAACTGGAAGAACAGGAGAATCGGCATAATATTGCGCGTCGCAGACGTGTTTGTATACGGTATTATTTGCGGGATGCAAGCATAAATGCATTTCTCTATAGCAGACGAAAATAACGGAAGTGGTTTTATCGCTGAGAATTCTGGGTAATTCGTTGCCAATATTACGAAAACGTCAACATTCATGCATGACCGGTTAAGGCGGCCGTTAATTCGATCTCAGCTCACCAGTGATTGGAAGTAATTTGAGTAGAGAGTAATGTATTTGCATGCAACCCTAAGTCCAACAAAATTAACCTTGATCTCTCACACAATAGTCCTTCCATTCAGTTCTATCTTCTAATTCCTCGCACCCAGACTCCTCAGATTAATCTCTACATCAGAAGACACCACACTTTATTGTCTCACGTGCAGTCCTGATAGGTTAAGGCAAGATGCCTTGTTGTAGAGCTACGGGACTTGTGCCGGTTACAATCTCCATGGGGAAGACATTTTCTCATGGAATTTCAGCCAGTATGGAACTAGCATTGTGAGGAATTTGGGTAGCTACCTAAGCAGCAGCTTCAATAAAGAAAACCAGCTATAATGGCAGGGACACCCAACATGTTGACCACATGTCATCCCTACACCAGCTGGATGATTGTCTGCCTCTATAATTAACACATGTGGATGTGAGGCCACCAGCTGGATAGTAGGCCAAGAGATTTCTAGATCTGTTGCGCCATGAAAAGGAAAGACCATGTGTCAATTTGTTTCTATTCTGGGTAGAACCCTGCTTTCTCATATTGAATTTTTACAAATTCATCAATTTTAAATGAGTTTTTGACAGCTGACACAGTGATATAGACTCCTTACAGGTCAGATGCGACCCCTTGGGGGGTTGATATAGATCAATTTGGGGATGACTGCTCTACATCATCAAGCTACTATTTCCCAGATCATTTTCTTTTCATTCCTCTTAAATTTGAAGTTAACAATAACTTTAGAGATTTTTTCAATATTTTTCAGTCATCTTATTCTTAAGACTTTAATATAACATATCGCAATAGTTCTTCAATTTCCTTATTAAATCTCTTTCTCCATCAATAAACACTGAATAAAAATTCTAATCAATATTTTTCTTTCAAAAATCCAAATATTTGTTCATCAACTGCTCATATTGTCCATGTTTCAGCTGCTCCATAAGCTATAATTAGAGTTTAGTAAACTTTTAAAACTTAAATATTAACTCACTGGCATTTTTGAACCCAGAGGTTCATAGCCATATACATATGCTATCCGTACATCTACATCCCGAGCTAATATTTTTCAATCATTCCCTCTTCCTCAAATTATGGTTAATGTTATTCTACCACCTCATTCATGGCTTATTTACTGAACACTTTTCCTCAGTTTTCCTACAATAGGCTTTAATGGCCCTTTCTCATTCACCATTTGTACCACATGTCCTTCCCAAGACTTAACTGTTCTTATTACATTTGGATTCCCTTAAATATAATTTAACTCACTGTAATGTAGTCTTCTCCATTCACCTGCCTGTTCGTCTCTCTTTGGTCTATACGTTTTCACGTTTTCCTAAACAAATTCTCCTCCCTTAAAGTAAGAGTCCATGTTTTCGATCCATATAACTGGAAGAATAACCTTTTATATATGTTTAGAATAACATTTTTTTACAGAAGTATGACTAACAAGAGTCCCTGTAATTCATAATTGCATGTGTTTCTAGAATTGTTTAATTTATTTATGCACATCTTTTCTGTTTGTAATAATTGTTCCTAGTATTTGAACTCTGTCCTTCTACAAAATTTTCCTCATTTTTGTTCACTGTCCATATTCATTATAAAATTTATTTCTACATGTGACCATATATTTAGTTTAAGATTATTTTAGTTTACGTTCTGTAACTTTAAAAAAAATTAAGACATCAATGTATTCTGCTCGTTTTAGCCACGAGGTACATATCATGCAAGATACATTTAACATCGATGTGCAATGCCAATAATTATTTGAGGTTATGAGGGCTAACGTGAGTCATACATCCATTTAAGAACAACACCTAGAAAAAAAAAAAGGTGGCATTATTACGGAAGGATTGGAATGAAATAGACAGCTTATGGAAGAAATTTCAGGACTGGCACATTCGACTTAAAAAAAGTCTAGAAATAATTAATAACATATATGTCGAAACATGCATAACATAAACTTAGTCTAATTAGAGACCACATATTAAAAAAAAAAATATATATATATACCGCACAATCATTCGTAGATCGTTAACAATTTTAAACATCAAAATTTTACCGAAAAATACAAGGAATTTAAGAAAGCAAGTTAATGCACATATTATACTATAAAATAGCAATATAGTATATTTACATCAGCAATTTACACCAGGTTTTAAATAGTGGTAACTCAAACTAGTTGTAAAAAAATATACATTTGATTCTACCAAAAATATACAACTTTTTTTTAAAAAAGATCTAATTTCAACAAGTTAGCCAATCTGATAATACTACAAATAAACACTCATGTTCCCATATTTTAGTATGGATTTTGAACATTTTGGAAGATATATTGAAATTTCATAAAAGAAGACAAAAAGTATTTAGAAGAATATTAATTTTAAAGCAGAAAATGGAAAGAAAAAGTCGAAAATAGTGCCAGATGGGACAGTGGAGAAACTCTACTGGGAGGGGAAGAAACCCTAAGAGAAAGACAGAGAAAGAGTTGACGAGAGAAAGCATATTTTATTTAACACGTGTTTATTATTGTTTTTTTACATCACAAAAATAGATAGCTCAACTTTCATATGTGAGTGAGTAACGAGATATAGAAGAGACATTGATTGTATATAGTACACCCATAACAGCTTTATACCCGATCGCTACATATACTCAGTGCAAGAATTTAAGCAATTAATTACATTGTGTTCAAACATTTTTGGGTGCTTTTTGTTGTCATTTTCACACAACAAATTTTTCCTTGGCCTCATTACTATTGTTCAATTTCATTTTAATTTTATCAAAATTACGGTGGGAAGTAACACTATGAGGTAATTTACAATTTATAAATTGAGTCAGATAAATGTTTTTCCATCTAACCTCATAAAGCTCTGTGTTTTCACAGTACTGGTTTCAAAGGCATTTACCTCCATCGTCAGCAAAACTTCAACTGTGAAATTCTGCTGTTACAAGAAGTGAATACATTTGAAACCAGTGCCATGAAAACATGGAGCTTTATAAGGTGAGATGGAAAAACATATCTGAATCAATTTATAAATTCATTTTAATTGTTTTTTCCATAAATTTTATGTTCATTCCATAACAAAAGCAAAATTTAATTGAATGTTGAAATTCTTATTCTATTGAGGCAAATGAATAAGACTACTGAACACCACATATTTTAATAAAATTTAATTGAGTCAGTACATCTTATCTCATAATTTTGTAGAATTCTCGAGAACAGTTCAGTATGTCTGCATACTATTATCAGCTCTTTCTGACTGTCGAATTTTTGGTTGGCGATTCTAATTGTTGCTTCCAATTCCCTCTTTAGGCTGACCTATGAACTTCCAAAATAAATCCTTTTCCCCGGGGATTTCAAAATTCATGAGTTTTTCTTTGAATTTGTGGATGTAAATTTCCCCCAAACTGTCAGTTCTTTGTATTTTTCTAACTGTTTTAATAATTTTGCATTCACTTTGATTCTATGTTTCTCTGACCAAATGTGAGCAGCTAATGCAGATTTATCTACTTTCCCTGTTTTCACATTTCTAAGGTGTTCTTTCTTTCTAATGTTCAAATTCCTTTTTTGTTTTACCTATGTACATCTTTTCACAGATCTTTTTAAGATTTACCAGATAAAATATGCAGATTGTGAAAATTTATACACAGGTAAAACAAAAAGGAATGTGAACATTAGAATAAAAATAATACTTTAGAAATGCGAAAAATGGGAAATAGACAAATCTCCAGTAGCTGCTCATGCTTGGTCAGAAAAACATAGAAGTGAAGTGAATACAAAATTATTAAAACAGTTATAAAAATCCAAATATTTTTAAATTCTCTGGGAAAAGGATTTAATTTGAAATTTCATAGGTCAGCCTAAAGAGAGAAGAGGAAGCAACATTCAGAATCACCAACAGAAAATTCAACAGTCAGAAAGAGCTGATGATAGTATGCAGACATAGTGAAACATGGTCTCAAGAATTCTACAAAATTATGAGGCAAGATGTTACTGCCTCAACTAAATTTTATTAAAATGAATCTCATATGTTACTTCTACTGAAGTATTAACCATATATCCATGCTTCAAACTTATTTAAGAACTGAACAATTAAATGGAGGAGTATATCATTATGATGTTGGTCTGAATTTCTTCTCGTTTTTCCATAATTTAAGTATAGTAGAAGGATTTCATGGCCAGTTGTACAATTAACATTTTCTGGATTAATAGGTCATGATTGATAATTTCTGTTGCATCCAGACATTTAAATCTTTCAGCCAGGAATCTATTCAGCCACTGAAGATGTCTCCTAGAGCCAAAGACAAAATGTCTGGCTGCAACAGCATTCGTGGTCTATCAGCCCAAAAAATGTTCATAATTAAATTTGAGTTTGTTTTATTTACTGTGGATATTTCAGCATCCTCTATATCCTTTTGACTGAGACAAATATTCAATATCTTTAATTACATTATAGATTTCTTAGTGATATTTGCTTCATACCTATGATTCATATTTAGGACCCAAAAATGTTTCCACACCCTGCATAATAAAATGAGTGCAGCATCTTATGCCAATCAAATTTTTTTTGTTAACAAAGAATAAAATAATTTTTGGACAAATGAATATTTCACCAGGCAATATACCTATCCTTTTATTCAGGTAAATATAAACTGTCCCTTTAACAATCCCACCCCTAAACCTTTATTTAACCCAATTAATAAATTTAAAATTAAATAGAAAATAATCTATAATATTAACGTTTCCTACCAAAAAGTCTGCTGTATATAGAGCAAATCTCTTTCCGTAAAAAAAAAACTTTTGTATTACGAAAAACTTCTATATATAGATATACACATACACACAACACACATCCTTCAGTTACAATATAAAAATTATGAAATTAATACTTCTAAAGTACCATCTTCCTCAATTTGGTTCATTTTTTTCTAAAACTGGAGATCTTTTGAAACAAATTCCATGATCAGGAAACAGGGTAGCCAGACATCCTGAAGAACTGAATTATAAAATAAACTGTGAAGAAGAGACTCTAAAAGTAGAAAATCATATGTGTGTACAGTGAAGTAGTGAAAAAGTAATAAAGAAAACTTGGAAATTTTATGTAAACATTTATGAAGTTAAAAAGAAATTCCATTGGTTTCCATCACCAGTGTCATTCTATGTAATGAGCGGCTTCAATTATATGTTACCATAACTGGATTTCACAAAGTAAAATATTAAAACAGATACCTGGCAGGTGCCATCATCCTCAACTAGATTACATTTTTTTAAAATACTTAAGAGCTTTCAGAAACCGACTTCTATCTTCAGTAAAAGGATATGCTCTACTATCTGTTTTTGTTGTTTGGCAATGCTTTTGAGAACAGCAGCCTTCCAGTCAGTCAGTAGCTACTGACAACACTGGAGATGACTGATCTCAAAAGCATCGCCAATAGATAATAGCGCATATCCTTCTGCTGAAAATGGAAGCCAGTTTCCGAAAGGTCTACAGTTCTTAAAAGTTTAAAAAAATGAACCTAGTTAAGGACGACAGCACCTGCCAGGTATTTATTTAAATTTTTTACTTTGTGACTATTAACCTCAACTGAATTTTAATATGAATTTTATCAGTAATGAGCAGTGTGTGCTGCTATGCCTAAATAAGTAAAATGTGTTTTTATGTTTGGTTGAATAAGTAAAAAGAAAAATAATTATAAATTTCTATCGTAATTATTTTTAGATACCCTGTTCTGATTAGACGGCAATGCCTGGGAATTTACTTATCTCAATCTTCTTGGCATAAATGAGCTGAAAGACAAAAATGATTATATTGAGTTATGCATAATAGATAGACATATGTTATCATGGACTTCTCTGAAGAATTTTTTGAGGTATTCAATTCTGTGTACATTGATTTGGTGTATTTGTTATATTTTAGGCAGCATTAGCCATTTAAGTGTCCAAAAAGCTACTTTAGTGCACTGATGCACTTTTTTTTTTAGCTCCAGTCCATAAAGGACAGACATTTTTAAAAAATATTAGCTAATACCCGACATGAGCTGCTAGACCTAAATAAATGTGATAATGTGTTTTTATATTTAGTTGAATAAGTAAAAGGAATAATAATTATAAATTTATATAATTATATTTAGATACCCGTGCTGATTACCCAGCGTTGCTCAAGAATTTACTTATCCTGACCTTCTTGGCATAAATTAGCCGAAAGACAAAAATTGTGTTTTTATGTTTAGTTGAATAAGTAAAAGGAAAAATAATTATAAATTTGTTCTCTTCATTATCGCAGTTAAAACAACAATAAACTAATTCATTCTATTTCCAAACTACCTTTCATACAATCCAAATAGTAAATAAAATTTCATCTTCCAAAATTTAATATTCAAGCAATCACTATAAGAAAAGTGATATCCTAATTATTTTTTGATACCCTGTGCTGATTACTCGGCGTCACCCGAGAATCTGCATATACCGGTGTACTTGGCATAAATGAGCTGAAAGACAAAATTCATTATTTTGAGTTATCCGTAAAAGAATACCCGCCATACACTGCTACGCTTGCCTGGGAATCTACTTATCCCAATCTTCTTGGCATCAATGAAAGACAAAAATGGTTATTGTGAGCTATCTGTAAAAGATAAACATATGCTGTCATGGACTTTTTTGTAGGGTTTTTTTGAGATATTCAATTTTGAGTACATTAATTTGGTGTATTTGTTATGGTTAGGCAGTGTAAGCCATTTAAGCATCCAAAAAGCTACTTTTTTCACGTTTCTCACTACAAAGAGTGTTAATAAAGGTGTAGGAGTTGAGTATCACAACTCTCTTATAGCCTATGTTCATCCTGGGACTCTCCTGAACATTTTGTAAAAAGCCCCACCACAATTGGATGAACGGTATAGCAGCGCATAAAATACGAACAAACAAACATGCATTTTTATATATTAGATAAATATAACTGGATTTACTTGTGTAATCAATAAAGAGAATAATATCAGCAGATAAACATACTAGAGGAGATAGAAATTAGCAATGAGAATGATGTTAAATGAGAATGCATCCAGTAAGAACAATAGTCTCTACAGAATTATTACAACAAACAATAGCCTTAACAATCTTCTGCTCATGATGGAACTAGTTCTGAAAGATCTACAGTTAAAGAAAGTTTAACAAGGTGGGAAAGACGGTACTTTACAGGTATTAAATTTATATTGTGACTGATACCTCAATGGAATTTTACCTTGTATTTTAATAATGTGATGCTAGCTTTTGAATTTTGAGGGTGATGAGGATCAGGGTCTCGCTTTGTATGGTAGTGAGATGTTGACTCATGAATTAGAAAGCCCGCAGAGAAATTTCCACATGCATCTATACACCTCTATTCGATAAAGATCTGTTCTCGAGTCTTTAATTTGAGAAAAGTCTGGACTCACTTCCAGATTATTCTAAACCTCATCTGGAAACCAGTGCAGTCTGGAGTCAAAGTCTCAAAAACCGAACTTTCCAGAATGGAGGGATAGATGCATGTGGACTTTCCAATTCATCAGTCGACAGTTCACAAATACTTCGCTACCATACAAGGTGAGAGCTAACTCTCGCCAGTGTCTGTGAAATTCAATAGCATGTCATAATACTTCATGAATTAGTTTTTGTATTTTAAATATGTATTTTTTCCCTTAGAACTGGGATTTGAACAAAAAATTTAGTTACTTTTTTATTTTAGAAAGAAAATATTAATGCTCAAACTGGGACTGAACTCTAGATCTTTGGCTAAATGTATCAGCATGATAACCATAGCACCATTACAGCTACAATACTAACTTTCAACAATTCTTCCCTCTTATACAATTCTCTATTGTCTGAAGTTCGATAGGGCACTACCAACAAAAGAGAATTATAAGAGGAAAGAATTATTGACATAGCTGAAATGGTGTAGCGGTTAACATGCTGGTGCATATAGCCAGAGATCCAGGGTTTGAGTCCCAGTTCGAGCATTAATTTTTGTTTCTAAAATAAAAAAAAAAGATTCTTCCAGGACTGAAAATGTTAGATTAAATATAACACCAAAAAAATTATTTTAGCTTTGATATACTTCATAATCAACTAATCATTTGAAAGTTAAAAAAAAAGTTTTTTAACCAAAGTTTTGGTCGAAGATGACTGAAATCTTTGGTACAATTTATGAAAAAAATGTTTTCAATATCTCACCTCATAAAGTTGTGTGTTTTCACGATACCGGTTTCAAAAGTAAATTTTACTTCCATCTTCAGTCAAACTCCAACTTAGGTGCAATTTTATAATTTTAACTTTTTACTTAACAGAAAGTTAGCATTGAAAATAAATTAAGATCATATTAAATAACTCAAATCTTTGGCAGTGCAATGGAATCTGTAGATACGAATAAGAGAGTACTAATAAATTTAAAAATTGACACCTGATACCTGCACGTCATTTTCTAAGTACCTACACACTAACTCACAATACAGTATTACTGTGACATAAGCTTTTGGATCAGTAATGACAACTTAAAATCCATCGACACAAAGAAAAATTTCCTATAAACCTAATAAAATACATCTAAATAACAATATTAACTATCAAGGGATTTGAAAAATATATGTTTTCTGCAATGGAAAATATATAGACTTTGAATAAAACTCTTCTAATATATCGCATTAACCATCAACGATATATATTGCTCATCCACAACAAAAGTGACACATCTAAAAAAGATACTACATTTTGTAACTCAATCTTCATATCCTAAGATAAAATCAAATGTTTCATACCTTTCCTCATATTAATCTTCTAAATAGATCGCGATTTCAAGACCATTGTGGTCCCATCCTCAGTACCATCTTGACGACTGATATTATGTCGATCGGAAGAACCACTTCTTCTTCCCTTTGTTGGAAACACATAACATCAGTCAAGATGGTACTGAGGATGGGACCACAGTGGTCTTGAAATCACGATCTACTAAGAAGATTAATATGAAGAGAGGTATGAAACACTTGATTTTTTCTTAAATTAAACCTCATAGTGATTATTCCTATGAGAGTTCTTCATATCCTAATTTAAGGGGCGACAGTTGTGAAGAGAGGTAATGACTTGTTATTAAATAAATTATATCTCTGATTCTAATTATCTGACATAATCTACAATTTTTCTGTTAATTAAGGGTACATAATAAGGCACTACTTTTTCTTCTCAAAACATATATAGAGTAAAACTTGCTCAAAGCAGAATCGCATGGGACCAAATTTTTTTTTTTCACATTAGACAAAATTTTGCATTATAAAAAACTAAAATTTATTAATAATCTTAGATTACAGGGTACTGTATGTCTTTTTATGTACCTTGGATTAATTGTAGTTCCGCTGCCTTTGAAAGGTAAAGTATAGTACGTACGAGCGACTTCAACGGTAACGCACAAAAAAAAAAACAGTCCCGTTTCATCAGCTTTAAAAATGTCTCTTAGATGTGAAACATCCTGAAATTAAAGTATGCAGTTTTGGTTTCTGCTCACTAACTACACTTTCGTCCACATCCTTTGATTTCCCGCAAATTTCATTCCATACTACATTGTGTCGTCTTTTAAAACTGTACAGTCAACCTGAAGATGTCTTGAAATCTTTATTCTCTAGGGATGTAGCAACAGCTAGAGCTTGACTTTTGAGGATCGGTCCAGAAATTAGGACATTCTTCTTCAATCACTTTCACTTTTTCATGAATTTTTTTAGCAATCTTTATTCCATAAATTCAATACCTGTGAAAGATCAGTCTCAGAATTTAAACTAATTTAAGATTTTACAGTGCAATGGTTATTTGTAAGACAGGATCTGTATTTTGCATCATGGGTGTGCAGTGAGACCGAAAGAAAATTTCAGGTACAGGTAGAATCTCTACTTCACCCAACGGCAGGAATCATTCCATATTGTTTTCTTGGCCTAACGGGAATTCAATGAAGTGGAAACTAATTTATCTCTCTGTCTTTCTGCTTTATATTTCTTTTTTCATGAATTGCGCAGAAATATCCTTCCATTTCCGCATTGGACAGATTCTGTTTTATGCAAAATAAATATATGTGAAATTACTATTATTTTGCCAGGACCAGTAAATTTGTTCACATTGTACAGATTTCTGCATTATTCATGTTCTGGATTAAACAAGTTTTACTGTACTTCTTTCTAAAATAAAACTATATCCAATTCTGGAACATGTTAATTTAAAATATAACAAGAAAAAAGTTTTACTGTATATAGATTTCAATCTCTTTAGGAGAAAAAGAGTTTATATTTTTAATAAATTGTACTTAAAATGTGCACTTTTATATCAATAACTGACGTAACTATAATATGACATCATGTTTTACAAATTATTATTTTAGGATACTATCATCCGGGTTTTTTAAGGAGGTGTTACTCCTCCATCACTCCCCATTTCTCCTGGCTTGTGACAGGCAGAGCCTAGTTCTCAAAAATTAGTCTAGGTGACAGAGATAGACTTCTAAAGGAGAATTTACAATTCTGCTAGAGGAACTTCATCATAAAATTTCATAGCCCTAGCTCAAGTAGTTCCTGAGAAAAGTGTATCAATAGGGCAATTATCAAGGAATTAATATTTTATTTTAGGAAGTGATATTTTGAGGTTATTTTAATTAAATTATTTTTAGTCTGTTCGTCTTACCTCAATATTGACATAAGATGAACAGACTAAAAATATCAAGGAATTGTTTATAAATTAATTCAGATTGAATAGTTTAATATATATATAGGTCCACCGCTGTGGTCTCGAGGTAGCGGGCCCAGGTTCGATCCCCGGTCAGGGCAGTTTTCTGGGTGAGGTTTTTATCGGGGTTTTTCCTCACCTGTTAGACAAATGTCAGGAAAACTTTAAGGCCCAAACGGTCCCCAAAATCATATGGCCATCATCATCATCCTTATCATTATGATCATCATCGTTCACTGGTGTGGAAAGCAACAGGATACTACTACACCTACAATTCCCTAGTAAATCTGCAAGCATAGCATGAAAATGCTATAATTGCAGTGAAGGACCTGCCTTTGGGCAGAATTACTATTGTATTTTTTTTTATTATATAAAACTTTCCTCATTAGAGGATTGCCTCAAGGACAAAGTGATACAGACAATTAATTTTTGTAATTGATGAAATACATTTTGTAAATATATTTTAAAAAATTCAAAAGCTTCTTATTTGCAGGGGATATGTATGCTGCAAATACAGAAACCACGAATATGGAATGGTAATTTGTATGGGTATATAGAGGTTACATTCCAAGGTTAAAAAATAAAATAAAAATTATCAAATTAAAATCAATTTAATGAGAGATTTTTTAATAATACCCAATAATTATTATTGTCAGGTTTAGGCAAGGGCATAAAGAAGTTAGTAATTTTTTTCCTGTTTTGTCGCTTAAACGACTCTCCAATGTGTAAGAGTCAAGCATTTCTATTTTTTACTTTAAGCGGCAATACTACTTTCTTCCACTTCAGAACTAATTTTTCTTTCCTTTTACTCTATATTATAAACTGGGAACAAAGCAGAAGAGACACATGTTATTCAATCAACATTATTGCAACGAATGACAAGTTGAAATAATAAAACACTGCTCATGGCAATGATGGCATTTATCAAAGAACATAGCAGCATGTGAAATACCACGGTGGCAGCTTTTAACAACGAACTATAGGATTAATAAGAGCAAGGTTTGTTTTGCTTTGATATTTATTGGTCTATTTGGTTTGAATCACTCTTTGTAAAACTATCTTGCTGTAATAAAGTTTCTGATGTGTTATTAAAGGGTACCTAATCCTTCTAATATACCGACTGGATCCGTGAATAAATATATTTTAGCCATGAATACAGGAACTGTGTCACAATTTTTTTACCCACAAATAATGTAAACGTGAATAATGGAACCGCGAATAAGGAGCTTTTACTGTATATATATATACAGGGTCATCGAAAAAGGTTGCAGCAATTTAAAAAATCATATGTCCCATTTTAATTGAGATAAAATAATAATTTGATCTGCAAACTAATCGGGAACTCGTCGAGTTTCTTTAGATGTGATTGTACTCTGCCCGAGACAAACTTTTTTAAAACATGTAATCTTCACAGATGAAGCTACATTCCATGTCAATGGTTGTGTCAACCGGCATAATTGTAGAATTTGGGGATCTCAACAACCCAATGACATTTGTGAGTATGTCAGAGGTACTCCAAAAGTAAACAAGTGGTGCGGTTTGATGCACAATCAGGTCATTGGTCCTTTCTATTTTATTGAGCAGGCTATCAAAGGAGATGATTACTTAGACATGCTAGAACAGTACATTTTCCTACAAGTAGATCAAATTGAAGAAGAAAAGTAATGTTATTCTTTCAACAAGATGGGGCACCCCCACACTTTTCACAATAAGTTTGAGATGCTCTGCTTGCAAGATTCTTTGATCGGTGGATTGGTAGGTCTGATCCTATTCAATGGCCTTCTAGAAGCCCCAACTTGACACTCCACGATTATTTTTTATGGGGATACGTATAAAACATGGTGTACAGTGAACCGATCAGAGATCTGTAACATTTATGGCAAAGGATCACCGATGCTGTTGCAACAATCATGCCTACGATGATCCAGCAATGTTGGACCAAAATCGACTATCGGTTGGATGTTTGCAGAGCAACCAACGGGGTGCACATAGAAACATTCAAAGGTAAGAAAAAAACTTTTTGAGTTGGTGAATTTAACAAAAAAATACTCTATTATATTTGAAAAGAAAATTTTTTGCCTAGACCGAGACTCAAACCCGGGACCTTTGACTTTCCAGGCCAAATGCTCTACCAACTGAGCTACCGAGGCAAGTTGCGATCTAGATGCAAATTTTTCTCTTATATATGTTGTAATTCCCTTGCACCAAATGCTTTGAAACCTTTGTTTCCATCTTTGCAAATGGCAGCTTCTTAGTTAAGAAGCTATTTATTGGGAATTTAACACTATTTTATAAAGCCAGTAGGGCTTCTATTGATGTGTTTAATTTTTCTCTTCAAATATAATTTATCCTTCAGTGAGAAGTGTTAAATTAATATTAAAAACATCAATAGAAGCCCTACTGGCTTTATAAAGTAGTGTTAAATTCCCAATAAACATCTTCTTAACTAAGAAGCTGCCATTTGCAAAGATAGAAACAAAGGTTTCAAAGCATTTGGCACGAGGGAATTACAACGTATATAAAAGAAAAATTTGCATCTAGATCGCAACTCGCCTAGGTAGCTTAGTTGATAGAGCATTTGGCCCGGAAAGCCAAAGGTCCCGGATTCGAGTCTCGGTCTAGGTGAAAATTTTTCTCTTCAAATATAATTTGTCCTTCAGTAAGAAGTGTTAAATTAATATTAGAAACATCAAAAAAGATGCTTGTTTTAATATCTCAAATAGTTCCTGAGTTATGATTGTTTGAGATTGCTGCAACCTTTCTTGATGACGCTGTATATATATGAAACCTTTTAAAATTAAATGCACTCTTAATTAATACAAAAAAGTATTAATATCAGGTAAGTAGAATTAGAGATATAATTCTTTAATATAAGCTACTTTTTATCTTTAGAACTGTCTCTCCCCATAGGATTTTAAGCTTTCATGTTTGTTTTTACAGCAGCATTCAGAGCTAAGTTCTGTAGAGCATACATAAAAGCGTAAAACCATTAAGAATCAAGATGCAGAAACAAAGAGGAATGAGTTATAAAATATAGTAACTTTGACATGCATCACTGTTCTTGTGAGCGAGTGATATTATACTCCCTAAGCAAAATATTTCCTTTTTTTTACTAAAAAAAGACATCTAACTTTCAAGTTGTATTGATAATTTTTATTACGAGATATGTTATATGTTGTTATATCACCTGATTTATTCATCTCGTTACTGTAACCTGTACATTCACATAAAACTTCCAATTCAACCTGATTTATTGTAAGAAGTATAAAAATACCAATTCAATTAATTACCTTTTTCCCTTAAAATACCAGATATAATAATTATTATAAAAAATAAGGATAGATGAACACATTCACTCATTAAATTGATCAGTAATAAAAATTTAAGATAAATTTCCATTTTTTTACAAATATAGGCCGATCAATAAGAAAGATATATCAATTTTCTTGCTAAATTTTATTTTTTCTCTCTCATTTGCCATCTTGTGCCTGAATTTAATTAAAGGGTGACCAATACCATGAGAAATAAAATAAGAATATACTTCATACTGCACTGTCCCATCTGATATACGAACACCGCTGTTATATTTATACATATTGCTATACACAAATAATATTCGACCTTTCTTCCACTAACTACTTTCATGTTGATTATATCTACTTTACATATGGTTTACCTACCTTTCTATTGTTCTATAATCACATAGGGTACAGATATTACAATTAGAATATGTACTGTGGAAGCTTAACCACATTCAAATTATCTTAATAATACAAACAATTCATATATAATTTAACATATTGCAAAACAAACAAATTCTGGTATTAAGTTTTGCAGCAATCAGTGGCATATTTAGGTTTGATTTTTTAGGAATTCACACTATTAGGTGTTAATTTATTTATATCAAGATGACATAACAACGGTTATGAAAATACTGTGGATGGAAACAAATAAGGTCCTGAAACAGGTCTAAAAAGAAGAAGAATATGAAGTGAGGTGATAAAATTTTTCTTAAATGCATATTTCGGTATTTCCCATACCTAACTCCACAGTAAAATTCCATCCCTCACATTCAATGAGCATATATAACCTATAAATTTTGTAAATGTAATATTTGAATGCTCATTTACAGAGGACAGATGTCCTCTGATTAAATTTTTCAATATTAACAAAAAATCTATTTTCATCTATATTGTTAAAAAAATGCTAAGAAAAGGACAACAATTAAAATTTATAACTAACTACGGAATTGTCAACCATTGCATGCTGAAACCTACCTTGAAATTTATCCCAAAGAAGCATTCTGATGTACCAATGTGGCTTCTGAAAAAAAAATTATCTGTTGCTTTTAACTGAAAGGCACTAAAATCCAGCGCTAAATCTCTCATTTAAACTACAGAGACATAATACAATTCACCATTTTGGTGGATTGAATAACCCTCACAACCTTGCCATCTGTGCCTGTTCATCAGCAGGGAGTCCATATGCTTCGCACGGTGGGTTGCCAATGCTGGATTCTGGCTTTGATTTCTGTGCCTTGCAGATAACGATGACAGGTAATTTTTTTGATGCAGTATTGATACAACATAATGCTTCTTTGGGAGAAATTTCAAGTAGGTTTCGGCATGCAATAGTTGACAATTCCTTTATGAGAAATTCTGTCTTTTAATTTAGATTTGTACATTTACTTTTCTAGATTCATAAGATAAGCAATTAAAATATAAAAGCACAAAAAATCTGACATGTGCTCTTTTAACAAACTCTAATTAATTTTTAATATGACTCATCTAAAATCTCCTGGAATATTTTACTTCTTTCCCTTTTTTCAATGAAGGTATTAATCACGTCCTCATAGCACAGTGCCCTTTTAATTTCACTTTCAGTTTGTAGAAGAAAGAAACAATAATAGTGACAAAAAATATATTAGCATCTTCCTCTCATGAACTCGATCTTTTTAAAGCATATATATGTAATAACAACAAAAGTTATTTGTGCATGCACATGTGTTGGTATGTATGATATATAATATAAGCTTCTGACATCTATCCCCTTCTTTAACCCTTCTTCTTGCAAATAAAGATGAATTAAAAATATATTGTTACACGTGAGAGTAAATACCACAAAGGACATCTTTTGTGCCGTAAAAGTGTCACTCTTGGCCTGGATCTACCTAAATATGCCACTGGCACCAATTATATGTATAATTCTTAGCAAAACATATAAAATAAGTTTTACATTTGAAAAGAAGATGAAGAAGAAGACTTTTGAAAAGAAACAAAAACTGATAAATAACATATTCAGCCGACTGCAGAAACAAAGTGCACACCACAGCAACAGTTTCATAATTGTTGTTGCTTTCTGTAAGAAATCTGAAAATCCACAGCTGTAAAAGGGCAAAGAGGGGTAATAAAATATTTATGTCTCTAATCACCTAACATTATTACATTTTTTTATGTTAATTAACTGCCAGTGAGTCAGCTAGTTTGTATTATTTTAAGAAATGTAGTATGGAGTTGTAGATATTCTTTATATTTTTATTTTTTTAAAGGTAAACTGCAGCCTTTAATTTAACGTAAAATATTGTAATAAATGTTATTAGATTCAGATATATAACCTTTTTTTTCTTCTCACAATTGATTCCTCCCAATTCCAATCACAATGTCTAAAGTTCGACTAATGTGTTACAACCATTGTTGTGGATTTTCAGTTTTTATATTTGTTATAGAAACAATGAAATATTGTAAAATGGTGTTTGTCTGTGGACTTATTTTCTGCAGTCCACTCGTTTTCGTAAAAACAATGAAAGAAAGAAGAGATAAGAAAAGCATTATAAGTGTGGAAAGGTCATATAACAGTGTTTAAGTTTAACATATTAGATTACTTAAAAATGAAACTCAAAAATCTTTCCTTGAATTTCATCTTCAGAATCTTAACACAAAGAATGTGTAATTGAACTAATATTAACAACTATATCGAGGAGAAAGTCAGAAGGAACATAATTGTTGTGGAGATAAAATGTTATAGAAATATGTTAGGAACAACTAGAAAAGATAACTTTCAGAACATTAGAAATAAGAGAAACTTTGATTCTGGACTGATACAAAAAGATATCTCAAGAAGAATAAGATATGATGTATGCTGGAAGATTATCAAGACAGAGGCTAGAATATAGAATACAAGGGAAGAGTAAGAGGTTGGTTGTGATACGGATCCATCCATCCAATTGCTGATTTGCTCAAATTCGAGCTTTGGCATCCCTTGTGATACAGATGGGAAGGACAAATTATGAAGGATGTTGTAAGAAGAATAGGTTGGAGTGAAATGGAGGAGAGGAGGATGTGGAATGATTGAGATAGTTGGAGGCTTTTTCCAAGACTCAATCCCACAAAAAATGGATATGAAGGAAGATCTCTCCTTCATCTAATCTTGTGTCCCCAATTCCAGGGTCGAGTTTTGGACAAAAGTCTCCATCTATCTCAGTCATTCCATGTCTACTCTTCCATCATTTCCACCTATCAATTCCTGTTTTCTCAACAATCTTCTTAGTGCATTCTTCCCATCTATATCTCAGCTGACCTGTCGGTCTCTTCCCTTCTAATCTGAATTCCAGTGCTAGTCTTGGTATCTTTTAACATGGCCTTACACAGTGCTTGAAGTGGAGTAAAAAAGGAACCAGGATGGTTCTTCTTTAATTTAATTTATTGAAATAATTATGTATGAGATGTATAGATGTTTTCATTGCTTTCTGAATTGGATGACCTACCTAAGGGGGCGACACAGGACTGGCAATTTGCATGCTGATGACAAATCTATGGTTTTCTCAGAAAACATATTTTGTACAGAAATTTTATGGAGAATTACTTTATAATGAAGGCGAGTGACCCAAAATATATGAGACTTTATTTTATTTACTACAAGGAAATTATATTTAAAATTTGCATATACATATATATATGATTAAGAAAGTTTTCTTGGATTTTCTGCATCATGGATTCAAGGTGGCCTCTGGGCACTGATTCCAACGTTTCGACATGATCCCACATGCCATTAACAAGGAATAGGATCATGTCAAAATATTGGAATCAGTGGCCAGAGGCCAATCTTTAATCCATGATGCAGAAAACCTAAGAAAACTTTGTTTATCATACTTACATTCGCAAACATCTACAATTTATATATATTACATGATAAGAAAAATAAATATCTGGATGGCATCTGAACCCGGACCTCTGGATTGATATTCCAGTGCGCTACCAATTATGCTACCAGGCAAATCTAGTATAAACATTTATTTTTCTTATATATATATATATATATCCATCCTCTATTATTATGATAAGTAGTGGAAACTCGGTCTCCACTGCCATCTAGTAGCTCCTATACCAAGTATGCTTATTTTTTTTAGTTATCTTTAATTTGCTTACTTGGTATAGGAGCTACTAGATGGCAGTTGAGACCAAGTTCCCACTACTTTTTGTAATAGAGAATGTATATATATAAATGAATGTTTGTACTAGATTTGTCTGGTAGCATAATTGGTAGTGCTCTGGAATATCAATCCAGAGGCCCAGGTTTGAATCCCGTCCATGCATTTATTTTTCTTATCACGTCATATTAAGCTTGCATTGCTCAATGTAAAAAATTTAATTATAACATTGAAAATGCGTCACTGCTATAAAGTAAAAATATTCTCTTTAATTTGCTTACTTGGTATAGGAGCTACTAGATGGCAGTGGAGCCTGAGTTCCCACTACTTTTTGTAATAATAGAGAATATATATATATATATATTAAAAATAAATGTTTATACTAGATTTGCCTGGTTGCATAATAGGTAGCGCACTGGAATATCAATCCAGAGGTCTGGGTTTAAATCCCGTCCAGGCATTTATTTTTCTTATCATGTCATATTAAGCTTGCATTGCTCAATGTCTAAAATTTAATTATAACATCAAAAAAGCATCACTGTTATAAAGTAAAAATATTCTCTTTAACTTGCTTACTTGGTATAGGAGCTACTAGATGGCAGTGGAGACCAAGTTCCTGCTACTTCTCATAATAATAGGGAATATATATATACACATAAGAAAAATAAATGTTTGTACACGCAGGGCTGACATAAAGTGCCGATTGTCTAGAAAAAGTGGGAGCCCTAACCTCCTACTACCCCAAGGGTCTCTGGGTCTGTTGTGGGATCACTTTACTTTTACTTTTACTAGATTTGCCTGGTAGCGTAATTGGTGGCACACTGGAATAACAATCCCGTCCAAGAATTTATTTTTCTTATGTCATATTAAGCTTGCATTGCTCAATGTCAAAAATGTAATTATAACATATATATATTGAAATCAACACATTAATTTTATTAACTACAAGTTGATAAGATGAAGAAAATATTTTAGAATGCTGTTAATGAGGCTAAGAAGTAACATAATGCTCTTAAGCTGTTTCAAAAGTATCAGGATCCCATCCCCCCCCACCTCAAGCACTGACATAATAATTATTCTGTTATCCTCTAATTAATTTTGTATTTCATCCAAATTAAAAATATCTCTTTCTTTAGTGTTCTGTGGTCTAACTCTTCTGGCTTTTCCAAGCATGCTTTTTAAAAACTTTATCTGTCCCTTGAAGATTAAAAAAGTAAATGAAAAATGTGATATTGAAGTTAACCTCAACAAAATCACTAAAACCAAGTAATACTACAATATACAATATCTAGTAAATACTAAAAAATGTGAACATGATGTTTTTAGTAAATTAAAAGGTTACATATTCTGAAATATATTAATTTATCCAATACTTGCCACATATTCGACATTATATTAACAGATTACATAACCTACTGAATATAAATTATGATTTTTTCAAAATTGCATTAAATATACTAATTTCAAAAATACAACAATACAATACAATGCAACTCAAATTGAAAGGTTGTTATAATATTATGCTACACTGGTATATCACTTTCCTAATAGTGGAAACTTGCCCCCAAAATTATGGGGAGAAAATAAAACATACTACTCATCTGTGTCCATGATCTACGTTTGATTGTACGGAAGCATTCCATGTAAATATAAATTTACTACAAGACAGTAAACATGTATAGATGCAACATCCAAATAAATAGGTTCATTTTATCACAGAAAGGTTTTCCACACCAACACACACACACACTCATACATACAAAGCAGTGGCAATGCTAGGACCATTAGTTTGGGGAGGAGACCTTAATTATTGGTCAAAAATCCTATTAATGAAAATCTATTAAGAGATTGGATTGGAAATATAAATTTATTAAATATATGTAGGAAACAACACTATCAGGTTTATTTTAATTATATTTGAGTTGTGTGTTTTGACTCACCTCATATTTCTTGATTTTTATGCAGACTGATTTCACTAGCTGTGCAATATTCTCAATGCTTCACAACTGTTGTCTTGTGGTTGCCCCTTCTGCAGATTGATTTCTGCATCCTCTATTGTCTGACTGATGAACTTCCAAATTAATTTTTTCCCCCCTTTTTTTAAATTCCCAGCGAAAGGGGGAAAAAAAATTGATTTGGAAGTTCATCGGTCAGCCAACAGAGGGCAGAGAAATCAATTTGCAGGAGAGAAAGCCGCAAGACAACAGTTGTGAAGCTTCAAGAATGTCACAGTTAGCGACGAAACTGGTCTGCATAAAAATCATGAAATGTGAGGTGAGTCAAAAATACACAACTCAAATATAATTAATATAAATTTATCCTTATTTTTTTTGTTTTTTCACCAGGGCATGTTTTGGGGATCAATCGGATTCTAGTTCAGAATAGCAAATAATGCTTCTCTTAAACATGTTCCAGATGAGAAAATGAAATATGAGGTGAGGTGTATATTTTTGATTCAATCTCATACGACAGACTGTGCGTATTGTATGACAAAAGTACATTTTTTTAAAACAAACATCTTCAATTATATTATTGTACTGTTGGTCTAAAAAAATTAAACTTTTCAGTACTATATTATGAATTTAGGCTAGAAAAATTTTATTATTGATATTTCTGTATTAATACAATGTACTGAAACACCATTTTTAATACTTTTGTCAAACAGTTAATTTGTTTACATCATGTTGTTCAGGAACATCTGAAGTAGATGATGCACCACCTTGTGGTAAAATTTGATACTAGAAGCTTGTTTGGCAACAACAATACTTGAAAGTCATTTTTAAAGAGAAAAATGTTGTCTGAACTGGGATTTGAACTCAAGATTTCCACTTTTATATACTGACCAATTGTGGTGTCCAGGCATTTCAATTCAGACATACATTTTTCTCTCTTTTATATAATCCTGATAATATTTTATGAATTTTGTTTCTCGATTAAAAACTATTATATATTTAGTTGGAGGGGGGGGCTTAAGAAGTAATTTCCCCCCAAAATATGGTCTAGTTATGCCACCGATACAAAGAGGGATTACATTTATATTGGATATGCAACGAACACAGTTGGTCTTATTTCTCTTATAATCCTCAAAGAACACGTTAGTGTTTGAAAGGCAACATGAAAACAACAATATTATATCTCAGAAGTAAGAAGAGATCGTGTTAGGCCCATTAGTAAAGACATTCAACAGAGCGGGTCTCATATAGATACATTAGGTTCGTTACAAAATTAATATAACATATTACATGAAGATATCTGCAAATAAAACCAATAGTCTGGCATAAGGAAAACAAATGGTATGGTATTGTGCTGCATTGTATATGGCTGGCTTTTGAGTATTGGTGAAAGTCAGGCCTCGCCTTGTAAGATAAAGAGAATTTCATGAGCCTGAGAAGAAATTGCCACATGTGTGGCAAAGTCAGTTCTCGAGCCTTTGATCTGAGATTCCAGATTATTCCTTCCGTCGCATATATAATAAGTTGCAAGGGTTGGACCAGCCATGTCGTCTTAACCAAAGCATGGACGAGTAAACATGATTCAAGCGTGAAGACATGAAGATGTGTTAAGTGATGTCATCAGTGAGTGTAAAGAACTGAGTAATAAAATAAATTGTGGAGAGAGACTTTACTAGCAGGAAATTATTTGTGTAAAATCAGTGAAATAATGAGAAAATAAATAAAGTGAATTTGGAAATTCTGTGTAAACATCTGTTAATTCAAATTCAAGAAATCCCATTTGAATCCTTCATAAGCGCCATCAATGACATGACAGTATGGAATTATACCATGTTTCCCATATAGAGATATAGGTGTTCCCCTTGTAGGACTAACTTGACCAAGCTAATTTAGTTATTTATTTCCCTACAGATGTCAATGAGTAACATAGCACATTGCCTCAATGAGACATCTAGTAGCCAACTAAAGTATTAGTTGGATGGGAAAGATTGATTAAATATTGCTCAGAGGCACTAATTTAATCTTGAGGTTCTTTTACGAGTCTGAAAATCTTCAGACCCAGAATCCATAGCTTAAAGTCCCTCCTGGAGGACTTGTCCCCTGGATTTTTGCATCCTTAAAATTCATCAACCTTGGCCGGGTTTGAACCCTTGGGACCAGAGGCAAGAAACATAACCCCTAGAAATAGTAAGATATAAATTAACTATTGACAACCACATAATTGAGTTCAGGAAACATTAGTGCTGATGGAGACAAATGTATATAATAGAAGAGATTGAAATTCATAAGAAACAAAAACAATTTAAATCGGCAAATTTATTCAAACATATTTAACACTAGATACAGTAATTTCAAAGCCAATAATTATATTTGGAAGTGAAACTGGGACAGAGAACGAAAGTAAAATTGAAGCTGGATAAATGATAGTTTTGAGATCTTTGATTGGAGGCACAAGGTTGAATAAGATAGAAAACAAGGTCATTAGGAGTAATTTGAAAATTATAAATATAATTGAAGATTAATAAATTACAATAGGAAGTAACATTATGAGGTTCTTATTAATAAAGAAGGTGAATCCGGAATCATCTTACCTCATAACTTGATGTGTTCTATTTGAACATGTTTCAATATGCCATGCATACCGTTTTCAGCTTTTCCAGACTCTCTGTCTTATTGAAACATGTTCAAATAGAACACAAGTTATGGTAAAATAACTCTGGATTTACCTTATTTATTATAAATGAAGATATAACAGATTATAGTAAGAGATGTTGGAAGAATGCAATTTGGAAAGATGCTCAAGTATGGTTGGAGTATAGACCAAGAGGAAGAAGATCAAGAAGAAGATCAGGAGTAGATAGAACAAAGATCTAGAGACAGGTACAGGTGAATTGTTGCCATTAAAAGAAAAAGGAGGAGAAGATGAAATAGAAGATAAAGAAGAGGAAGAAGTTAAAAAAGAAGAAAGAAGAAGAAAAACAAGAAGAAGAGGAAGGAAAAGAAAAAGAAACAAAGAAGGAGAAGAAGCAAGCTTAAAATTAGTACAAGATTATACTGTAATTAATAATTATGGTTATTTGCCATATAAGTACACTTCATATCATCAGACCTAATAAACTGCTGAAGATGGAACAACAAATTTTGAAAGACCTATACTATTTTAATGAAATTTTAATTTGTTGAGGACGACTGACATCTCAGGTACAAGTTTTACTATTTCAAATTTTTTCATTACAGGTATTCAATGTATAATTTTATACAACTCAACAGAATTTTATCATACATATTAACAGTCTATCTACAATGGCATAATGACCCATGTTGGACCTTAGCCTGTCCTTTTCTTAGGAGCTACTAGATGAAGTTAAATTAGTTACGATTAAGATTTAAAATTAAAATTCTTTGCACCTCACCTCATATTCAGTCTTAGAAGTAAACCAGTTTCAAAACCTAGGTGGTTTCATCATCAGTAATTTCATGACCGATGTTCTCATATCATGTCTTCTAATTAGACTAGTTTTGTAACCTTAGTGGTTACATTTTCAGTTATTACACAACTGATTTTCTGTCGTCCAGAAGCACTGCTTCTTACTCCATCTGTTGATGTACTGAAGAACCTCCCAATCAAATCAACTTCCCGGGAATTTTAAAATTCATTAACTTTTCTTTTTTAGTATTTTTAATGCAGATTTTTATCCAAACAGTGAGCTCCTTAGGTTTTTCTATTTGCTTTATTAAACTGGTCTTTCTTTCAATTTCATGAGCAGGTACAGCTGATTTTTCAAATTCCCCATTTCTGGCATTCCTAACATGTTTCTTCACTCTGGTTTTCAAATTTATTTTTGTTTTCCCTATGTAAATTTTATCACAATTTCCATATATAATCTGGTAAATTCCTGATGTTTTCTTCTTCAATTTTGTCATTTTTGTTGGTTTTAGTTGTCCTATTGACGCTAAATAAATGGACAAACTACATATACATCAAGAGATTACAGTGGGCTGGACATCTGGTTAAAATGGAAGACAGAACTTCTAGATGGACACTTTGGAGGAATACGACTGGTTGGAAGACCTAGAAATCATTAGGAAGATGTGGTTGGAAAGAATGCTGTCAACCTACTCCACATCTAAAATTGTAAAACATCAGCAAGAAAGAGAGATGAGTGGAGGAAAGCAGTTGTCACTGATCACTACTAAAGGGTTTAGCAACCCCAAAAACTATGAATTTGACACTAATATTTGACTTTTTTATTATATATTTTTTAGATTTCAACCCCTCTCATCCCTTCTTAGGTGTGCTAGGGGTCTCGTACCCTAAGCAATCTTTTGCAGATTATGAGTCAAATGGGTACGGAGTTTGGTAAAAAATTCTCCAGGTTTCTATAATTATATATACAAAGTGACCCACTACAGGCTTTTGGAGGCCCTTAGGGTAGTAGGAAGTTAAGGTTCCCACTTTTTCTAGACAATCGGCACTTGATGTCAGCCAGGTTGTCAGCCCTGCATGATGGCCGCCTTTACCCCCAGAAGAAAGATCTGATACTCACTTCCATTAGAGGATCAGTAGAGCCCAGGGCCATAGTGCCACCAGAAGATTTGGGTTAGTTTAAAAACTCTGATCCCACCGGGATTTGAACCTTGACCTTCCGGATTGTAGTGTATTGCCTTAACCACTATGCTACAGCATATCCCTTCTAGCATTATGCTGGTTGTTAATAATTTTTCCATCTCAAACCCTTCTTAACCTCCTAGGGGTGCTAGTGGTATTTTGCCACATACAGCCACATTGCCAGTTCGTAATTTATATGCGCCAAATTTGGTTGAAGTCAACCACTACTGGGAAGCCAGCGTTTGATTGTTTATAATACTCAAATTTTCTGTTCTGTTCACCACTTTCTTGTTTTCTTGTGATCAATAACTGAAAATATGTACCAGCCATTAGAAAAATGAATAAACAAATGAAATATTTTAATGCTTTATTTTAGGAAGTAATATTTTGAGGTTCTTTTAATTAAGTTATTTTGAGTCTGTGAAATCTTACCTCAATATTAATGTTGATTTGTCCTTGAACATGTTTCGATTAGTCTTCTAATCATCCAGCCATGATGCTGATGATGAGAACAAATCAACAACATTAATATTGAGGTAAGATTTCACAGACTCAAAATAAACAAATAAAATATTTTAAATTGGCAAGAAATACATCTTGATACTGGATTAACTTGTTACACATAGGTTGATATTTTTACCATATTTAATTAAAATTTGCATGTCTACTGATTTATATGCTTGGTTCTGAAGAGGCTAAATTAACAACCATTTATTCATCTGAACTTGGACTGGAGATAAATTAAATTAAGACCAAATTTATGACTGTTTCTAGGAAAATTTATCTGCCAGGTCAACAAAAATTGCTATGGGGAGTTATAATTTTGACAATTGTAAAGGATTTGTGTATCTAGGAACTCTTTTAACCAATAAAAATGAGTCAAGATTTGAAATAAATAGAAGAATTGGAATTATAAATAAAGCATAGGTATTATGCTTTTATTCCCATATTAAAGAGCCAAGCTGTTCTCAGATGTACCAACATCAAAATATATAAAACATTTTTTTTGTTCAATACCACCACATTGTCATTTTCAACATTCTGGTATTGTCTCCTGGCATGGTGTTATTGTAACCCACTTCTGAGGTTGAGGTGCCTGCAAGGCAGAGTTATGCTGCCCCGATGATATATGATAGGTGATGATGATGGTAATGATGCACCATAAAACATTGATTAGACTTATGTTTCTGAAATTTGGGCACTTGATTCTTAAATCTGTAATTATCATCTTCAAGGATTAGACCTGTTGGTCTGTTCCGACTCAAAATTGATCACACCATCTCTTTAAAGGTCGACCTAAATTTTTAACCCCCTCGGATTATAATATAAAACAGTTCTTGTCATCCTGATGTTTGGCATGCGTAGAACATTGTCTCTCCAATTTATTCTATATTTTTCTATTAATGTTGTGATTGGTTCTATGTCAATTTCTTTCTGATATCAGTAATTCATTTGTGATCGAATAATGTATTTCCAGTTAAAAAAGCAAAGAAATGTCATTTCTGAAACTTCTATTTGACTTATTTGTATGTATGTAATCATTTAAATATTTTTTGAAAGTAATGTACCGAGAAGAATATTGGAAGCAGTTTGTGTAGATAACATCTGGAGAAGAAGATATAATAAAGAATTAATACAATTATTAGGAGATTTTGATATTGTCTCAAACGTAAGGTTTGACCATTTGAGTTGGATTGGACATATTAATAGAATGCCAGATAATAGAAAGACAAAACAAATCTTCTGTTCGTAACCTCAAGGAACCAGATTAAGAGGAAGACCTAAGAATACTCTTAGATGGTGGGATTATATGGGCTAAAACCTTAAAAAAATGTAAAATAAACAATTGGGAAAAGTTTTCTATGGAGAGGGATGTCTGGAAGAGGGCTCATTGAGGAGGCAAAGTTCCTTACCTCCTGAAGTGTCATTGAAGAAGATTGGGTTAACTTGTTACACAATATTTACCATTATATTTGAAGAAAAAAATTATACACTAAGACTGTGGTTCGAACCCAGGACCTTTGGCTGATGGGTTCAAACCCCAGTCTAAGCGCATAATTGTTCTCTTAAAAATAATTTGTCCTTCAGTGAGAGGTATTAAATTAATAATAAAAATATTGAATAATAACCATGTTTAAAATTAAAATTTGCATGGCTACTGATTAATATGCTTGGTTCTTAGGACAACATATAGAAATGAGTAAGTAATTATTATGTTATAGTAATTTATTAACAAACTGGAAAAACGTATCTATATGAAGCCTCTCATAAATTATTATTATATTATTCTATTTTTAATTAATAATCAAAGAAAATATATTTACATGGTTATTTTCTACATAGTCGCCAGAGATTTATTTGTGCGAAATTACAAGATGCTGTTGGTAAGGGAGAATAGGAAGACGTATACACGAGATAAAGGCATGTAGAGTAACATATATACATCAGACGACTATGTACATTTCTAAAACTAGTATGTCAAACAATTACTGAATATTGAATGTTTTATACCAGATCTTTCATAGTAAACTCGCCTTTCGAATATTTCACAGATTTTAATGATTTTTGGAAGCGTTGAATATATTTGTTATGAACATTTCCTGCTCATTTTCATATTGGAGTACAATAAACTAATTGTGACCGTTCAGTTGTAGGCACCATATGTGGTAGTTACATCACCTGTAGACAGAGAATGAGGGTACAAGTAAGGAAGAGAAGTGAACCCCTAGGCTTAGAATGCTCTAAATACCATCAGAGTTGAAGAAAACAAGAGGTTAGTCAAGAAAGACTGGATAGAAAAGTTCTTCTTCACTTCATGGGCTAGGCAAATTGCCAGTTTTGCCTCACAGTTGTTCTGTCCATCTTTTTACTGACCTTCCTACATTCCTTGAACCTCTTGGCTTGTAGTTAAATGCTGCTTTTGATAATCTTGTTACATTCATTCTTTCTACATGTCTAAACCATTTATCTCTATATTCCTTGATTTTATTATTCAGTGAATATATATTTAACTCAGTTCTTATATCTTCATTCTTAATCTGATCCATTCTTGTGCAGCCTTTCTACGCTTTGTATTCTACTTTGTAATTTTTGGTCATTTCCCAAGTTTCATTCCCATAAAGTAATACAAGAACTGTCAATGTTTTATGAAACTTCAATCCAGTATCTCTTCTTTTTTGTTCTTTAATGTTTTATGTATAGTTTCGCGTATCATTTGAAATTTCGACAGTTTCAAATTTATGTATCCTTCAGCAATCAATTGCTGCAGATTGAGTAACAATAACAGGCAAGAAGAAATAATAAGTGATAAAATACAGCCTAATCTGACTCCTTTTGATAGTTTTATGGCTTGTGATGAGCTATTAATATGAATTATCTGGCCTTTATAATTCATATACATGATAAATCCCTCCATGGTATCTGTACCTTGTCGTGGTGGAGTGGCTTCTATGTTTAAATGATCCCGAGAGCTAAGCCGGCAGTAGAATTGCTGCCAATAGGGTTACCCATGCCAGACTGGTCGAAGGTGATAAACCAGATGAAAAAAATACCTTGGTCAAAAGAGTGATGATCTTTCACCATAAAAAGACAACTGTCAAGAAATGCAGACATGGGGTAAAATTTTCCAGAGGTAAAATAGTTCCCCATTTGCTATTATTCTACCAGTTATATTATATGGATGTGAAACATAGACTCTTACTTTAAGGGAGGAAAGGAGTTTACGCATATTTGAGAAAAAAGTTCTTTGGAAAATTTTTGGACCAAAGAGAGATGAACAGGCAGGTGAATGGAGAAGACTACATAACAGTGAAATCTTTATAGGAAACAGATACAATAAGAACAGTTAAGTCTCATAGACTGCGATGAGCAGGGCATGTGGCACAAATGGGGAATGAAATACGTGCATGGAAGCTTCTTGTAGGAAAACCAGAGGGAAAACACCCATTGGTAGACCAAGAATGAGATGGGAGAATAACATTAACTGTGCTTTGAGGGAAGTAGATTATACAAGGAATGATTGGAAAACATTAGCTCAGGATAGGGGTGGTATGGAGAGCTTATGTCCATGTGGCCATGAACCTATGGGTTCGAGTGCCACTGAGTTAGTTATACATGATAGATTTCTTAACATAAATAAAACTAATCCAGGTAATTCATGCTGGAGAACAATCCAGAATTCCAGTTAATTTATGATTCCATCATATTCAATTAAGTGATCTAATGTCATGGTACAAAATGCTCTTCGAAGAAACTGAAATTTATAACAAAAATAAAAGATAAAATGGGAAAACAGACCCTATTATATCAGCAAAATAAAGAATCATGAGCCGGCGATGAAAAGGTTGGAGTGGAAATAGTTTGGACATGTTACTCGAATAAATGAAACCATGATAGATCTGGGAAGTGAAAGTGAAGGGAAAGAGACCCGGAATTAGCTCGAGCACAAAGAAATACCCTGTGAAAGTTGAAGGATATAACTGTAAAGGTAGTTTCTTTACGTCTTCTATAACGCATTAATGTCAACAAAAGATGGTAGAGAACAAAACTTCTACATGGAAACAGAACTGTACATAAGGCATCAGGAAATGTTTTTAGTAGACAAAAATACACAACATATTCAAAAATCATTAATTCCAACATATTTTCAAATGACGAGTTAATTGTGAAAGACTCGATATTTTGGTCCTATTGTATTCCTTTTAAGGATTAGCATATGTATTTATTTTTCTTTATTCACTATCCATTTCATGCAGTATCCAAGGTTAATTTTAAGAATTATTTATAAGTTCATCATTAATAAATTAGCAATTAAATATCAAATAGCTATCAACTTTCATAACATTACTATAAAAAAGCCAGCCTATGGTTTTAGATTAAATTTTTTTCAATTCATGAATTGTATTATTAATAGAGAATGAGGGAAGTCCCAGGGCGATGTGAGGTTGAGAAATGTACAAAGTGTAGTAAGAAGAGTGAGATTACACATGCACTAGTACAGTCTGATACTCAGTACTGCAATTAAATTATCTTGTGATGTCATTGGATTAGTGCTTTGTAATAGACCAGGGATGGTTATTTAAGTCAAGTAGATAAAGTGCCACTTCACCTCATTTTTACCAGAATTATTTTTAAACCTTATTTTCTTTATCACAAATATGTTGTTGTTTAACGTGCTGCATTTTAGTCTTGCTCTCCAGTACTTTAGGTCTTAAAATCTTCATGTTTGACAGCGATACAGTTGTTCAGATGATCTTCTTCCATTTCTTCATCAGGGTGATTGCGTGAAATGCATTTTGGTGAAGGCAGAACATTGATTTTGTAAAGGTGTTTTGCCAGACAGTCATGACCCGTTGTCATTCTAAAATGTGCTACTTCTGTTTTCTTTGGTATGTTCGGTATATCAATATGTTTTATTAGGCATTCCCATTTTTTGTTTCTGGTCACTGTTTGAAGTCTATTGTCATTCATAATTTTGAATTTTAACTTTACATGGTGTTTCACTGAGGAGTAAGGTGTTGGTTTAGATCCAGGCAATTGTCCAATGTGAGATCCCTTTTTGGTGAGGAAATCAGCTGTTTCATTACTAGCAATCCCACAATGGGAGGGTAGCCATTGGAGGACAACTTCATTACCACAGTTTTGCAGGTCAGTGATAATGTCATAGCATTCTTTGCAGTCAAAACTTTTTGGCCAGTAAATTGCCTGTACAGCTGCTTTGGAGTTACAGAGGAGCACTAATCACAAATCATGAATATTCATTTTAGTAGAAACATATTTCTGTATTGTTGTATGAGGCAGGCCTCATCATTGTGATATAGAGCACCTGCGCCACGTGGTGTCATTCTGGCCTTTGGACAGCACAGAAGTGAAGGATTCTTGCTTCCAGCTTGCTCCTACCTCTGGGGGCAGAGAGCTTAACTTGCTGGTCGCCATGACAATCGTGACATCACCTGCTGATGTCTAACGTAACAAAATACGACAAGTGAAGTAGGGAGGGGAAAATAGATATCTGCTTCGTGGCTTTGTGTATGAAATTATCTCATATTCAGCTATTGTTGTGGTGGTTTAAATATACCTTTTTCACATTGGAAAGAAGAAGATAAAAAAAAGTCTTAAATTGTGGGCATCCTAGTGAATCTCTACAAAAATGTGGTACAAAAGAAGCTACACATTCAGATAAAAGCTACAATCTTAGTTTTAAACAGTCATGATTTAAAGAATTTCCATGGTTTGCTCCTCTCAAACTCTACAGAAATTGTTTTGTTGGCCTTGCTTGCTTTTAGCAATAAATTCAACTTTTGGAATAGAGAGAACTTCTACTGCAGTTAACGAACCCATTCCATGAAGATATCATCGACAAGTTTGCAGCCTTAAAGGATGAAAGGATCAATTTGATATATAAAAAATAGATTTTTTTAATAATAATTAAGGTAAGTAGGTGCACAAATAATTTTTCTTACTAGCTCTTCACCTAACTTCAAAGTCACAACCTGCCACTTGTAACAAACTTAGCTGTAATTAAATGCAGTCTTGAATTTTCTTGTCCTTTATGATGACTATCACAATTGATAACATCCAATACTGACACTTCACAAGTCTGACAAGTATAGCATCGAGTCTAATATAAACATGATCTGTTTCAGCTCCTGCAGAACAAACAATTTTAAAAAATTTCTGGCAGTATGTGTGATTATATACCATGTATTATGTCATTATAGTTTATGCACTCGATTGCCTGGGACATCCCTCAATATTTGGTTATTAATTTTAACAATGGACAATTTTGTTTTAATATCATACTTTAAATTGCTGAGAAATCTATATAATTTAAAAATATAGAGGAGTTATTCTTTATGGCACTTAGCAGTAAGTGGGCCAACACAGCATTTCTCATTCCTGGAGCCATTGCATTCAAGTCAGTCTTGAAGGGAGCAAAAAATATAGATGGTAGGGACACAGAGAAAAGGGAGGGGTAGAGAGAGGAGGGAGAGAGAAAGAGAAAAGAAACAGATTTTGAAGGCAGGGACAGATAGAGAGAAGGCAAGGACAAGAGAGAAGGCAGGGAAAGAGAGAGAGAAGGCAGAGACACACAGAGAGAAGATTTGACAGAGAGAGAGAAGGCCGGGCACAGGGAGAAGAAAGGGACAGACCGAGGGAAGGCAGGGCATAGGGAGAAGAAAGGGACAGACAGAGGGAAGGCAGGGACACGCAGAGAGAAGACAGGGACAGAGAGAAAGAATACTAATATTTAGGATGGAGAAATCAAAGAAACAAGTCCTGTGAGAAAGACCGTGGGTCCAAAGTCTGAAGAGAGAGAGAGACAAAGTGGGAAGGTAGGGACAGAGGGAAAAGTCAGAATCAGTTAGAGAGAGGTGACTGGGACAGAAAGAGAAGGCAGGAAATTTTCGATTTTTTAAGCCATTTTTCGGAAAATTCGTGCATTTTTTCGGATTTTCGAGTGCATCAGAATATTCTCCATACCAGACTTAAAATAATCTACTTTATCATACGAGTTCCATAACCTATGAACAGAGAGAGAAAACAGGGACAAGAGAGAGGCAGTGACAGAAAAAAAGGCAGAGACAGATGGAGAAGGAGAAGATAGGAGCAGGGAGAAGGCAAGGATAGGGCGAGAAGGCAGGCTCAGAGAGGTAAGGCAGGGACAGAGAGATAATGCAGGGACAGAGGGAGAGAGAAGTCAAGGACAGAGAGAGAGAGAGAAAGAATGACTCTACCAGGAATAACAAGAGCTGGCACTGGGCCTGCTTGTCGCTGAGCGGCGTTGTGAATGTAATAGACCACTCTGCATATATAGCATCAAGACTTCTTATGAATTGGAAAATATATGAACTAGCAAAGCTAATTGAATACATCTTATCTAAAACCTTTTCTTAACATTTTGTAACAAATTATAATCAAATTAATATTGTGAAAATATACATTTAACAGTGATATTATATAGAACACTATTTTGCAAACAGCAACAAGTGATTGTGTATGCAGTAGTTATTCAATCAAGCAGCTGAATTGTTTAGATTTCAATTTATTTTTAAATGTAAATTTAAATAGCATTTAAAATGATCACTTATTTCTAGTATTATTTACTTTGAGAGAAAAATTAAAACCATTATTTAATAGGAATTAATACTATGAGTTAATAATAATTAAAGTTGAATCAGAAATATAGTATTGAAGATTAAATTAAATGCTTCATACCTGTCCTCATATCCAGTCTTCTAAGTAGACTGCAGTTTCGAATCCTTGGCAGATTCATCTTCAGTACCCTCTTGATGACTGATGTTATGTCGATCAGAATAACTACTTTTTCTTCCCTCTGTTGGTGAACCGATAAACCTCTGGATCCAATCAGAATCTGCGGGAATTTCGAAGTTCATAATTTTTTCCTTCTTCTTTTTTTTTTATGTGGATTTTTTCCCAAACTGTGAGTTCTTTTTGTTTAATTAGACTGGCTTTTGAATCAATTAGATGTTTTTCAGACCAAGCATGAGCAACTAATACTGACTTTTCCATTTCACCATTTTTGACATTTCTAAGATGTTCTTTCACCCTTGTTTTGAAATTTCTTTTTGTTTTTCCTATGTAAATTTTGTCACAGTTCCTGCACTTGATTTGATACATTCCTGATTTGTTTTCTTTTTCAATTTTTTCATTTCTATTGGTTTTAATTATCCTATTTAGGATAAATAGGATCCGGAGATTTATCGGTCCATCAACAGAGGGAAGAAGTAGTTCTTCTGAGTGACATAACATCAGTCATCGAGAGGGTACTGAAAATGAATCTGCCAAGGATTTGAAACCACAGTCTACTTAGGAGACTGGATATGAGGAGAGGTATGAAGCATTTTAATTTAATCTTAAATTAAACTTCATAGTGATTTCTTCCTATAAAAATTCAGTATAGTATTGACCTAAAAATAAGTCACACTTTTGGTTCAAGACTGCAGAGTCATGTTGCATAAGTCACGATTAGCATCATTTTCAGGGTTTATAATGGACCGTAACAATTATTATAGCAATACCAGGAACTGAAGTTACCAGTGTACATCTCAGTGATAAGAGATAAATTGAAAGTAGAGGAAATTAAAAACAACATAGAAAGAAATAGATTAAAATGCACATATCAATAGAATGAATGCCAAAAAAGATATTCCTGATGAAATCAAGAGGAAAGTGGCCAAAGGAGAGACCCAGAACCAGAATCTTCAGAAGGAAAGTCTAAAATAGCAGTTTTAATGGGAAAAACATTCAGAGGACTAAAATGTGGTAAATACAATAAAATCCATCAAGCACTACTGCATAAACTAAGTAAATTCTTCAGGAATTTATGGTTCCATTTTGTTGGTTTACGGAATATATATATTTCTTTTGTTAACTTGGAGAAACTGAATTTCTGATGTTAGCTTATTTAAAAACTGTAGCTCTATAAACTAATGTTACATTCCCATTAAAAGTCATTCATGTATCAAGCAATGGTTTGCAAGCCTTTGCGTTTATCAGAATTGAAATGTATAAGAGAAAAACTTGCATTTAGTTTGGAGGCTTCGGATAGCTCAGTGGCAGAGTGTTAGCATATAAAGCTAAACGTCCTGGGTTCAAACCCCAGTCTGGACATATATTTTCCTTTTAAATTCATCGGAGAACATTTTTTTTGAAAACTCACCTCATAAATTTAGTGTTTTTCACAAAACCGCGGTTTCAAGCATAATCATGCCCATCCTCAGTCTCATCGTGTTCACAACTAATCATGAGTCGGAGTTGTGACTGAGGTGGGCATGATTACGCTTGAAACCGCAGTTTCATGAAAAGCACAAAATTTATGAGGCAAGTTTTCAAAAAAATGTTCTCCGATGAATTAAAATGATTATACCTCATAATGTTTACTTCCCAACATTAATTTGGTATATTTTCTCTTCAAAAGTATACTTTTTTGTTTTGTTTTAAAGAGTATATCTCCAATTCAACTTCAATTATTATAAAATATATTTTAAAATTATATTCTAAAACTAATATTTTTTATTTATGTAAGTAATTAAAACTGAGCAGATTTTAGTAAGTTTTTACTATTGGTATAACAAAATTTTATATCAGTAATTTCCAAATCCTCAAATTATTTTTCATCTCAACACCTAATTGAATAAACAAATAATTTAGATACGTACATTAAAAAATATTAAAAATACAGACTTCTGAAATTAATCATTAATTATTACTTTGAAAAGAAAAACTAATGCCTGAATCTGAAACCTCCAGCTCTGTATGCTTAGAGTACTAATTCAGACTTGCGATACAAACATTCTTCTTCCTCATATACAATTTCTCTTTATCGCCAGAAGTATATTATACATCAAAGTATTATGCTTAGTTATGTGATTTCTCATTAAAAATGTCTCCTTGAATTAGAAGTTAGCACTGGTAGTGACGGCTATGTGCTTCTGACGATAAAGAGAATTGTTTACGAGGAAGAAGAATTAAGGTTTGCATTGGAAGCCTAAAATAGTGTAATGATTAGCACAATAGTGTAGAGAGCTAGACGTTTTGGGTTCAAATCTCGATTCAGGTGTTAATTTTTCTTTTCAAAATAACAATTGTCCATCTTTGCAAATGTTAGAATTTAAATTAATACATCAAAAGAATAATAATTAATTAACTGTCAAAAGTAATTTTTAAATTAATGTAATTTCAGGTTATTGTCTATTGCACTGTGTTGTAGTTTTTAATAAGTCAATGTTTTTGAGCTCTTGCTGGCTCCTCCTAAAAAAAAAGCTCCATAGGATCAAAGAATGCTCCCCTTTTAAACTCAAAAGCCTCCTTTAACTCAGAACAAAGCTCCTACTTTGGCCCAGAAAAGGCTCGTAATTTAGTGCAGAAGACTTGTCCTTAAGCTCATTGCCCCAGAAGAAGGCTCCTTCTTCACCCACAGAAGGCTTTGGCCCAGAAGAAGTCTCCTCCTCCAACCCAGAAAAATATTCTTTCTGGGGTCCAGAAGAAGACTACTCCTTCTGCGCAGAAAAATAATTCTTCTTTGGCCCAGAAGAATTTATCTTCAGTCTAAAACAAAGCTCCATCTTCAGCCAAGAAGAAAGAGTCCTCATTGGGTCAAGAAGGAACTCCTCCTTTGATACAGAAGATGATTTTTATTCTTCATTTAAGAAGAACACTCCTTAAACCTATAAGAATAATCATTCTTCAGCCCAGAGCAGGAAACTATCTTCAGTGAAAATATTTGGAGTCATAACATATTTTACAATCTTATCAATTGTGTTATAGGAACACAGAAGATTGCTTCTTCACCTTGAGAAGAATCCTTCTTCAGCTCAGACTAAGCTTCATGTTCATCCCAGAAGGTGATTTTTTCAACCCAGAAGAAGACTCCTTCTTTAGCTCAGAGAAAAATCTTGTTTCAGCCTAAAAGAAGGCCCAAGAAAAAATCCTCCTGGGGATCAGAAGAAGACTATTCCTTCTGCCCAGAAAAAAATAATCCTTCTTTGGCCCAGAATAATTCATCTTCAACCCAAAACAAAGCTAAATCTTCAGCCAAGAAGAAATAATCCTTATTGGGTAAAAAAAAAAAATCCTTCTTTGATACAGAAGAAGATTCATTCTTCATCCAAGAACACTCCTTAAACCCATAAGAAGAAACATTCATCAGCTAAGAAAAAGAATCTATCTTCAATTTAAAAGATTGGTTCTTCACCCCCAGAAGAATCTTTCTTCAGCCCAGACTAGGCTCCATGTTCGGCCCAGAAGGTGTCTCTTCTAACCCACAAGAAGGCTCCTACACAACAACATGGTGCAATATCCAATAATTTGAAGTCAAATTATGCATCCCCACAAGAGCTTAGATAAAGAATTTTCAATTAATTTAGTTGCAACCTACATTTGTTGTAACCTTAATAAGAATCAAACATTATTTTAAAATATTTATAAGTGAAATAAGAACAAATGACTTTTTCTTGTACCTTAAATTCAAAATAAAACGAAATTGACACATATTTTATATCTTTGTACTATTTTATGTTACTGATGAATAAATGCTAAAAAATCTAAAGTAATAAATTTTAATAACGCAAATCAATTTTATGTAATATATTAATTAAATTGAATGTAGAAACAACATACTCTGTAACATTAAATATAATGTTAACATGTTAATATTTTGATACATAATAATAAAAACCTCTTGAGTTGAGATTTTATGAAAACTGAGATATTGAAACAGGCAAATAAAAACTCTAACTCCCAACAAAAATTCGTAGATTTTCAAGGTCTTTCTCTTAATTAGAATTTTTGTTGTTTAGGCATCACTGTGTCTGAGAGTTTTCAACTAAAGTTACCATCATATTGTGCCCTTCTGGCTGTCTGAAACTGGCATTGTTAAACCATGTTTTATATATGTGTTGACAATCAGATAAGGATGTTTGAGGCAACACACATATAATAGATTTATCAATGCCAATTTCAGACGACAGTTTTGAAGAAGGCAACAACATGATGGCAGAAACATTAGTATAAAACTCTTGTATGTGGAGACAACCAAATAACAACATTTTTTTTGTTTGATGATAAATTTGGGCATAAAACAGTCAACAAAATTTTGTTCAGAGGCCTCTTTTTTTCAGTTTGAGGTTGTTTCAAGTGCCACAAATCTATGACATGGGATCTAGAGCTTTAATTCCTTTCTAAAGAAAATCATGCTCAGGATATTTAAGTCATGAAAAATGCATTACTCCAATCGGGTTTGAACTTGCAAATCTCGGAACCAGATATGGGCATAGTAACCACTAGTCCACTGACAGACCACACCAGGAAAGAACCTATGATTTTTCCTGTTTGTAATATATTGCCTTAACCAACTAAGCTACAGTGTGTCTCTCATTTTTTCATCACCTATATATGTATGATCATAAACCTCCACATAGGGCAAGAGTGCTCGCTTCAGGAAATATTTAACCAAAGTTAACTTGGTTACATTTATTTTCCTACAGATGTCAGCAAGTGACAAATGTGGTTAGCTCATCACCTCAAAGAAAAACCTAGTAGGCAACTAAACATTACTTACACAGTAACTGTCAACCATTGCATGCAAAATCATACCTTGATATACCTTCCAGAGAAGTGTAGTAATATACCAAGGCCATGTCCAAAAAAAAAACATCTGCCACTTTTATCTGTGAGGCACTAAAATCAGGCATCAAATCTTATTTAAACTATAGAGAAGTAATAAAATTCCTGAATTGGTAGATTGGATATCCCTCACTACCTGCCATCTGCACTGTGTCCTGCCTCAATCTACTCCTACTCAAGCAGGGATGTCCATCAGTTCCTTACAGTGGAGTGCCGTTGCAAGATTCTGTGCCTTACAATTAAAAGTTGCAGATAATTTTTTTTAGACACGACCTTGATATATCACAATGCTTCTCTGGGAGAAATTTCAGGTAAGTTTTGTTATGCAGTGGTTGATAGTTCCCTTGTTAGATAGAAAAGGCTATTAAATTTTCTTAGAGGCTTCATTTACAAGCTCAAAAATCTTTAGACTCAGGACCTATGCCTTGAATTCCCTCCCAGAGGATTGTCCATTGGACTTTCAATCCTAAAAAGTCCATCGACCCCAACCAGGTTTGAACCCATGATTCTTAGTTCCAGAGGCAAGGAACCTAACCCAGAGATCATTGAGGCCAATAGTCCTTGACCTTTTCAAAAATTTGAGTAAAGTGAATTGTCTAAGGTTTTGATCATTATGTACCGATTTCTGTGAATGTAAATGTAGTATGAAGCAAGAGTGTAACATGTCCTGAAACCAAAACAACCCAGATTACTTACATGACTTATAAAACACATTACCAACACCATTCCCCATTATAAAAATACCATCCATTATCTATATAGATATTAAAATAAAAACAAGTAAATATACAAGCTTTGCTTCAGCACCAACTGATATTAAATGACACTAACATAAAAATGCAATTAAAAATATATATTGTGACGAATTTTAATCAAAATTATGGTGGGAAGTAACATTATGAGATAATTTACAATTTATAAATTCAATCAGATAAATATTTTTACAAATTACCTCATTTTTACAGCCTAAACTTCAGAGTTAATATTTCAATGTTATAACTGGGATCCCAATTTATTTTCAAATAATGATTTGTTCATCATTAAGAATGATACATTTAAATTAAATCTTTGTTTTTATAAATTTATTATGGAAAATAACATCTTCAGCCATCTTAATGATGGTTGAATTTTGGTTTACACCTTCATCTTCAAAGTTGTCATTTGGTGTTATTTTGATGAACTTTGAGATCAAATCTTGCTCACCGGGAATTTCAAAATTTATGGATTCAAATTTGTTCTTCCCAAACTATCAAATCCTTTTGAAACAATTGGGGGAAAAAAAAAAAAAAAAACGCTTGGATTTGAGTTTGGGAAAAGATATACATTTAGAACAAATTTAGATCCATGAATTCTGGAAATTCCGGTGAGCAAGATTTGATTCCAAAGTTCATGAAATCAACACCAGATGGCAACTTTGAAGATGAAGGTGTAGACCAAAATTTGACGGACGTAAAGATGGCTGAAGATGAAAGGGATACAACTTGAAACTGCAGTTCTGTGCTTGAAGATCATGGAGTTACGAGGTGAGATTTCATGACTCACAATTTATTAGTTATTAAATTATATCAATGAAATATTAAGCTTTACTGTTATAATAGTTGTGTAAATTCTCATTAATGTCTTCTTGAATTAGAAGCCTTCAGATGGCATTGTGAGTCGTGGCTCTTGGGCTTGGATGTGAAGAGAATTGTATACGAGACAGGGAAAAAAAAAAAAGTTTGCATTGGGATGCCTGAATGGTATTCTGGTAGCACACTAGCATATAAAACTAAGAGGTCTTGGGTTTATATCCCAGTTCAGGCATTAATTTTTCTTTTCAAATAATAATTTGTTCATTAATGTAAATCTTGTAGCTTGTTTTGCAGTTTAACATTCTAGTCAGTAGTAATATGTCACGGTAATCAAAATGCAGCACGAATAGTGTCTGTTTAAGCTGTAAGGGTAGGATGTATTGCTGGTGGTGAACAGAATAAAGCATAGTAAAAACTTTGTTGGATTCTTGTTTATGAAAACTGTTAAAACTTTTACATCATATGGAATAAAAGTTAAATTTATATGGCATAACATGAATGTTTGTAACTTGAAGCAAAGCTTGTAACAAAATAAATGAGTGCATACACCTAGCAGATGTCACAGGCACAATAATTATAATAATAGCAATAATAAAAGGTAGTAATAATGCTTCTAAGTATTATATATATATATATATATATTTATACCGGTGTTTTTGGTAGCTTCCGTCTTGTCGGAGATGTAGGAGTCTTGTCATCTGAATCTGTAAAAAAAAAAAATACATAATATAAGGCATTTACACATTCAATATCATTTACCTAACAAGGAAGCTGTAAACCATTGCATACCGAAACCTATACCTTGACATTTCTCTCAGAGAAGCATTGTGATGTACAAAGGCCGTGTCTAAAAATTATCTGCTGTTTTTAACTACAGTAATATAATGTATGATTAAAAACTATAAAATAGTCACCTTGTAGGTCGTCTCCTCAACTTAAGTTGTTTTAAAACTCTGTAGGCCTTTCGGGAATAGTCCATCATCGAATGCATTAGGTTCGTACTTGTTGAAGCACTGACTTGGTTGTGAATGTTTTGTATAGAGGATTATGTGAACTGGGTGTGTTCTCATTAAGAATCAGGTTGTTGTCGATTTCTCTTAAGATTGCGATTTCCTCCAGTATATTTATCCTCGTTGGAATGTTTTCTCTATGTAATATTGTGAGGGTGTTATCGATGTTATGCATATGATGTCCAACCTGAATTACATGTTTTACATAACGTGATTTTCCTCCATTATAAACAAAATCTCTAAAATGTTCTTTGAATCTAATGTTAAAGTTTCTGTTAGTTTTTCCAATGTAGAATTTCTTGCAGTTTGTACTAGTATCGATACTGTTTTTAACTATAAGGAATAAAAATCAAAGCCAGAATCCAGAAATAGCAACTCATTGTATGGAGCAGATGTACATCCCTGCATGAGCGCAGAGAAGTGAGGCAGGACACGACACAGAGGGTGGGTAGTGAGGGTTATCCAGTCTGCCAATACAGGACTTGTATTATTACTTCCTACAGTTTAAATGAGAGATTTGGCACTGGATTTTAGTGCCTTGCAGTTAAAAATGCAGATTTTTTTTGGGCCATGGCCTTTGTACATCACAACATTTCTGTGGAAAAAATTTCAAGCTAGGTTTGAGCATGCAATGGTTGACAGTTTCCATGTTAGAGGCATAAAGATGTATCTACATATTGTTTTTGATACAATCAATTTCTTTTTTACAACAGAAAAAATTCAAAAGCTTGAATGCTAGATTCGTAGCTCAACTCCTGCCAATGTTCATCCCATAATTCCAAAAGTCACTGCTTACAATTCATGTTATATACATATCAGTTATGTTCTTGCTGGGACAGTAAATATGCAAAATAACAAATACTATAATTATATGAAGGATACAGGAATAAATAATATAAGAAGAAAATGTAAAAACCATACGAAGCACCCCACACTTTTGATGGTAAAGTTATTTTTTTGTAGATAACTCTAGTTTTATTCTAGATGTGTTAGAGATGATTTTTTTGTTGATCATATTGATTTTATCCCAAGTGTGTTGGAAATTAAAATTATTTCTAATTTTTTTAGTTTGGTTTTCTAATAAAGTGTGTAGTTTTAGTTTTTTAAAACTATTATTTATTTTTTAGTTTGGTTTTCTAATAAAGCATGTTGTTTTAGTTTTTAATTTTTAGTTTAATTGATTGTCATAAACCAGAATCCCATGAAAATTTATGTCCGTAACCTATTATACTGGTTTTTATGTTTTTTTTATGTCCTGATGATCCTGGCCAGGATCTTAGAAAAAATTATGAAATTATTGTATTGTCATTGATCCTTTACATGTATACAAAGTTTCAAGTCGATCCAATGTTTTTAAGTGGGTGAAAATCGTGTTGAAAGATTCTGTTACATAGATAAATACAGGTCAAGCTAATACAAAGTGTATAAAAAAACAGGTAAGTCACTTTTTCCTTGAAACCTAAAAGACATACTTTTAATTGTAGAACATCCATACTTCCTTACCTACAGCTAGGAGCTTATGAGAAAGTGAGTGAGGCATGAAGAGAGGGGGGCTGTTATCGCTGTGATTCCCCAGTGCATGTAGTTCTATGCAATGAACTGTATTAATCATTCACAAACCTTGTGCCCTTTTCTTGTACAGACGTGTTATGAATCCATGTGTTGCTGCTAGTAATATTGTTTCAGTTTAATTACAGTGCTTATAAAGATTGTGTTTGATTTGTCCATGTGTTGTGGTTAGCAAAATTGTTTAATTTTCGTTACAATGCTTATAAAGATTGTGTTTTATTTGTCCAAAAATACAACTAATATATTCAGTTCACATAGTACTAAGTTGGGATGCTATAGAAATATTATGACTCTAGTAATATGTTCTGTATTCCTTATGCTCACCATCTCATCAGCTCTTAGCTGTATATGCCAATCTTTGGAGGTAAATAAACCCATGACTAAACTGTATTTTTCCAAATGATAGTGCTTTTCATGGAGAATCTAATGGCACCTCAAACTCCATTTTGACAAAAAGTGACTTACCTAATTCTTTCCCTGTACCCTTATTTAATGTAAATGGACAGTTAATGACAAATGAGGGGATTTTGAAGAAGTGACAATTCAAATACCGAGGAACATTAATTACAAACAGGAATGAGGATACATTATGAAATCAAACTTAGGCTCAATTCTGGAAATGCATGCTATTATGTATTACTGAGACTCTCGTCCTCCCAGCTTCTCTAAAAAAACATTAAACTAAAAATATAAAAACATGTTCAAATATTTAGAAATAGAAGTAAATAGCAGCAACAGAATAACAGATGAAATTCTCCATAATGCAATTGGGATGTTTAAACAACACTGTTTGGTAAATACAAATTTAAGAATAGAAACAAAAGTAATAATTTACAAATCTGTCATAAGAACAGTTCTAACATATGGTTGTGAATGCCGAACAAAAACTTTAAAAAAAAATGAAACAATCAAAATGAAAGTTTTAAGGAAAATCATAGGAAAATTGCTGAGAGAGAACATTTGCAGCTCTGTTATTGGAGAAGAATGTGAAATTGAACCTATAAATCTCTGGATAACTGATAGAAGACTAAATTGGAAATATCACAGATATAATGGAGAACAGTAGATTAATGAAAGAAGTAAATGACTGGACACCTCAACAGAAAAGGCCATTAGGAAAATCACAACTACGATGGAAGGAAGTCACTATACCCCAGACCTGAAGTGACTCAATACCTAAAAGCTACTAGCTATCATGGAGAGAAGAAGAGGAAGAAGAAAGTTATTTTTCCAGTTATATTTGAAGCATTGGAGATACAAGGACACCAAGTCAAATAATCCTAGCAAATTAGGGTTTAAGTAAATACATTATTAAAAAAACGGGGACACATGAGAAACACAAAGTGATGGCTGATATTCTGTCTCCGAAACATACATATTCTTGTCCTATAACAATTTAGAGATTCGGTGCATGGATTTGATCTTTTTTTTAAATTGGACTTGGCCTCCTTGTATTTCCAACATTTCATTTCATGGACATGAAACATGGACTGTTACTTTAAAGGAGGAGAGAAAACTATGAATATTTGAGAGTAAAGTACTTAGGAAAATTTCTGAACCAAAGAGAAATGAGCATACAGGTGAATGGATGAAATTTCATTACAGTGAGCTGCATGATCATTAAGGGAAACCAGATGTAATATGAATGGTTAAGTCTTGTAGATGGCGATGGGCTTGAAAACTTCATATAGGAGCTAGAGTGAAAAACTTAGTACATAGGGAAACAATGAGCTAAGAAAATAAGCATGATTTGAGTGAGATGAATTACACAGGGAATGATTGGAAAATATTAACTCAGGGATAATAAAATTTACCAGAAGATGTCGGCTCTACTTTAGATTACCTTACACTTGATTTTTCATACTACGTTCTTGTAATACTGCTGCTCAACATGCTTCTTCCATCTTTACTTACATTTTGTACTATTGTAAACATTTTACAACAATATTTATAACATTTTTTTACAATTATTAAATATTTATCTGCATATGCATTGATTTCTTTAAGTTCTGCAAAATCATTGTGCACGTGCGTGAACTCTTAAAGAAACTTCGGTTCAACTGCACTTCTACTAGCACTTGATTTTTCAGTTATATTGTTGTAAACTATGGCTCTTCTTCTGTATTTACTAACATTATTTAATATTTAAAACTTTTTCAAACAATTTTTATAACATTATTAGACAATTTTGAAGTATTTTTTAAATATGCAAATCAAAATATTATAACACTGTTATGACAATATTGTGATGCTAACTGCTATTTTCTCCACAGAGTATATTACTTAGTCTATGATTTTTCTATCGCTGTTTTGGGTTATCACTAGTTGGATGAGTGTTAGGGAGTGATAAGTAAGTGTACACCCATTTTTAATAAACGTTTGGTAATTTTAATATTATCAATATATTTTTTTATATAGATTTGGGGATTTATTGCAAATATTGGTAATTTAAATGTCATAGCGACGGATAGCAATCGAGGATGATAATCGATATGTGGTTCAATTGTGGGTTATCGCTGGCTCTATAAGCTCTGGTGCATGCGCACTGTTGTTCTATAGGACTTTGAAAATATTTCACGCTAGTTTAAGTGCAGTTTTTCCGAAACTTCCAATAGATAAACAGATATCTGTGAAATTGGAATGACTGCATTCAAAAATATTCTTTTTAAAATTAATGTTGGGAAGTAAACATTATGAGGTAATAATCATATAATATTTGTCGGAGTTTTGACTGATGATGGACATGATGGTCTGAAACCTAGGTCTCGTGGAAAGCACAAAATTTATGAGGTGAGTTTTTAAAAAATTTTCTCTAACAGATATTAAATTTGAAAATATATTTTATGAAATGGATGTTCACTCACTTCTTTTTGTTAGGTTCCATGTACATCAGATTAGTGTACACTTCATTAAATAATATGCATATAATTTATTTTGTTAGGTTAGGAAGGGGGAAGTTGGTGTACGTCCACATCTAATAAACATTTGGGAAATTATTGCGAAGGTTGGTCATATTGATTTCACAGCTACATGGTTCCATTTGGCGACAACTCTATAAACTTTTTGTAAGACTTCACACAGATATGTAGTTCCATCTAGCACAACTCTATAAACTTATGCACACAGTTATTCTGTAGGGCAGAAAATTTATTAGGGAAGGTAAATTAAAGTTTTTCCGAAGATGTCACTCCCATATATCATTTTTGAACTAACATAAAAACTCCCATTTACTTAAGACAGCAAGACTATCTTATATTTAATAGACTTAAACTTAAAATTATAATATTTAAGTTATATTTTGGTCAGACATGAAGGGGTGACATTTTCCTAGTAACTTACTAAAATTTTTTCCCATATGGGGTTTGGAACCAGAGAGCATCTGGTAGCTCTAATGCGCAATAATTAAAAGTAAAATACCGTAATTTAGTCTATATTGTATCAGCATACATTACCATACATAGAGAACGATAATTCTGAGAGGCAAATTCTGTGATTAATAATAACAGAACATTCCACACAATTAAGAGGTTGAATTTCAGAATACCGCGTACTGGTAATTTGTATGTCATTTTTGGTCTAAGAAAACTTTTGGTTAAAAACGGGATCATATGTAGAAGCGTCACAACGACATACGTAAATACAAGCTGTATTCTGAAGTCCATCTCATAAAAAGTAAACATTATTTCTGAAATTTATATATACCGCGCCACAATGAAATGAAGTTGGATTATTATTCACATATTATACATAACATGAGAAAGTTTATCGAATTTACTACAACACCAAATCAAGTTACAGTACTTCACTAACTTTTCCCACACCATATACCAACAATAATGAATAGACCATAGAGCACCAAACCGGAAGCAAAATAAAAAGGCAAACAATACAGTTTTGTTTTTTTTCCGTAATTACAATCTTCGACAGTAGATGTCATATGCCATTGATCTTGCACTGACATCTATGAATATATTTTCGATAAATAAATTATAAAAAAAGGAAAACACACATAACGCAATGTTCATTATACTTAACGCGCTTTGAAATTGATTTGATATACAACGGAAACATTTTGAAAGAAGCAAGAATGTCAATAATTACAAGTTTAGGTGCCTGTGAAAGTGATGTTCAGACTAAAATTGCAATGGCAAAAAATGTAACTAAGACATTACATGGAATAATATGGAACAAAAATACTACAAATGAAATTAAAATTTATAAGAGCATAATACAGAGTATTTTGTCATATGGAAGTGAAACTTGGTATTTGATGGAATTATAAAAGAATAAAATTAGAGCAGTTTAATTTTATTATTTTAGAAGAAGCCTGCAAAAAACAAGAGAGAATAAAATAAGAAATGAATTCCTTTGGAGAGAAATTAATGTCACCACATCTGTTGAAAATCAAACACTTAAATGGTATGGCCATGTACAAAGAATGGAAAATGAAAGATGGGCAAAAAATATATATCAATGGTCACCCCCTGGAAGAAATAAACGTGGCAGAACAAGATGGAAATGGAAAACCTACGTGAGAACTATAGTGGATGATAGGAATTGGGAGGAGGAGATTGGAATGATAGAAATAAATGGAAACTGAAGACGGCAAATCTATTAAGTGGGGGAAAGCCGAAGAAGAAGAAGTGTGGTGGCTTCCCGTTGCTTTCCACTCCGTGAATGATGGTGATGATAAAGATAATGATGATGACCGGATCATTTTCAGGGACCGTTGGGTCCTAAGCTTCCTGACAGTTGTCTTACAGGTGAGGAAACCCCCCCCCCCAAAAAAAAAACCTCACCCAGGAAGCCTGTCCCGACCGGTAATCGAACTTGGTAGCACGCTACCTCGTGACCACAGTGGTTGACACTTAGCATATACCGATTAATTAAAAAAATAGGTCCAAGTTCGTTAACAAGCAAAATCGGAACATTATATGTGGGAGTTCACCTGAAACGAAAATTTAAATATCGCTCTAGCGGTAGCAATTTTCAATGTTTCACAACAAAATTCAGTACATGCTATTAAGACCAATTCTTAAAAAATCAGCGAAATCCGACTATTAGAAGTCCGAAATTAAAAATTAACTCTAGCAGACGCCATGCTTGATTTTTCGGAATGCATACCGTACAATTTAATGAACCCTTAATTGGAAATGTATCCTATAATATACATTACTTTAATGTATTTTAATATCTTTAATGAAGTAATGGAAAAATAAATCGGCGATATTATTTAAATTCGTGTCAAATTACGCAATAATATGCAAATAGATAATAACTTACCGTTATACAAGATTTGTTTCCTCCGCAGTCCGACATTTTTAAATAAGATGGCAGCAGGAATTGACTTTCTCCAATTTAACAAAGTAAAAACGCCTATCTCTTCCGTAAACCAGCAAAATGTGACCATAAATGAAATGCCTTGAGTATTAGAATGGACCAGGTTCTCTTTTGACTCATTTACAAGTGAACACATCTACTGATAGCTCAAGAGTACATTTATATAATGTTTTTATAGTGTTACCAAGTGACTATTAAAACAAATAAAATATTTTGTTCTATGTATGATTTAAACCAGTATACAAGGTGCGGCAAAAACAATGGCCCATTTTAAACATGTTATTTAGGCATGAAGATATACAACTTACACATTATTAGTGTACATTGTTCGAAAGAACACATCCTACCATGTGACTTTTTGTAAATTATGTCCTTTAGGTGTCCACCATTGTCGGCGATGCAGTCTTCTGCACGAACATGCACATTCCCCATGACCTTACGAAGAGTGTCACCTGTTATGGCCTCGATTTCGGCGTGAATGTTGTTTTTCAAGTCTTCAAGAGTTGTTGGGTTGTTAGCATACACTTTGAATTTTAGGAATCCCCACAGAACAAAATCACAAGCCGATAAATCGGGTGAACGGGGTGGCCAGTTGACATTGTCAAAGCAGCTCTTACTCTTGCAATGTTGTAAGGGGTGCGAACCGTACGTGGCCTACCAGGTGGCTTATTGTTTGTTGCAGATGCTGTTGCTCTGAATTGCTGGACCCATCTCCTAATCGACTTCCGAGACGAAACTTGATCATTCCAACCAATGTTAAAATGTTGCCGGAACAAACGGACAGTACGACACTGTCATCACATTTGAAAAATGTTCCTATTGCAAACACACGGTGTTCGTTTGACCAACGCTCCATACTGACTGGCAATGCTTTGAACTGCACTACGCACTGGTACCAATACCAACTCTCTAGGAAGCCGTGTCCAATAATGGCGGGCAAATTAAAATGAGGCATTGTCTCTGCCGCATCCGGTATAAATGAAAATTTTATTTTTCTCAAAATATGACATAATGGACATGACCCATTTTAATACTCAAGGGCTCAAATAAGACTTACTGAGCAATTCATTTAGTTTAACCAGTTCCTGCGTGACGGAGGTTTTGGTCTTCTCCTTCTTCTAGACAATATTTGAGGGTTCCATTTCAGAGTTCTCTTTGGGACACACTTTTCTGAATGTGTCCAATCATATATGATATCAAATCTCCTTCCAGATTCCAATATGAGATGTTTTTTACAATATTAGAACAGTTATATAAATTAGGATATAGAGTTTTTTTTATTGTGAATACTCTCCATTTTCATCCTTATGCAAACCGTTATTTTCGATTATTTTTAGCTCCTGTCTGAAATAAATCTAACTGTTCTTATTATATCTGGTTTTAAATAAAGATCATGTAGCTCATTGTTACGTAATCCACTCCATTTACTGTTCGTCTCTCTTTGGTCCAAAAAATATCCTAAGAACATTATTCTTAAATACCGATCCTCGTATTTTTTTCCCTCCCTCAAAGTAAGAGTCCTGTTTCGCATCCATATAATATAACTGCGAGAATAACAGTTTTATATTTTTTCAGTGTAAAGTTTTTTGAGAGAAATTGGGAAGTCAAAAATCCCTGTAGTGCATTTTCAGAATTGATCCTATATTTATTTTTTCTGCATCTTATTTTTCTGTGTAATTGCTGTTCCTCGGTATTTGAATTCAGTCACTTCTTCAAAATTTCCCTTATTTGTCATTAAATGGTAATTTCCATTACATAATGTATTTCTAAGTGTGACCATAATTATATAGTTTAGTTCTGGCTTCTGTAGTCCCATTTGAGGGGTCTATGTTGTATGGTGCGGTAAGAGGGGAGGGCGAGTTACACGTACTGCCAGCAACTACACTCAGTTACTACACGTTGATTTTTTTTTATCTACTAGTTCTGTGTTAGTGAAAATTTATGTTTTCTCATATGTTTGGAGTGTTCATTATAGGATAGTGTTATTTATAACAATTTATTTTATTATCTAATATATAAAAATGGATGCTTGATTGTTTGTTCGTACTTTATGCGCGGCCATACCGTTGATCCGATTGTGATGGGGTTTTTTGCAAAATGTTCAGGAGATTCCCGGGATGATCATAGGCTATAAGAGAGTTGTGATACTCAACTCCTACACCCTTAAAAATCGCCCTTTGTAGTGGAAAACGCAAAAAAAGTAACTATTTGGACGCTTAAATTGCTTACGCTGCCTAAACCATAACAAATACACAAGCTTAATGTATACAGAATTGAATATCTCAAAAAGCTCTACAAAAAAGTCCGCGACGGCATATGTTTATATCTTACGGATAACTCACAATAATCATTTTTATATTTCATTGATACCAAGAAGATCGAAACAAGTACGTAGATTCCTGCGCAAGCATAGCAACACATGACGGGTATTCTTTTACGGATAACTCACAATAACCAATTTTGTCTTTTAGTCCATTTATGCCAAGAAGATCGAGATAAGCAGATTCCCGGGCAACACCGGGTAATCAGCACGAGGAATCTTAAAATAATTACGATATACATTTATAATTATGTTTCATTTTACTTATTCAACTAATCATAAGAAGTAGCCTACATTAATTTTTGTTTTTCAGCTCATTTATGCCAAGATGATCAGGATGAGTAGATTCCTGGACAACGCCGGGTAAACAGCACGGGATATCTAAAAATAATTACGATATAAATGTTTTCCTCCACTTATTTAACTTAATATAAAACACTTTAATTTTCGTATTTCAGCTCATTTATGTCAAGAAAATCGGTATAAGTAGATTCCCGGGCAACGCCGGGTAATCAGCACGGGGTATCTAAAAAATATAAATTTATAATTTTTTTGTCTTCTTCTTATTCAGCTAAACATAAAAGCACATTCATTTTCATTTATTTAGGCGTAGAAGCGCACTTTTTTTTGCATGGCTACTACTTCCCTCCCCCATTCAGGAATGTTCCCTCCTTCCACATGCCTTAGGATTTAACATTCTGAATAGGTCATAGCATTATTTTGCAGTGACTGCATGTGGCTATCAGATTGTATATATAGTGCATGTATATAACCTTATCGCAGTTGCGGGAGATAATATAAAAACATTTGTAGCAATTGATTATAGGCTACCACAAAAAAACTGTTTGCATTTTCTTAAACGTATTTTTCCCCAGTTAATAAAAATTCACATATTTACGTGATAGTGCATCAGAAATTAATTATTATACAATTTGATGGGTTTCATTTTTTCTCCATTAAGGTGATTTCTTATAATATTGCGATCCTTTGGCAATAAATAATATGATCTGGTTGCAGTGATAAACAAGTGAAACATAACGTTTCTCATTTGTTTTCAAACATAGCCGTTTACATTAAATATATAAATATTTTAAAATAACAATATTTAAATAATGATTTGCGAGTAAACAGCTTAATTTTATTCGTTAAATAGTCCTAACAAATGCCACTCTGCATTACTTATGATAATATATGTTCAATGATGTACAGAATTAATAGGTAGAATTTCTGTTACATTATCATGATGTGATTGGGATCGGAAATGAGTCAAAAACGCCTGCATGAGATTATTCTATTGCGTCTAAACATATTGTTTTCTATCCTTGGGAATTCCGTGTTCTCTTCAAAAGCGCGAAAACATTATTTTCTGTAGAATTCAGTATAGATTACTGTAGTACTGTAGTCGAGTCCAGTTACTAACCAGCAGCGTACAGTGAACTTCGTACTATGCAGAAGAGCGAGTTTTGAAAACCGTAAGTATGAGTAAAAAATAACAGGTGATTCGCGAAGTGAAAAAATATTCATGAGGATCTTTCTTGAGCCACGAAACTGGTTGAAAACTTTGTAGAAAAAAGTTGCTGCAGAAAAAAAAATCTTTGCAAACATATGTGGTTTTGTAACTAAAATAAATATCTGAACGTGAACTGAACATTAAAGTACAGTAATTTACTGAAATTAAATTGAATAATCTCATTTTGAATTATAATATGTACAATACCCATAGTGTACTTTTATATTTCTATATTTCGAATTTTCGATAAATCGATGTATTATATGTATTATATCTGTCCGAAAAGACTTCGAGACATCGAAGTTCGACTGTAATTTTATGTTCCAAAATGCACAGACTGTCATTTGCGCTATAATAGCCTTTTTTATTGGTAGTTTTTGTCTTTGTACTATGTAAAAGTCTATAAAATGCATACAATTTTCAAAAATTGTCCTTGAAATTGGCAATTTTTGAGGAAGTATAATACGTTATATATACGAGTATGTGTATATATATATATATATATATATATATATATATATATGTATATATTATATATATGTATATATTATATATATATATATATATATATATATATATATATATAATATATCTCATTAATCTAAAAAGAATAGTATTTATTAATATGTAGGGCCTATTACAAGTTATTTGCCAAATATAAATATTAATAACATACATGACCTTGAAATATAGGCCTATATAAATAGTTATATGAGAAATTTACATTAAATATAATAACTCGTACCCAACTCAGGGTCGAGTCGAGATGAGATGAAGCACCTTATATATAGGTCTGTCAATGAAAAGGGTGCCGGCCGACCACGCCTGACGCACCATCACAGGGGTAGATGAACGAAATGGGTGAGACGAGTATGGAGAAATGGTGGAATGAAATTGTGGCGGGACAAAACTCCCGAGAAAAACCTGCCCAAGCTCTGTTTTGTCTACCACGAAACCCACATGGAGTGACAGAGACTCGATCTCGGGATCCCAGCGGTGAGAGGCGAATGTCTAACCGCTTGCGCCACGGATCCGCCTTAATATATATGTTAACTAGCTGGCCCGGCGAACATCGTATCGCCTTTAAATATTTTTACGTTAATTTTTCCGATGTTTTAATAGTTATCTGCTATTCGGGGCGGAAACAAATCCAACAAATCAGAGATTATAAATATCGGTCCAGCCGTTCTTGAGTTATAAATAGTGTAACTAATCCGACTTTGTTATATATAGAAGTCCCGGCCACGCGTGGTGCTGTGGCTAAGGTATGCGTTAAATTATGTTGTAGTAAACTAAGTGAGAAATCTAAATCAGAAAGTTTTTGTTTTACGCAATTTTTTAGTTCTGGTACGTTAACTACACCCGGTATAAATATGGGTGGTGGTTTATGTGGAAGTGGTTTTGTTGATTGAGATGAATTTATGTTGTCTGCATTCTCAGTATCATCCATAAGTGTATCATAAGGATTATATACATTTATTGATGAAATATTTTGAGGAGGCTTGCTGATTTCATTATACTTTCGTTTTTTTCTACGAACTTGATGGCAGTTTGGATTCTCATCATCATCAAGAAGTCTCTGTATAGTAATATTATCTTGTGATATATTATAGTCATCTTGTTTTTCATTTAATTGAGGCATGGAGATTGTTTCTGTAATATTAGGCATATTATTATAACTAACAGACTTACTTACAGTTCTGTTATTCCGTTCCTTAGGACCTTCATATGTTTTTAAATTGATATTCTTCTTAAATGTAAGATTTATGTCACATAGGCCTATACCAATTTGCGGAAATTCACTTGATATCTTATCATTCATGGTCTCTCGCCATATTGTTCAATGTCCCTTCTCGGTCCAGTTAAATTTAAATTAAGTTGCTGTCTTTCAGCCAGATTACTTAAAACTAATACTTACACACGAAATTAATATTATTATCAATATATTGAAAAGAAAATAAACACTGAACCCACTTAAATTATGAAATAATCAATACTTGTAATTCAATTGAAATTCGCGGTTGCAACAAAAAGCACAGTCACCTGGTTAAATAATAAACCAATTACCTTACACCGTCATCTGTTAGAATCGTATGGAACTCACACATAATCATAACTCTTTGTTAAATAATAAACAAATAATTTGCAATAAAAATAATGCGACTATAAATTTAGTTATAAACAACCTAGGTCTCAAGTTGGATCAAACAGCACACAGTGTGCAAAATATTATTGAAATCGGTTCAGTAGTTTAGGATTCCATCGCGGACAAACAACGTGACACGTAATTTTTATATATTAAGATATATATAACGGTATATCTTATATATAAAAATTAATGTTTGTTTGTTTGTATATTTGTTTGTTCGTATTTTATGCGCGGCCATACCGTTGATCCGATTGTGATGGGTTTTTTTTTTGCAAAATGTTCAGGAGATTCCCGGGATGAACATAGGCTATAAGAGAGTTGTGATACTCAACTCCTACACCCTTAAAAGTCGCCCTTTGCAGTGGAAAACGTGAAAAAAGTAGCTCTTTGGACGCTTAAATGGCTTACGCTGCCTAAACCATAAGAAATACACAAAATTAATGCACACAGAATTGAATATCTCAAAACGCTCTACAAAAAAGTCCGCGACAGCATATGTTTATCTCTTACGGATAACTCACAATAACCATTTTTGTCTTTCATTGATACCAAGAGTCTCTCGCCGTAGCCGAGTGGTTAAGGAAAGAAGTCCTGGCGTAGAACTACAGAACTTACGCTGGTTCGAGTCTCTACAAAAAAAAACTGTTTTGGCTCACTCTCATCAATTTATCTTTTTTTTTTCACTCTAATATAATTGTTATATGACGGTTCTTAACTTATCTGCAAAGGAGGGTACAATTTAGAAGTGGGGGTTTACTTGAAATCCGAAATTAAAAACTCCTGTATATCGACTGGACCGATTTGGATGATTTTTTTTTTCTGCATGTTTGAGCGGGTCCCTGGATGGTTTAGATTCACAATTGGACTTGGTAGGTGGCGCGGCGATCGGGTTATAGGATTTTTTTTTATGTCAGATGCGTAATCATCTGCATTATCGTTATGTTCCGACATAACTATGTGACGTCATCATTTACACTTCTTGAGCCGCAACAGAAGACTGTAAGAGGTTTTCTTGCAAACTTATTTAATAATATCTAATTATGTCCTAATTGCTGAATTTTATGGTAAAAAAGTAACATTTTTATCGTCCGCCTATGACATGAGAATTGAACGTTCGGGCAGGACAACGTCTGCCGGGTACGCTAGTATATATATAAGTTTATATGTAAACAATTAAAATTTAAATATATTCTTATTAAATAATAATTTATATATTATTAGGAATATTATATATGACATATATATGATAAATATTATATTTTAACCCATCTATAGTAATTCTGCCCGAGGGCAGGTCTTGCACTGCAATCATAGCATTTTCTTGCTATGCTTTGCAGCTTTACTAGGGAATTATAGGTGTGATAGCTTCCCGTTGTTTTTCACACCGGTGAAGGATGATGATAATGATAAGGGTGATGATGGCCAGATGATTTTCGGGGACCTTTGGGCCCTAAGCTTCCTGACATTTGTCTTATAGGTGAGGAAAATCCCCGAAAAAAACCTCACCTAGGAGCCTGTCCCGATCGGGAATCGAACCCGGGCCCGCTGCGTGACAAGCAGCACGCTACCTCGAGACCACAGCGGTGGACATATTTTAATAAGTTAATTATATTAAATTCATTATTTATAATATGTAAAAAAAATATATATATGAAAAATGTCAACTCACCGATCTGCATCCCGAGAGCTTCTCCTTGGGCTGACGACTTCCTAGAGACAGAGGCCAAGGCACTTGGATCATCTAGGAGATCGCACATGCGCCTGGAACAATAAACATATTCTAATGTTTGATTATTTTATTTCACAGTCGTTTTCAAACAATTGAGGACACTTTGTTGTAGTAATTTTTAGGCAGAGAATATTTCCTTGGCTGGATGTATAACAGAAGGACTGGTGCCATCATTGTTCAATTTATTTTCAATTTTTTTTGTCCTTTTTATGTCTATTCCATTACAATGCAAATTTATTTATCTGAGTTTGGAAATTTATTTATATACTAGCTGATTGCCCGGCGTTAGGAATTTAATTATCTCATTCTTCTTGGGATCATTCAACTTAGTGACTCTAAAAACTGCGGATTTAACACTTTTCACGGCCAATTTAGAAATACTGTTTTTTAACCCTCTTCCATAGCAACGCTAGAGATCAACTTGGGGCTAAGGAGGGTATTCAAGAACCAAACTTCTTGCGAAGAGGGACTCTCAGCCCGTCTCTCCGTGGTTAATTATGTGGGTCATACAGAACATACTCTAACTGGCTCACTCCATTTAACATCATGTGCTAAACAAGACATTTATTAACAAAAATCCGGGAACAATTGAAAGATGAGAGCCTCAAGTTACGGAAGACGGAGGAAGCTTGGTTCTTGTCACCAATCAGATGAGCGAATTCGAAAACCATAGTTTCGACACAAATCTCGATAATTTATTTTCCATTCCTTTTCACTCCTTAACGGTGCAAAGGTAAAACTTGAATTTAAATTGCATCGGGACTTTAATCAATCGACCTACCGATCCCGAAAACCATGGATTCGACACTAATCTCTATCCTCTTTTTTATTTTTGTTTTCACTTTTATCCCTCCCTCATTCCTCTTAGGGGTGCTATGGCTCATATGTGGGTTTAAATACCATCGGGACTGTCACTAATGGCCTTAGCTACCCAAAAAATATTTCGATACTAATATTTGTCGTTTTCGATTAGTATTTATTTATTTTAGATTTCACCCTCTCTTAGCTCCTCTTAAGTGTGTTATTGTAAGTTATATGAGTACCGGGTTTAGTTGATATTACTCCAGGTGTTCTATTAATAGAATTATGCTGGAACATTTATATGCCGCTGTGAATAATTTTTCCATCTCAAGCCCCCTCCCTCTCTTACCCTAGGAGTGCTAAGGGTATTTTACCGCTTACAGCCACAATGCCGGATCATAATTTATGTGTGTACCAAATTTGGATGAATTCATTCCAGGAGTTCGAGACTTATGCCGGCATATAATCATATACATCAATTTATACAGTGCGTCCCACATAAGACTGGGCCTAACAGACAACATGCACGCTCCTGCGTACATATAATCGATTACAGACCTCTCTACAGGACTCTGTTTTGACGTATGTGCCGTACAAAACACTGTTTGTTCAAGCGTACATTTTTTTGGCATTTCAACGGTGCAACAAACCACACAAGCAAACACGCCTTCACTCCACAAGCAAACTGCTCTAACTGACTATGCGTGGTGAGTGAGTCATAAATACAACAGCGTACTGTTGTCTGCCAAGTCCAGTCTTATGTGGGACGCACGGCATAAGAGCACATGTTACAGCTTTACTGGATGACCGTTCACCTCTATGTTTTACACATGTGAACATACGTCCAACAGGAGGCTGACAAACTGTCATGGGGTTAGTTAACGCTTAAAAAAATTACATCTATCTACAATGTCATAACAGCTCAATGTTGAGCTTTAACCTCTCATTTGTTACTAGACCAAGTTAATTTAGTTACTCTTATTTTCCTACACATGCCATGGATGGTATGCGGTCAACATACCGACCCAATGAGAAATCTAGCAGGCAACTATGGTATTACTAGGATGATGCGGTCGGTTAATTTTGCTTACAGGCATTTTTATTCAGACTTAAGAATATTTTAAGAGCCTGAAAATCTTCAGATTTGAGAGCCACGGTTTAAAGTCCCTCCCTGAGGACTCGCTCTTTGGATTTTTCCATCCTAAAAAAAAATCCATCAACCCTCGGCCGACTCTCGGGACCAGAGGCAAGGAACATAACCAATAGTACATCGCGGCTGACATCTTACTTACATATTTCTCCGCATTGTGACGAGTGCAAGATATATTCCGCATTATTGATACTTTTATCAAAGAAACGCCTTATTGAGGCGCTCGCGACCGAGACTTCCGCTACTCGAAGTCTCGGTTCTAGATGAATCACATTCTAGAAGACTCTATTTCTTAAAAGGTCTAGAGTCTATCTTCCAATCAATTCGATGCCTGGCATGTAGGCTATATAGCTGGGCGACAAATCGTAAATGAGTTGTGATTTGGAAAGTTAATAATGAAGAGTTAGCAAGACGTTTAGTGTATCAGCGGCGTGAAGAAAGAAACTAAAGTGAAGCTGCGAAACATTAAAGATCTACAGAATAATAAATGCCAGTGATTGTGCAAGAAATAAAGTAAGATTGGGAAATTTAGTGCAAACAGTGTTGTAATTTAAAATAAATTACTGACTGACACAGTCTAGGTCCAATTCAGTACAATATGACACGAAAACACTTACAGGTCAGTCCCATGTTCTACTAGAAGTTCTGCAACATCGCCAGTACGATCCATAACTGCGCAAACTTCTTCGAAACTTCTGTCTACCAGAGAAACGCCATCCCATTCCAGCACCTGTACAAGGAACATGCTCCAACATCTTGAACTTTTCTCTTTGCAAGAGAGTTACCACTGTTATTAATTAAAAAATACATCATTTACATTTACATCGGAGGAAAATAATTGCATTGATGATAGAATAATTTCCAGAGAAAGTTTTATAAAATATCAGAAAATCATCGGACTTAAAGCCTGTGCGTATAATCTGTAGAGATGTGTTCAAAATAAGCCATCTATGCAGGAGGCGGGCAAAAATGCACGGCCAGTGAGACCGCAGAAAGAAGTGCATGAGGGAGAACAGATCTCGTGATTATACTCATTTCGCTCTTGAGCTTCAAGCGAGAAAGATGTCTAATCGGAAAGTTGACGAATTTCTCTACAGATTCCACGGACAGACTATATGATTTATATGTAAAAATACAGGGCGTAATTAAATTCCCATTAAAAACTTTGAAGACGTGTAGTGGGACCAAGACGGTTACGTTTAGCATAGAAAATCAAGTACGGAAACGTACCGTTTTCACGCTACACGCACGCAATATACAACACACGTTGAACTCCCCCACATTTTATGCGCCAAACACCTTGCACGTTCTCTCGACTTGAACCCGCTAGACTATTACTGTGGGGTCACATCAAATCCCTGATTTACGAGACCCCTGTTGCATCCGAGGAAGATCTACTGGCTCGGGCTATGGCTGCGGCGGATGTTGCAGGATCAAACATTGGTGATCGTGTGTGCCACAATATGGTATGGAGGCCCGTTTCTGTACTGACGTAGGTAGTCGTCACAGCGAGCACTGTTTGTGGACCCAGACGACAAGCAGGAGAGCAACTTGTGTTGTGGTAATGGTACGTTTACAGACATGAGTTCCTATATTAAATGTAACCGTCTTGGTCCCCACTACACATACTCATTGCATGTAATGCGAATTTAGTTACACTCTGTATAGTTGTTTTTACATAAGTTAAAGTTTACGAATTTAATTTATTAAAATTGCATTATTGCTGTTATTACGTTAATAATAATAATAATAATAATAATAATAATAATAATAATAATAATAATAATAATAATAATATAATAATAATAATAATAATAATAATAATAATACTATAATATAATAATATAATAATAGTATTATTATTATTATTATTATTATTATTATTATTATTATTATTATTATTATTATTATGTTTAGCTTATAAAAGTGTCATATGTACACGAATCTACACTGGAATGTTTAATGATTTTTAAAATTTTATTATAATATGTTTTATTTTATTATAATATGAAATTTTATTATAATATGTTTAATGTCACCGAGTTGTCTTTTAAAACATTTTTATCTTTCTTTCCTGGCACTGTGGAATTGTAATCCATAGGTTAGGGTGTCTGAAAGGCGGAGTTACTTTACCCCGATCATACGATGGGTGATAAATTATTATGAAGAGCCAGGAGAGTTCTTAACCTAAACTTAACCTAAATTCCAGACCATGCGCAACCACAGGAATAATTCCATTTAAGAAAAAAATCTTATGGTTTGACTGGGAATCGAACCCGGGATCTCATGAACTGTAGTCAGAAACGCTGACCACTAGCCAATGAGACTGGTCATAATTTATATATATATATATATATATAAATATATATATATATATATATATATATATATATAATTTTATTGTACTGAACTTGTGTATTTTTGCTGGTTGAGTGGAAGAGAAGGTCTTATTGTATAACTCTTCCATAATAAAACATTATTATTATTATTATTATTATTATTATTATTATTATTATTATTATTATTGAATGGAAGTTTGGATATTGAAAATGAGAAAATTAAAACAGTTAACAACTTCAATTATCAGGGATCAGTATTAGAATCAGAAAGAACAAGCAATTCTAACATAAACAAAACAACAGAGGTGGACATCTGAAGAAGGGCTTCTAGAAATTCAAGAAGAGACAAAATTAGAAATACTAGAATCAGAGATATAATGGATGTTCATAAATATGTTCAACAAGCTATTGAAAAAATATATTTAAATGATTTGTCCACGTAAAGAGGATGTCAGATGACAGATACCTAAGATGATATTAAATTTTGAAGAGGAGGGCAGCAGTAGAAAGGGAAGGACAAAAGAACAGTGGGTTCAAGGAATGCAAAGGAGTATGGTGTCGAGATGATTAACAGAGAGTGATGCAGAGAATAGGGAAACATGGTGGAATAAATTCACAATGGGCTATAGAAAAACTACTGTATTAGGCCTATAGAGAAATTCGTAATAAAATTATATTATTATTATTATTCCTCATGTTGTTATTCATATATTGCACAAATAATCTGACCGCTTGTATATTTTCTTCCAATTGGTGTAGACTGTCATTTGCACTAGAATCTAGAAATTTTGTATTGGTTAATAAATGAATGTTTACTCACCTTGTCCCCCTGCTGGAGGCCGCCCTTTTCTGCTGGGCCTCCGGGCACTGTCCACACGATGTACGCAAATAATCGGCCGTCGCTTCCAGTCTTGCCACCCACTACCCGCATTCCGAAACCCCGGGCTGCCACATCAAACAATGTTATACCCAATATTGCCAACACACACAATGTTGTATTTGCTCATGTGAAACAAAATGCACTCATCAGCTTCTATTTACTAAGCGTAACCACAGTGTGTTAAAAAAAGCCTACCTGCACAGATTTAAAATAACACATAACCCCTGCAATGAAGAGAACGAATGGCACAACATTTAAATTACCAACTTACAAGGGAACTTCCTACCATTGCATGCCGAAACCAACCTTGAAATTTCTCCCAGAGGAGCGTTGTGATGTAGGCCTACAAAGGCCGTGGCCAAAAATAAATATCTGCCGCTTTTAATTGCAGGACACAGAAATCGACGGCAGAATCTAACAATGGCAAAGCGGATGGACTTTCCCTGCTTGAGTTAAGTGGAGTGAGGCGGGTTGCGGCGCGGATGGCAGGTTTTCAGGGTTATCCAATACACCAAGCCAGAGGTGTATTATATACCTACAGTTTAAATAAGGGATTTGGTGTTGGATTTTAGTACCTTGCAATTAAAAACGGCAATTTTTTTGGTCAGGGCCTTGGTATATCACAAAGCTTCTCTAAGAGAAGTTTCAAGGAGGTTTTGCCATGCAATGGATCAAAGTTCCCTTGTTAGAAGATATTTTGTATGAAATATTAAAGAACAGCCAAAGGGAGACATGACCAACAAACTATGAATTCATAGCGAGACATCTATCTTCTTTCTAAAGAATTATCGTTACAAATCATTGGTTAAATTAACAAATTATGAACACTATCATGTGAATAACTACCTCACTGGCACTATCAAACCCGAAGGTTCATGACCAGAGATATAAGATCTCCATACATCCCTAACCTGAGCTAATGCTTTTTAATCACTCCCTGTATAATTTTCTTCCTCCAAATCGTGGTTAATGTTACTCTCCCACCTCTTTCTTGGCCTACCTACTGAGCTCTTTCCCTCTGGTTTTCCTATGAGTTTCCATGCCCCTTTCTCATTCCCCATTCGTACCACATATGATGCCTTTCACAGTTTACAAGACTTAACTCTTCTTATTATATCTGATTTCCCATAAAGATCATGCAGCTCACTGTTAGACAGTTTTGTCCATTCACCTGTCTGTTCGTCAGTGATAATTAGATACCGGATGCTGTGGCATTAAACAGGAACTTATTGACTAAAAAATGTGCGTTTTTACATGGACCAGCATTTGAACTAGAAAATCCAGGCGAATGATACCTGCAAAGAAGTGTTTTCAATTCTTCACTCCCTGAATAGGTATAGAAACAAATATTTGTATAAAGTCTTGTAATGCCGCACTTCGATTACTGCGACGTATTACTAACTAACCTGACAACTGATCTACCTGATTGACTACAGTGTGCTCATAATGCGTGCATTCGATTTGTAAACAATCTCCGTCGTAATGACCACGTGCCTTATCACGGCTACGTCTAAATGACTTAAGAACTCTATATTAACTTGTTTTGCTATTCCACATCCTGCACACACACATTTATCAAGTTATTTTTCAACGCGTTTTCAAAACCTATCGAATCATTAGAATTTAGGCACAAGTGCGCAAGATACTGGCATGTTTTACTTTCGATTCATGTTAAAGTTTCAGAGAATACAAAGATTGATGAATATGAACATTACAAAAGCCTATCGAACTGTGTCATATAAAACGTCTTGTGTTCTAGCAGCAGTCAAACCGATAAACATCAAAATTCAAGAAATAATAGAGATATATAAAGGCACGCACACCCCAGTGAAAACGATACACCTACACCATTAGAAGATGTCCCGAAACTGAAAGAGTGGCCTCATTCAGCAGACAGAGTGATAGTTCTAGAAGCACAAGAAAATACACTGCACAACACAGACATTTACACTGACGGGATCAAAATATATGGGAAAGTCGGAGCAGCGGCAGTAATCTTCCAAAATGGGGTACTGATTAAAAAACTGAAATATAAACTCGGTACGTACTGCATCAACAACTAAACGGAGCAGATAGCGATTCTGCAGGCTCTTATAGAAATAGAATAAAACGTGGAATTAAAAATAAAAGAAAAACTAGGCGTAGTAAACACTGACGGCCAAATAATAGTAGAACTTCTAAAAATGGACAAATCCGCAGCAAAACGGCAGAAAAAATAAAGAAAAAGATCAAAGAACTATAATGGATCAAAAGCAAAGTGAGGATATACGAAGAGAACTGAATATATTCAAACTATTAGATAGAATTTCATAATACAGAGATGAATGGATGGACCACATTAATAGAATGGATAACAATGGAATTCCGAAACAGATTCTTCATTACAAACCACTAGGACGAAGAAATGTTGGAAGACCCAGTAAAAGATGGACCAATTCTAACATGAGATCGGAACAGACCAGCAGGTCTAATCCTTGATGCTGCTGCTGATGATGATCAAATAACTACAGGACAATGGCTGGGTAATTCACATCAAATGGGTAAAGTACACGTGGATCTGTATGGAAATGAGCTAGCAGATAAACTAGCAAAGGAAGCTGCACGGGATGACGGCGGCGAGGAAATATACAATAAGATCCCTAAAGCCCAAGTCATCAAGGAAGCAGAGGAGAAAGGACTACACAGGTGGCAAAACCAATGGGAGAGAACAACAAAAGGAAATATCGCCAAAATGTTTTTCCCATCAGTGCATGATCGCATAAAAAAAGATCCAACTCAACGGACAAACTACGGTCATCCTAACTGGACATGGGAAGACAAGAGAATACAACAGATTCAAAATAGTGGAAAGTGGAATGTGCAAATGTGAGCAGGAAATACAAACGGGTGTCCTATTCTGAACAATGAAAGAAACATTAAAGTTAAATATTATTTTAAAAGGCGGACAGAGGTAGTAGCACATAATTTTTTTTGTTAAGATTTATTTAAAAGAATTTTTTAAAGTATATTAACTATATAGATTTTGAAAAACTCTAACAAAACTGTAAAATACATATCAAATGTACATAATTGTAATTATAATATTGTAATAGTTTGAGCATGTTACCAAGTAATGGTGCATGCTGTAAACCACAGCACAATACATGTTAATATGCCTACTCTAAATCTTTCACAATATCTATGACTAGAATTTAGAACTCACTTCCCAGTCATGACAGGGGCTGTCGATTAACCATTAATTAAATCAAAATTAACTAATTAAGTTCTATATAATGAAAATATGCCTACAGAGCGACATAAAGAAACACAGGATATGCTATTGAAATGAAACGAGAAAGGTATTCTCCAAAAATCAGCGAAACCCGATCATTAGAAGTAGGGGTTCGAGGGATTTTCTTCTTCTTCTTCTTCTACTTCACTTCACGGGCTAGGCAAATCGCCTGTTCTGCCTCACAGTTGTTCTGTCCATCTTTTCATTGGCCTTCCTACATTCCTTGATCCTCTTGGCTTATAGTTAAAGGATGCATTTGGTAATATTGTTACATTCATTCTTTCTACATGTTCAAACCATTTGTCTCTGTATTATTTGATTTTTCATTCAGTGGATATATTTTTAACTCTGTTCTTATATCTTCATTCTTTATCCGATCCAATCTTGTACAGACTTTTGTTTTTCTAAAGAAATTCATTTCTACGCTTTGTATTCTACTTTGTAATTTCTTGGCCATTAACCAAGTTTCGCTCCCATAAAGTAATGCAGGAACTGCCAATCTTTTATATAGGGTTTCCAGTATAAAACCGGACACTCTGCGGCTGGCAGAGTGAAATGCGGACGAGGAGAGAGCGCAGCCTGACGGGTGAAACCCCGTGAGGCGTGTCCGGTTTTATATTGGAAGCCCTATACAACTTCAATCTAGTATCTCTTCTCGTTTTGTTCTTTAATGTTTTATGCATAGTGCCGCATATCATTTGAAATTTCAACAGTTTCATATTTGTCTCTTTCAGTTTTTTGTGTTTATAGTGAAATTACAACCCAAATAATTAAAATTTGTTACTTGTTCCAGAGGCTTGTTGTCTATTATGATCTTTTTATCTTGCATGTTCATTTCCCCAACATTCCATTAGTTTTGTTTTTTTTTTGTTGATATTTTAAAATTATAATCTTGGCATAACTGGTATAATTGATGTAAAGAGTACGGGGGATTGTCTCGAAACTCGAAATTAAAAATTCGCTCTAATAGCCGCCATGTTTGTTTCTTCTCAATTTATCTGTAGCCTATATAACACAATTTAATTAACCATTACATTGGGAATGTTTCCTATACAATATATATTGGTTTAATTTATTTAATAGTAACTGATACCCGGCGTGCGCTGCTCGCCTAAAAAATGAAACATTAAAGGATAATTAAATTATATGATAGGGCCTATACATATAAGCTAGGACGAACAAAACATGGCGGTTGATAGTACATTTTAATTTTGGATTTCAGGTAAACTTCCACTTCTAATTGTAGGATTTCGCTCACTTTTGGATAATACCTGCCTCGGGTTATTTTAATATGATATACTGAGTTTAGTTATGAAAAATCGAAAATTGCGACCGCTAGAGCGACTTTTAAACTTTTGCTTCAGGTGAACTCTTACACCTAATGGTTTTAGAACATAATATATAGCGGCTAAACACTCTCGGTACCTGAAAACCTGTATGTACAAAATTTCAAGTCAATCGACCGACTTCTCTCCAAGTTTTGCGAGCACAAACATATGCAGGCTGATTTTTTTATACATACAGATTTCTAATAAAGTAGTGGGAAAATGTACCAGCAGAAATTATTTAAATTCGTGTCAAATTATACAACAATAACAATAGGTAATGAGTTACAATTATGCATGATTTGCTTTCACTGCAGTTCTAAACGTTTAAATAAGCTGTTATGTTATAAGAGACACCAAGAAAAGGAATATCTATGCTAGAGATTTGCCAAAGAAAAATGGAGCGGAAGCTACTCCGCATTAAACATCACATGAAGGGACCGCTTCAGGAACGAGGGCATCCGCAAGATAACGAGGCTAAAAGACGTAACAACATCAGCAATAGGGTTGAAATGGAAATGGGGGAGAGGGGTCATGTGCTCCGAATGAATCCTAAAATGGAACCCAGACTAGGGAAAAGGAAAGTGGGAAGACAAAAAAAACAGCGTTGGAGTGAAGTGTTGTGGACTAGAATAGCACAAGACAAAGATGGAAGCAATCCATAAAAAAAGTTAAGTGATAGTCCCAAGGGATTGGCTAATTCGGGGATGTAACGTTAGCCACCCTGCAGTCGTAGGAGGCCCTTGCTCGAAATGGGATGATTATGGGCTAATTCTAATTATAACAGAGTGAATTTCTCCAATTTAAGAGTTAACAAATTAAATGTAAGATTTTGTATAAACCAGCAAAATCGGACCTAACTTGGACTCACTAAGGAATTCGGTTAGTTTACGCAGTTCCTGTACAACGGACATTCTTCTATTCTATTGCTGTTTTAAGAGAGAGACATGTTATATTCAAGAACATACCGTAGTATAGACTCGTGTCGGCGCAACTTAACTGAAACCTGTTGAGTCTCACATAGCTATGACGTCAGCGAATTGCTTCCTTTTCAGACTCCTCGGAGTGCCATCTACAGAACCATCCATTTACTTTTACTTCCTTTTCTTCGCTCCATCCCCCCCCCCAAACCTCATCTTTAGAAAAAACAGCATGCAACAGGCAGTCAGATGAGATCAGACCAAGATTAACACTCTTTGTCTTCTTACAAACAATACTACCAACTTACACAATACATTTACCTCATTTGTATCACAGACCAACATTTACTGAATAATAGTCTGGTTCCAGAGCTTCATTTATTTGTGTAGACTAGACAAAGGACAAATATTCACTGTGTATCATTAAACTAAAAACATTTTATATGGGGTTTGGAGCAGAAACCGAAGATTTGATATTAGAAGATCAGAAGGGATATAATAGAGGAAGATCAGAAGGGATATATTAGAGAATGTGAAGAATTTAAAGTTGGGACAAAAGACGATAAAGAGCATAGGCAAAAGGTATTTGTCAAATATGGAAACTTGGTCCTTCATTATGCAGTGTTTGAGTTATTGCTTTGCAAGTCCATTAATGTATAATGTTTATTCCAGTGTCTTGGATATTTAATTTGTGAACTGGATTGTTCATGGCATTTTGATAACTTTTCGTAGCACTATGTTAGGGTCTGGACGCTGGTCTGTTTTTTTTATAGCTTGCAGTGAAGTAAAAGATGTATAGGCCTAGATATTTGGTTATCTTCTAAGCAAGGGCACTTCGGTGAAACTACTTTTCTAAGTCTATGTAGGTACTGTTGGAATTTTCCATGGTTTGCGAAGAATTGCGTGAGTTTGAAAGTTGGATTGTGATATTGATGCAGCTTGTTGTTTTTCTTTTTAGTTGTACTTTTACTTTGATGTGATCACCCTGGTGATGCCCTGTTCGAGGACGAAACACGTGTCGGGCTCAATGTAGGTATGTTTATTGTCTTGTTTTATCACAAGAGCACGGGTGTTTATGTAGTATCAAATTGATGAATAAGTACATGAACATGTAGCAACATATATTAAAATATGTAATTAAATATGTAATGTCAAATAAATATGTAATGAATATTAGCTAATTTTAATCACAAGTGATCTTCCGTGTAATGTTTTGCTCCTGTTGCTACAAAATACTCTTAGAGATAGTTATTTATCAAATTGTTAACCACAGTATGATATTTTAAGCACTGCACTAAAAAATGTACATAGATAGTTGTAGAAAAAGTAGAAAGAAAATTAAAATAAAAAAAATTGAGTTAAAATGAAAAAAAAAAGAACTTTTGTGTAATATTATATGAAATATGTAATGTTCTCTAAACTATGTACAAAATACGTAAAATGAAATCGTAACATTTGGCGCTCGGGAATTAACAATGTATAAGAGAAAAATCTGTGTTTAGATTGGAGTGCTCAGGTAACTCAATTGGTAGAGCATTGGCATAGAAAGCCAAAGGGTCTGGGTTCAAATCCCAGTCTGAGAGTATATTTTTCTCTTCAAATATATAAAAAAAAATGTAAAATGAAACTTGAATACTGCAATGTCTAAGCTTCAATTCGTAATCAATTTCTGTTCCCGCATGTCTAAGGAATAGAACATGTAATTACGTAATAATCCAGGCTCTACTTATTACATGTGGTTTCCTATAAAGATCATGTAGCTTACAGTTATGAAGTCTTCTCCATTCGCCTATCTGTTCATCTCCCTTTGGTTCAATAATGATCCTAAGAGGTTTATTCTCAATATTCGTAACATTTTCTCATCTCTTAAAGTAAGAGTCCATATTTCGCATCCATATATCTGGGAGAATAATATTTTTAAAATATTTTTAGTTTAGCATTTTTTGAGAGAAGTTGGGATGACAAAGAATCGATGTAATATATAATAGCATGCATTTCCAGAATTGTTTAATTTGTTTGTACACCTCACTCTTGTTTTTAATTATCGCTCCCCAGTGGCGGAGGGTTCATGTTAGCCTGGCTAACACTTTCAAAAGTTAGAATTAAAATCTCTGATATTTAATTAAAACGAAACATAATACCGGAACGAGATACAACAATGCATTGATAGTAGTCTAAATGTTGTAAACAATAGTAACTTAATAATGTATATTGTATGTGTTGTGTATATACTGTAGCATTCCAATACTATACAATGTGCTTCAACGTGTTTAAATCCCATGCTGTTAGCCGTCCTCCCAATGCTAACATAGAACATCTTTGGAATGTTTTGCGCACGCGCATTCAAGCTGATCGGTAGTACATCGTGCTGCATTTCAAGCCGAGTACCAATGCTACTCTACAGGTGCCCTGCTAGCACTCTAGAAATGGCTAAGAGCGAGGTTTCGGTTGCTCCGAGTAAGTCCTGTCTACACGTAGAGTTTCTGAACGTTTCAAATACAGTAATTAAACCACTAAATAAATATTATCATGCTTGAGTTATTGAAGACTTGTTAAGTCATCCATTTACCTGCAGAAGCTTTACCTCCTAATTTAAATAGCATTATATGTCAAACAAAAACAAATATGTCAGCCCTAGGGCTGATTCTAAGAACGGTTATTATCAACATTTACTAAAAGTTCATTTAACTTAATCAACCTTAAAGATTTTAAGTTAAATTAAACTAGTAACCTTCGAAGTTATAAATAGAGAAGCTTCGTTTAATGACGGACATGAAGGTTGGTATGAACATGACATATGTCTGCAGGAAGTCATGTTCCCTTTACTGTTAGCCCTGCCTTCTATTTAGCGACGGATACAAATGTTTGGACAACAAAGGGGGTTTCTGATGTAAATAATTTTCATGTGCTGAAAACGACATGAACTATCTGAAGTCCATGTTAACTGTGAAATAGCTCTACATAAGTTTGGTCACTAGAATTGAAGAGTCCCAAAGCCGGGCTATGAAAATTAATACGTATAAGCATAACGAAATCGTTAAAGCAAACAAGTATATTGTTAGCTGTTTAGCTGCCTAATAGACGCTGTGTGTTTCTTAGCCGAACACGAGCTGCCATTTAGGTGCCATGTAGAAAACTCCGAATCTAACAAAAGAGGTACGGCCTAATTATATTGAATTGTTGCACTATAGATGAGAAATTAAGAAACTATTAGAAAATTTCTGCTGTTTTCGTTGGCACATCACATGATGTTCAAAACGACTTAATATGTACTATATCCGCTACTTTATTCAATAAAATAAAACAAGAGATCTCACCCTTAGTATCTCTAATAGAAGACGAGGTTACCGACGTACGGAGTTCACTTATAATCTCTAGAAACCAGCTGGAATTGGAGACGAATATATGTGTTTTAAAATCATGCATTTATATATTTAATTAACTATTAATATGTCCAATTACCACCTTTGATTTCCCAAGCCCTATACATATAGTAGTTTATTATATTTGATACTCCTAACATTGCATGTATGACAGATTGTTTATTACATTGTGCAGTGACTATGATATACTTCTCCATGTTTTCCGGTGTAAATGATATACGCCTGTCAAATAAAATGTTATTGTATGAAGAAAACGACTGTTCTACATCGCAAGATGTCACAGGGCTATATTTCAATAAGGCCATTTTCTCTGGAGATGCGCCCACCGGATGTGGTACCTCTTCAACATTAAGTATCTTGTATGCACTGAGGAAAGTGAGATAGCCAAGGTTTATATCAATTACTCCTGGAACTTTCGAGAAACGTCGATTTCAGCTTCTCTTTTTTTAGTAGATTTTTTGTTTAACATTCTCCATAATATCCATGGATTCATGCAGGGAATGTCCTGAGGATTCCAGTTTTGTAATCTTCTCTGGAAGTCAACCAAAATTACATGTAAGGTATGAAATTGAGCACTCCATTTAAGGTTCCCTGAAAGCAACTTGAGCTTCACATACTGAAAGAGCAGACTCTGACGAGAACATTTCTAGTACAGACTTTACGGATTCAAAATGTTTAGTATAGTAGTTCACTGTTTGTATCCACGTACCCAACTTTGTAAGCACTGGCACTGCAGGCAGAAGCACATGTGGCAATTGCTGTTCGTAACACTGAACTCTTTGAGCAGCTTTCACAAAACTTTTTTCTTGTGGATGAAATAAGTTTATTATCTTGAGGGTAATTTCTTATTTCTTCAGCCAATCGTTGGAGAACATGAGCGAGACGTGCGAAGTGTATTAACTTTGGATAAAACACTTTGAGAGCATCTTGCAGCTTTCAACATATATGCCGCACTGTCGGAGAACAAAACTAGTACTTTTTCCTCTTGGACTCCAATAGGCCACAATATCTTCAATCCATCATTAATGAATCTGGCTACCGTATAATGATTCGTATGTGGTTGGGTTTTGGAGACATTAAAAATGGTTTGATGGAGTTTCAGGGTTTAATTTTCCCACGATGAGATTGGCTATATAGCGATCCATAACGTCTGTAGTCTCATCCACAGCAATCGATACGCAAGGATCTCCTATTTTCCTTCATACTTCTTCCAAGATTTCTTGGTAGCAAACAACAAGATAATTCTTCCGTAGTGTAGACTCGTCTGGAATTGGCCGCTGGCAGTATTTTTCCAAGAAAGAGCGATATTCTGGCACTTGTAGTTTGAACCATGGGATGTCTGCTGCTACCATTGCAGTACGCATGTCTTAAAAAAAACACATTTTTTGAAGTAGTAGGCTCAAGTTGCATTTGCGTCAGTAGAACTTGCTTCTAGAAGAATTACATTGCCTGTTCCTGTTGTGAAATGCGTCTTCATTTAACAACCTATATTTTTCACACACTTGGCACTCTACAATTTTACCATCAGTAGTTAACATGTCGACCATTGTAATCCAAGCTTTTAATTTTTCGGCAAGAGTAGGCCTAGGTCCTATTGGCGACATTCTTGAATCACAAGTTAGAGTTAATAGTACGTTTCTCTGGCCTACGATGCATACAAGATGGCTTCTCAGAGAAAACTAAATAATAAACAATTCATTTATTATATCAGAACGCATGTGCAGTTTTGCCAATGCTAAACAAAGCAGTATAACTGTACCAGCCACCGCAGTGCAGTGGTATAAAAGAACAGCGATGTATCAACAATTGATAGAAACAGGAAGTGAGTGACCTCAAGAACCCCAAAATTAAGTGGATATCGCGTTTCTTTAACCGCAAGGCACGATTAATTTATATCAGTGGCGTGCGGTAGTCAGAGAAATTATCCCAGCCGTATGACGAGAAAATGTGACTTATACGTAGTTTATAAAAGAAAACTTTCATTCCGAATTATTCAGTTTACAAATGGTATGATACTAAAATACCTCGTATTTTTTTTAGATCCGGTAAATCTATCTTGTTGTACGTGGTCATTTTTCTTGTTGAAAGATCTGGTGCACGAAAATGGTCTAGTTTGTAAATTATACAGTCACATTCATTTTTACTAAATTGACAAATCACATTCATCAGTAACTCGTAAAAATGTAATAATAATAATAATAATAATAATAATAATAATAATAATAATAATAATAATAATAATAATAATAATAATAATGCGTTTGAAGAACTCGGTGTAGATATTAAATTTAACTGTTGCTTTCCACAAATAATATATACACGCTCGTAATAATTTAATTGTTGTTATTCAGTTATTCAATATAAATACAAAGCGTCTTAAATTAACAGGTTGGTATAGCTGACAAAACGTACCGCATAATTTTATTTATTTATTTTTTGTATTTTGTACAAAGTAACTAGCATAAATTAAATGTTATAAATTAAGAAATGTTATTTCGAAAAATTCTATTATTGAAGAATTGGTGCTCCCCAAATCAGCCAATCACGTTGTTTTCATCAAATGTATTCTTCTTATTCGAGTTGTGACGTTAACTGGATACAGCTAGCTAGTATTCAATAAAAAGTCAATGGAATAAGACACAGGCTTCATCTAGTGGATTATCGCTGGACGCCACTGAATTATATCGCCAGATACTTTGACATTTCGTACCAGCTATATCGAATAACGTCCACCGCTGTGGTCTCGAGGTAGCGTGCTGCCTTGTCACGCAGCGGGCCCGGGTTCGATCCCCGGTCGGGGCAGTTTTTCTGGGTGAGGTTTTTATCGGGGTTTTTCCTCACCTGTAAGACAAATGTCAGGAAAACTTTAAGGCCCAAACGGTCCCCGAAATCATATGGCCGTCATCATCATCAACACCCTTATCATTACCATCATCATCTTCCTTCACAGGTGTGGAAAGCAACGGGAAGCTACCACACCTACACAATTCCCTAGTAAAGCTGCAAGCATAGCATGGAAATGCTATGTTTGCAGTGAAGGACCTGCCTTCGGGCAGAATTACTATGGATGGATGGTTGGATATCGAATAACGTGTCATAGATTCAACAATATTCACTTTATATCATTGATATTACCGGTACTAAAGAGGAGGATGACATATGAACGTAGATAATTGTAGGTAAGTAGAAAGAAAATGAAAAAAACTAAAAAAGGGGAAAAATATTTACTTTTATATAGCATCACATGAGATATGTAATGTTCACTAAAATATGTAAAATGAAACTTGACTACTGCAATGTCCATGCTTCAATTCGTAAACATTTCTGTTCTCGTATGCCTACATATAAAGGAATAGAATATGTAATTACATAAGAATCCGGGCTCTATTTATCACTTTTACAGGTATCTGTGGTTTTAATTGGACATATTTACATCCCAGATTGATTGCAGACTCTCTTAGTGGAATTACGTCAAAGGTAAATTGTTTTATTATATATATATATATATATATATATATATATATATATATATATAATATTGTTCTTAAAACCACGCACATTTTTACAAAAAAAAGTATCATCGCTAATAATTGGAATTTTTAACTGAAAATTTGGAATAGGATGCAGAAATGTATACTATTAAAAAAACATTATTAACCACCGCTGAGGTTGTTAAACATTTATAACAATACAACTTCTATCTGTGAAGGCAGTCGTCTTCAACAAATGTTAAAAATTTGTTTAAAATAATCAGCTAGGACTTTGGGAACTAATTCTATTCTCAAAGCTGTTCTATTGGGTAACAGCATTGAAAATGAAACTAGTACCGAAATACTTAACTGATTATTTTAAACAAATTTTAACATTTAACACATTTAAAATTTTATAAAGTGTTGACTGTGTCTGCAATATTATATGGCTCAGAAATATGGACTCTGAATAAAGAGTCAATTAAAAGAATAGAAGCAGCAGAAATGAAATATTTACGATTTGTGGCAGGATATACTTTAATGGATAAAAAACAGAGTGAAGATATCCGTAAAGAACTACAAATATTCAGTTTGACAGATAAAATAGAAGAGTATAGGAGAAAATTGTATGAACATGTCTGCAGAATGGATACCCATCCGATTGCCTAGGAAAAGTCTGAACTATCAACCAAGAGGAGGTAAAAGAGATCAGGGACGGCCACAAAAGAGATGGACACAGCAGCTATAATACTCGGAGCCGGAACGAACCAAAATGGTTCAATCCTTGCAAGAAGAAGATCAGTTTGTTGAGGACGACTGTCATCACAGGTACAATTTTTATTGTTTTAAATAATACATACTCTGTAATTTAAGCCAATAACAAAATCAATTTTTTTCATGGTTCTTATGTCTAGTGTACAATATCCCTTAAACCGCTCGGTTACGGCGAGGAATGATGAAGAAGAAGAAGTAGAAGAAGAAGAAGAAGAGGAGGATGGAGAAAATTAATATTGTGAAATTATAATTCCACTTATTAAATTTTACTAACGATGT